>VXBW01005991.1:549051-610826 GCA_013400375.1 Thinocorus orbignyianus
TACGGCTGGCTACCCCCTTCATGGCGCATGGGCTGGTCTAACTCCTACACACCCCCTCCGCCGGGCACACACCCCCGCGCACAGAGACACACACCCCCCCAGCCGTTCATGGGCGCGTCCAATGCCCACCACCGCCCCCCCCACCGCCGCGGGTTGGGACCATCCGACTCACCCCCCCCGGAGTCCGTGGGTACCGGGTGACACCGACCCCCCGGGGCGATGCGGCATGAAGGACCTCGCACCCCGACACCCCGGAGGTGGCGGGGACAGTGTGACAGACCCCACACACAGCCTGCCGGGGCCCACGAGGCGATGCGACCCGCACCCTCCCGCAAAGCCCCGCGGGACAGCGTAACATGGAGCCCACGGAGCTGTCCTGCCCGGCTCAAGCAGCCTTCCAGGATCTGAAGGGCGCTCCAGGAGAGCTGGAGAGGGACTCTTTGTCAGGGTATGGAGTGATAGGATAAGGGATAACGGTTTTAAATTGGAAGAGAGGAGATTTAGATGAGACCTTAAGAAGAAATTCTTTCCTGTGAGGGTGGTGAGGCACTGGAACAGGTTGCCCAGAGAAGCTGTGGGTGCCCCATCCCTGGAAGTGCTTAAGGCCAGGCTGGATGGGGCATGGAGCAACCTGTTCTGGTGGGAGGTGTCCCTGCCCAGGGCAGGGGGTTGGAACTGGATGATCTTTAGGGTCCCTTCCAACCCAAACCATTCCGTGATTCTATGAAGAGGTGCCAGCCTCGCCACAGGCTCTGGGCTTCCACCCTCCCTTCCCCAGCTTTTCCCATTCCAGTGCTACTGCGTCTTTCTGCCATCCCCTTGGGCCGGTGTGTCGCACCATTGCAAAAGATAAAACGAGCCAGCACACACAGCTTCCAGCGCCATGATGCTGGAGCGGGGATTTTAGGTCCCCGACATGAAGACCTCCAAGTATCTATCACTGAAGGACTGAGGTCGATGCAATACAGGGAAGGGTCTGGAGCCAGGGTTTAATGAACTGTGCAGGGACACACGGCTCGAAACCTATTAATCACACACCCCCCAGCTGTGGAGAACACATCCTTCTGCATCCTCCTGCCTCGTCACCATAACCCAGAAGGAAAGGAAAACTGCCCCACGGCATGAGGAGTGGTTGAGTAAGCATTAAGGAAATCTGAAAATGCTGTAGTTGCTCTCATCCCCCCATGCGGTGCTTTCCCCCCCAAGAAAGCCCAACATTAATCTGTCATGGCTGAGCTCTCTGCACCCGTTGCCATCCCTGTTAATCACCCTGGCTCCTCATCCCTGGTGGAGGGAGAGATAAGACCACTTGTCTGTGCATTTTATTTTAATTACACCAGTATTTGCCAAGAGCAGGAAAAAGCTCTAAATCTGCAGCCTTTGGGTGTGATGGAGACATGGGCTGCCCCAAACTGGGGGCACATGGGGAGCGAAGGAGGACTTCGCATCCTCCCCCTCATCACCCCCACCTTGCTTTTAACTCAGTGCGAGTGAGAACAAGTTCCAAAGTGTAATTTATTTTTTTTTTCACAAAACCAAAATTGGACTTTGCTCACTGCCGCAGAGCAGAGAAGACAAGATAAATATGCTGGGCCATGACCCAGCTGCCCGGGGGCAACCGGGAAGCGTTTTAGCTGGCCTCAGTGATGGGTTTGATGTACAGATGTCCCTAAACCACAGGTTATACCACCCAGCCCCATCCAATGTGCTGATGGGGAGTTGGCACCATCTCAATCCTGAGCTCTCACTATCTTTTGAGCCCTCTGGACGTGCTTTGAAATGAGCTTGCTAAGGCACCACCAGCAGTGGGAACTGAAGCAGAAAAAAGAAAAGCAGACACACTTGTTGTTTGTCAGCATTACTAAAAACCATTGCCTTCCTTCCAGAAAGCCCCCAGAAGTCCTTCCTGCCTCTCTTGTTGTATGCTGAATGGGGCAATGTCCTTCAGAGCTCCTGCCAGTCATCTCTGTCCTAGTCCATGGACCATCAGCCTCTGAAATCTTTCCTGGGCTCCCTTTGCATCCATTGTGCATGTAGGGAAGGGGGCGTGTCTTAACAGCATGTACCAGATGTCCTTTCCCTGCAACAAAGCACCATCCATAGTATCAGAGCGCTGTGCTGGCTCCTTCTGTCTTCTCCTTGGCATGCAACCAAGACCCTGATGGCCATGATCCATCATGACAGGGGTGTTCTTGTGCCTGAAGAGCTCCAGAGCCCCATAAACACAGCAAGGCTGTGGTGAGAGACAAAAGGAGAGGGGAAAGAGATCTTCTCAGGAAAGAGGTTAGTGCAGTTTTGCCCCCAAGACTCTTCCAGTCAACAAGGGAAGACATTTTGCACCACTGGGGAATGCACCAGGCTGTTACGCGCAGCCTTGTGTTTCCTCTGGGTGCACGGCAATGCAAAAGCAGATCAACAGCCTAGGAAACAAAACAAAACAATAGAGAGGTCAGACTTCCTGGAGAAGGAGGGAAGGAGAAGGGGTGTCTGGCAGCATGGCTGGGAAAGGACACAACGTCACCTGTTGTTCCTGCTCTCCTGTTTCCTGAGCTTCACTGTCCCACTATTGTTTCACATTTTGAAACCTGCAGAAGCTGAATGAAATCCACAACAGCTGCCAAAGAAAGGAAGAGCAAAGCATAGTGCTTTGGAAAAGGGGGAAAGCTGCTGATGGTGTTCCTTGATGGGTCCTCCTGGCCTAGATCTTGTCCAACAGTAAAGCATCAAATCTGGGTTAAGTCTCTGTTCGCATGACGTGATAGGGCTCTCACTGTGCTTTCAGCTTAGGTACCTCAACGTTGGCATCTGCCTATGGGAACAGCTGCCTTTTCACCCTCTCCTATGAATACCTTTTTATTTTTAGTAAATCCCTGCTGCACCTGCTGCACCGATGCTGGATACAAAGAGGACAAAAATAGATGTGGTTCACTCCACAACATGCGCCTGCAGAGATCCTCCATTCCCCACCCACGAGGAACACCTAAACTTCTGACCCTGGGCTAGTGGATGCTTAGGAGGCTTGAGGCTGCATTTTATTAAAAAATTACTGTATACATCCCACGCTACTGGCACATGCATGTCCCTTCCCTGCAAAAGGCGTGGGCTGCTGGTTTTGTCAGCTGTGGGAAGGCTTTGATGTCCTGGTGCATGCTGAGGAGCTTTCCAGGAAGGTGGAACCACAGTTTACCAGCAGGAATACCTGTCTCCATCCCTTGTGTTTGACTGGACAGAGGCAATCCCAGAAATAAAACCAGAGGTCACAGCTCCAGCTCTGGCTGTCACTGTGGTGCCAGGCACTGCTGAGATGCAGCTGGTAACTGGTAGCAGTGACAGCACGATGGCTACAAATAAAAACAAACAGAAAAGCTTTATGGCTTACAGAAATCTCACTATCAGCTTTCAGCTTCCTACAAGCCAAGGATCCGTCTTTTGGGGCTTTGAGCCATTTTCCCACCGCAACAGCACTTCTAAGGAAATAATTCAGAGTTCTTAGAGAGAAAAAACAAAGTGTGCCATACTTGCATGGTAAAAAACCAAGGTAGATACCTGCTGGTTTTCATAAGGATTGTTTTTTCTCCCTTCTGTTCAGATTTATGGGATCCTGTTGTGTTTATGGGATCCCATAAATGTTTCAGCAGAGTTCACCCTCCAGGCAGTGTCCTAAGATCAGCGGATGTTCATATCGAGAACAAACTTGCTGCCTACAGAGATCTTCATGAAAAATTTATAAATAGCACCAGACAGGGATAAAACAAGACTGTAACAAAAGTTTCACACTTTTTACCTTGTGAGGGAAAATTAAATAATAATTTAAAATCATGGAAATAAAAAAACTCCTACCTGATTTATCCAAGTTCTTCAGGCTAAGTTCTTCTCAAGTGCTATTTTGGGAGGAGAGAGATTAATGTGTCCTCTACCCTTAAATTATCTGTTTTTACTTGTTGCAAAAGGCAGCCCCCAAGTCAAAGAAAATAAAAGGTGAGTTAGTTATCTAGGAAGCTTATCTGCATGTTTATACCACCATCAATCTGGCACCCATGAAACACAGGGTGGAGATGCAGGAGATGGTGGAGACACGACGCACCAAGATCCTGCGAGCACGGGAAACATATTGCAAAAATAGCCATGCTGACCCAGAGTTACCCAGACTTCTTTTCTTATAGCCACTGCTCTTTTTAAATGAAGAGTTTGGATAAGAAACGGATGAGGCTAAGGGTGACTGTGAACCTGAAGAGGCTTATTAGATGTCTTGCTTGCAATAGCTAACCCCATGAAGGTAGAGAAATATGAATTTGTGGATGTTGGTTGCCTTGAACTTCTTCAGTGGGGGCTGGAGCAGGGAAATGTTTGCTGCCAGACTGGGGAACCACCTCCCTGAGGATAATTTAGTGCCATGGCTTCTTAATCCCAACACAGTCTGGAACATGACATCTTCAGGTGCTACACTATGATACTTCTTAATGAAAAAAAGTAATTTTATTATTTTCTATATTTCTGCCCAGCATCATTTCCATCATGTTACTGTCTGGCCCCATGGAATAAAACTCAGATCTCATCTACCCCCTCACCACATGACCCTGCAGGTTAAAAGCAGCATTTTCTAAGATAATTGGTAGCGTCAGATTTACCAGTGTGGGAATTTGTCCACTGAAAGACAGGAAATAACTGTCTGGAGTGATGTGCTGACTTCTCTAACCCCCTAGAAAGGCTCTGGAAAGGGGAAACAGTCTGGCTTTGTGCTAGGATCACAGGATCATAGGGAAATTTAAGGTTGGAAGGGACTTCAGAAGGTTCCTACTCCAACCTCCTTCTCAAAGCAGGGTCAGCGATGAGGTCACACCAGGTTGCTCAGGGTCTTCCAAGGATGGAAATAGTGCAACCTCCCTGAGCCCTGTACTCCAAACTTCGAAGATTTCCCTTGGACCTGCTCCACTCAAAGTGCTTGCCCACAGCCACCACCTACCCACCCTCAGCACTACACCTGTCCTCCTGTTGGGTGGCCACTGGCTCTTGGAGGCAACCAGCCCTACGCCCATCTTTTTCCCCTCCCTTTGGTGTAGTAATTTCAGCCCCAGATGTACAGAGGAAGCCAGGACCTACAGTGCTTGCTGTGTGGCCTTCTCTGTGTCTCGTTATCTCCAGAAACAGCTTCCCACCTCTCCCATCCTACTTCCTCCAGGGCTCAGATCCCTCCCCTCACTGTGCTTCGCCCTTCCAGAAGTCTTCTCTCAACACTCCCTGGGGAAACTCATCTTAAAACATGATTTAAGCCAACAGCATCTGATTCTACAGCTCTCTAGCTCGCTCTCAAGTCTCTACCTGTCAGCCTTGAACATCAGGCTGGGGAGAGGCTGCAAATTCAGGCAATGCAACGTCTTTAAAGGCTGGATGTGTAGGCGAAGAGCGTCTCTGAGCCTCTGAGCCTTTGGCATGGCTCCTCAGCTGGTGGTCCTGGAGAGCTCTGGGCTCCTTCTAAGGGCCCCACAGAGGATGACTAAGAAAGCAAAGTTGTTGGCATGCTTGTATTCACTTTAACTCCATTGCAACACACTGCAAAATTTTTAGGGGCTCGATGAAGATATGAATGAGCCTTGCTGCACTGGTGCACCTTGTCTCTCAGTTTTCCTTTTCTAAACATCTCCCAGAAGCTGTTTCTTTCTCTCCTAGGCAGTTTCCGTCCA
Source organism: Thinocorus orbignyianus (assembly GCA_013400375.1). Taxonomy (NCBI): domain Eukaryota; kingdom Metazoa; phylum Chordata; class Aves; order Ciconiiformes; family Thinocoridae; genus Thinocorus; species Thinocorus orbignyianus. The sequence goes on from VXBW01005991.1 coordinate 554,733, forward strand.
TCTTTTGCACAGCACTTTTCCCAGAAAACACCCAGTATTTCTCCTTATCTGGACTTTCACACACTTGGACTCTCTGTTTCCATCTTGCAATGGTTCCTGGCTTGGAAAGGTTGTGAGCTAACAAGACCAGGGATGTTAGGCAAGGAAGATCCACATAAGCTTTTCATCTCCTTTTGCCAACATTTCATTTAAGTGAGATATTCGTACTGCCGATGCCAACATCTTCAATAGCTTCCCACCCACCTCCATTCTCAGTCCAGTGCTGTCCACCTCCTTCACAAGGGAAGCACCAACAGTGCAGTGGGAATTGGGATCTAACTTCTCTTAACCCCTTTCTCTCCTTTTTCTCCAAAGAAGGACATTTATGTCCTCAGACTCTACCACAGATTTCCATTCCTCCAAGTCACCACTGCCTTCTTTTGAATCTCTTCTCTGGCAAAATGCAGCTCCTGCCTAGGACCTCCTGTAGAGTTTCCCAGCTCTCTGGTGAAGCAGTAGCTTGTGCACTTTGCCGTGTACTCTGCTTGTCAGATCCAGGGGAAGGAAACAGCAATGAGATCATTTGGAAAGCTATTTTTTTCTAATTTCGCTTGCCCAGCAGAAAGCCAGAAGTCTGATCAGCAAACACTGAGCAGTGATCATCTCACTCTCTGTGATAATGTACATTAAACTCATTTTTGCCGTTCCGTGAAAATGAAGGCGATAATTCAAACAACAGCGCTCCATTCTCCTCTTCCATCCTGCCTTGATCAAGAGGAAGGCTGAGCTTGCAAGCACAGCTCAGTTTGGTGGAGGGGCCATGGGAACCAGCTGGGACCCACAAAGCCAGAAGCCAAAACGCCGCTCTGGGCTCAGCTCCCAAGTTTTGTTCAGTGATGAATGGGGATGAACCCATTGTCCTCCCAAGACATTTATTCATGGATTTGATGTTTAGCATGGATCCTGGTGATCTACTGGGCTCAAGCCGTAGGCAGGTTTGGATGTTCTCAGTGACCATCTCTTCATGGCAGCATTCAGGGCTCACAAGCTGCCATGTCCCTCTGTTACCAAGACAAATTAGCGGAATATGATTTAATTTTATGGTTTGTTCTAACCAGGTTAGCTTTGAAGCCATTAGTAAAAGGATCCTTTGCAAATCAAATACATGATTACTGAGATTTGGAAGGAGATGTATGGGCAAAAAAGTTGTATTTGGTGAATTTCCTGCCCTTTGAGATTCAGTGCTTTTGCATTTGCAAGCAAGAAAACCAAAATGACTCATTTACGAAACAACAAGCAGAGCCTAAAACCCAGCCTTGGGAAGGAAATCTGCTGTGAGTTTCCCTGTTCCCTTGTGAAATACAAAGCTTTGGAAAATACACAGGCATAACCAGCCATAAATCTTGGTTTACTAATAAACTCTTCTCTTCCTACCTCTAGGACAGTTGCAGCTGGAAAGTGAAATGCTACAGTGCGTTGCTTAACATGCTGGGGAAATCTCCACTGAAAATCAGAGCTGGCAGGCAGGCTCAAGAGAAACTCTGTTCCAATGCCAACAAACCACCTTTCTTGTGTTTCATGAGCTGAAGAGTCTCAAGAGACTTAAGAGAAAGCATCTAGGAGTAAGAAGCCGCCATGAAGAGCTTAGAGGGAAGACAAAACACTGACGTTACACACAGCCAGCTCCTGCTTGAGGCTCTCTATAAGCTGTGTTTTGGCCCCACGTCATAGGAAATAATGACCCAAAAATCTGCTTTTTGGCTCATCTGCACTGCAGAACGGAACACCAAGGGCTGGGGAGGCTCGGCTTTGCTGGTGCTGGAGCTGACTTCTTCATGACTGAAGAAATTTTAGGTCTTGCATCACCCCAGCCTCATTCAGCAGCTTCCATCAGTTTTCTTCCCAAATTACTGCAGGGAGATGCTGTAGGACAAGAATGAAGCACCTGGCTGGAGGATTACTTCAGATTATTTCACCTTTACCAACATAATTATTTTGTCATACAGACCATGGGCTAAGTTCAAAGATCAAACCTACATCTTTCACAAGAAAAAAGACCTGATTCCACGGGGACAGCAGCCCTGATTTCTCATCCCTGGTCATGGGCAGGAATTGAGTCAATCCAATGTGAGGACAAAAGCCTTTAGGGTCTCTTTATCACTAAACCTGCACCAGCCTCTCAAAGATCATGATTTATAACTTTCTGTCTGAGAACTTCCCCAGCCGGGGCGACAGCAATTTGAGCAGGAACAGCTTTCTCAGCGGGTGTTTGCAAAGTACTAGACGCAATGGAGCAATATCTCAGCAGGGAATCCCATAGGCCTTAATTTATTGATTATCATTAGTAGCAATAATACTAATAAAGCAGCAGAGAAATTGAAATACCTGGTGCACAGACACAGAAGCATTCACAGAGCTTGGTCAGCTGGCAAATTGGCTAATGAGCTTGCTGGGAAGTGGTGCCACCAGTTCTTTAAGCACATGTTGATGTCTTTTTGTATTTCACCCCAAAGAGGGCGTCGCCCTCATGGCCCACATGTGATCCAAGAGCGATGGTTAAATCCCACGGAGCACATACGCTTGTCACTGTCACCTAAGGTCACTCAGTTTGACGGGCGGCGTGGAAAGGAGGTGGCTGGTTTTCCTGTTCCCTAAGAAACGCAGCGCCAAGCCAGCTGGGCAGCCTCTTCCCAAAGGGATTTCTCACTGCTTGGGTTCACACTTGCCAGCTTTCCTTCGGGAAGGGGCATTGTCAGCCCTTTCCTGGAAGTCATGCGTGACACCCAGGAGCAGCAACTGGGTTATTTATGCAGCTCTGCTTGTCAGCTGGAAGTACAATGCACAAAATGGTCCCTAGTAGCTACTCACACAGGGATGCAGGGCACACAAGCAAAACTGAAATAGCAGCACTTATTTAAGCAAAAAGCTCTGCATGCTTCTGCATACCAGGAGAAAAAAAAATAAAAATCAACAAACCTCTTTACAAAAAATCACATGCTTTTCTACTCAGTGTCTTATGAGCCTCCTTTAATGGGAGAGTACAGTGAATCAACTGCAGCTATTATAATCTTCCCTTGTGTATTCCTGTGGATATTTTAAATCAAAACACAAAATTAATTTACCGATCTTTTTTCCCCCCACGATTCAATGCAGCTGCATCTCGAGATGCCACATGCCAGCGTGTGTCCACCAGCTAGAAGTCCCCCAAAACACAGAATATAGCCTTTATTAGCTATTTTAGGCTTGGAGCTGCCTATGCAAGTACTGAACACGAAGGGGAGATTTCTGGTGCCAAAGTACCTATTGGGATCACCCTGCACTGACCCCAGGGCAAAACCCAGCCAAGATTACGTTGACATGTTGAAGTTGGGCTAGGAGGACAGAAAGGAGGAGAGTACCTGTGTTCTAGATCATAAATACACCATCAGGTGGGTCAGGAAGAAAAATCCGTTATCACAGGCTCATGAGAACAGACAGGGATATGAGCGTCCTGATGCTTTTATGCAAAAGGCTCTGGATGCTCAAGCAGAGGTGCTGGTAACAAATTTTAGGTAGAAAACAGTACCCGGCATGCAACATTTCCCTGTTGGTCCTCTATGGTTTGCTCCTTTGAGTTAAAATCAGCTTTTTGCAACTCCTGTCTTTCCAGGGGCAGTTCTGCTGCCAGTTCCCCATGTGATAAAGCTTCCTGCTGATAGCCCCTCAGCAGTCAGTGCAGAAGGAGTGTTTAATCAATAATCCTGTTAAATATGTAATGAAATTTCTTAGTCTTACTGTACAGTAGTCTTTCTTCATCTTTGCTCACAAAGGGTAGCATATGATCCCCTTGGGAATGTCTGTTGCCTCCAAGACCCAGGTGGAGGTTGGGCAGCAGCCATAAGTCAATGATTGTCAAACGATTAGCAGACGATGTCCCCTTCCCCTCTCCATCAGAAACTACACTTCTTTGCTTCTACAATCGCCATGAGACACAAATCACAGCCTTGCAAACCAGCTGAGTCCCAGTGTTTTAGGAAGAGACATTAACCAAAGCAGCAGGCTCAGCCTCATAGTCCACAAAGAGGAACAGGTGAAAAGTCCCATGTTTGGCTTCCCCCAGAAGTTGATTGCCCGTATTATTGGCTGTTACTGGAACCGTGGGGGCACCTAGAAGCCACATGAGAGATGTGTGTCCACAACAGACGGGTAATTATCTGTGCACATCACAGCCAGTGTAACAGTGCTGCTCCCTGTGTCTCCAGCAATGAGCACAATGTTGGTGCTCCATTTTGAAAGGCAGGAGCTGCCTGCAGAGGTCACGAGCTGTGGACCAGCCAGAAGAGCTGAAATGGAGCTACAGCTTTTTCAGATTCCTTAAAAAGAAGCAAATTTTTTCACAAGCTGATGTCCAGGTTCCCATCTTGCCTTGCATAAACCACCAGCGCTTTGCTGTGAGCATGCGGTACAGGCTGCACAAAACATATGGGGACAGAAAGGCAACCTCAAGTGTCATTAACTGGGAAAATAAATACACGCTAGGTGTCTTGCCCCCGTTGTCCGGTTTTATATCTGGAACTAATTTTGTCATCATTCTGATGAGTGACAAGATAATCGCTGCAGCTGGGCTATTCATTCTGTTCCAAAGAAACACTTTTTTCATTAATTCAGGCAGTGATTATATACTCGGAGCCAAATTTCTTCTGCATGTAACCCCATTAAGGCAGCGCCTTTACCCTAGGGATGGGCTTAGCCCTTGCTGTTTAAATAGTGTGTTCACGTTTCTTTGTTCTATGGGAGACAAAGGAAAAGCTTTTTTCCTAAACAGAAAAAATTAAGGAAATCTGATGTCTTCCTGCACAAAACAGGACACTTAAGATGCAATCACAGATGATTAGAAATTATCCATTCTTGCCCTGGAGTCAAGAAAATGGCCAAAATACTGTCTTCAACATACCTTCAAAATATTGTCTGTTTTCTAGAGAGCGCTGGGCAAGGGGAAGGAGGGGGATGCTGCTCGCCTGGCAGAGCAGAGATGTTGCATTTGCATGGCAAATCCGAGAACAATGATCAGAAGCTATCCCCCAACCAGCTGGGAGAGATTTTGAGTTGAGAAGCACTTTATGCAGAGGAGGGAACTACATAAAAGCAAGACCAGAGCAAAAAAGGGGGGAGAAGGGAAGCTGCTGGGGATGATCACTGTGATAAGCATCTGCGGAAACAACGTCTGCAAAGCCCTTCATATTGATGCTCTGTGCCTTTCTTCATGCTTAGGAGTGAACAGCATGATCCTCCTCCATGCTGCACTGTCCATATAATACAGCAAGGTCTGAGGTTGAGTGATACGAAATGAGATTTCATTGCTGTTCATTTTCCTAACAGTAAAATAACACTAGGAAATAGGATTTTGTATTGAATAGGACATATCTGCAATATGCAAGTGGGGTTTATGTGAGCACACTTTCTATTTAGCCAGCACAATAATATTCACTGTTTACTAGCTAAAAGGAAGCTAAAATTAAGATATAAAACAGTGTCCTCCGCTGACAGCAAAGAAATAAGATTGCCCTATTGTCAAGAGAAGGGTGTGAGGAATCTCCTGCCTTTGACCTTGACTTTGACCTTGTCTGCCTTCTCCCTTGTGTTATCCTGAGCTTTTCATCTAGTGCTTTACCTTGCTTGATCTTTAAAAAAGGAACAATAGGAACCAAGCTGTCAAGTTAAATGACAATTTATAGCTGTCACCCACATTGGAAACAAAGGACTTGGGCTTTTACACAACAGCCTCCTGGCAACACTAATTTCAAGCACAGCCCTTCAGCAAAGTGCTCTCTTGCAGCCCATTAAATGAAAACGAACCACTGATCTCATTAGCAAACATGCTCTCAAGGCACAGCCCCTTCGCTGCCCCCAGCTGACGGCTTTGAGCCACTCTGAAGGCTAACAATACAAAATCTTGCAATGGCCAAATATCCTTTTATTTTCCTTTGTCAAAAGGGGTGTTTTATTGCCAGAGTTGTGTATAGCCCTGTGGGTGAGGAAGGGCAATGTTCATGTCACGCTGATATTTGGTGCAGAGGTACCTTCCTCTGCCTTGTCTCCATCTGGACTTCATGTCTACTTTCACAGGATTTTTTTTTGCTTTCCATTAAGTCTTTGACATCTTGGAAATCAGATAGAAATTTTAAGTCACTACAAAATCCCAAAAGCTTGAAACTTGCTATGAAACCAAAGGCCTGCAAAACATACCTTCAGATAATAGCTTGGGAAAGAGCACATTTAATGAAACTCATTTCATTTTTAACACCTACCTTACACTTACCTCTGTAGCATCTCCACAAGCAGTAGGAGTGAGCTATGTGTCATCTCAACTCTCCTTGTGACAATGAGAGCCAAGCAGGCTTCACTTCAACCACGTCATTGCAACTGACGTTCTCCATAAAGAAGGCACAGTGTCCATGCCTCAATAAGAGCTTTAGGGTGAGCTAGTTAGAGCAGGTGAGGTCACTTGGCATAAAAGCATTCACTGACTCAAGTCTTTAAGAGCCCAGATCTTTGCCTTTGTTGTCCCATCATGGGAGAAGCCTTTGCTTTGGTCAAGATAACTTTGCTGTTATGGGTTTAAGAGATCAACCAAAAATATAAAATGAATGATATAGAATCATCAAATCATCAAATGGTTGGCTTGGAAGGGACTTCTAAAGGTTATCTAGTCCATCCCCACTGCTATGGGCAGGGACATCTTCAACTAGATCAGGTTGCTCAGAAACCTGTCCAACCTGACCTTGAATGTTTCCAGGGATGGGGCATCTACCACCCCTCTGGGCAACCTGTGCCAGTGTTTCACCACCCTCATCATAAAAAAATTCTTCCTTATATCTAGTCTTTCTGGTTTCATATTGGAAGATCTCCCTGCTATTGCTGAGCTCAGGCAGAGGTGCAGTGCTGAGGGGATAGGATTTCGGTCCTAACATCTCGTTTAATGGAAAAAGTCAAGGAATCACCACACCGCCCTTATCCCATCATAAAATGCAAAGAAGACACGTCAGCCCTTGTGAAGCTCCTGATGCAGATGAGTTAAAACTATCCCAGACCACATTGCTAGCATTGCAATCGCATTGTAAACCTTCCTGCAATCAAACAGCCACAAAGAACATCCCCCAGTTCCTCCCAGTATTCAAAAGCAGTTAGAAAGCTCTCCTTGGATTTAAAAACCAAAAATAAAAAGAGGAAAACATATGTAACACTTGTAGGGATTTTCTTAGGAAGAAATCCCAAGAGAAAGCCAGGAACAATCTCCAGGCCACAGAGTGAGGAATACGGCAGTGAGCAGTGAGGACTTGGTGGCATGATGGGGTCTTTCTCCATTTAATAGGAGATGGGATTTCTTTTCTCTCTGAATTTATATTTTCCCTTCTGCAGTGCATTAAGTTTATCTGTTAACACTGCTGTAACGTGACCCTGCAAGTCAGCGCCCGTCCACAGAGCCACCCACAGCTCTGCTCGAGCACAGACATAAACATCAAGCAGAAAAACCCACACAGCTGGGGATGTACCTTTAAAATACCGGGAGTTTTGCAGTTAGTGCCCGGTCATTTCTTGACCATGTTTTTGACCTGAAGAAGATTCGGCCAAGCATAGGAAAGAGCAGGTAAGTCAGCAGGATGAGATTTAAGTGCCCATTGCAAATTCAATATCCTCACTTGAGCTGGGTATATTTACTCCCTATATAGGCTGCAAAAGTTTTCAGAAATTAACTTAAATATACTAATTTTATATATATAAATTAACTTCAATATATAAATAATATATTACAACATATTATAATATATCTTGAATATATATAAATATATAATTCTTATTAACTTAAATATACTGCATTGTTATTAACTTAAATAACACCTCAGAAATATTTACACACCTGAGAAAACTCTGCTTATATAGGAAATTCTCTGCACTGGGAAGTTTTTGCCTCCTACTATCTGAATTTATACATGCCTAGGTGAGCATGCTTCTGGCTTCTGAGAATATCAACAGCAGAGGCTGGCCCAAATTTGCTATCAAATTGCACAAAATAATTGAGGCTGGATGTAAATGATGTCATGAGTTCATGGAATCACAGAACTGTCAGAGTGGGAAGGCACGTCTAGCGATCATCTAGTCCAATTCCCCTGCTAAAGCAGGATTGACCAGAGCACATTACTCAGGACTGCATCCAGGTGGGTCTTGAAATTCTCCAGAGAAGGGGACTCCGCACCCTCCCTGGGCAGCCTGTTCCAGGGCTCTGACACATTTGCAGCTGTGGTGCCAGGGCTGCCGGCACATAGAAGTGCTGCTCCAGCTCCTTGCTTCACAGGCACCAGGAGGCAGCAAATATACAATAAAGGTACAAAGCCAAAGAGAAAATATATCCTGGCAGTTGCTTTACCTCCTGTCACTGTTGCATAGCTGGGGAAGTAGCAAAATGTACCACCATGTTCCTGTTTTTAATTGCAGCAGCTTCTCCTTCTGGACTTGCAGAGTTTTGCTGGCTCTCGCCATCCCTTTCCTTTACCTCCAGTCAAAATGTGATGTTTGGTTTCACCAGCAGTGTGAGATGCAGTCAGATGCTGAAAAACGCCCCGTGCCGTGGTGTCAGGGCTGGAAACTCTGCAGGAAGGCAATCGCCCTCCTGGCTTCTGCATGGACACAGAGCTTGCATCTAGGGTTAGAAAATACAGTGGCTGTTGTGTTATTCAGTGCCTTAAAATTCGAAAGTAATTAATAATTTTGTGTAACTCATGGTCTGTGATTTACTCTAAGAAATGCACCAGTGGCTGCACTGGATTGGGGGTGATCCCGTTAGCCAGTGACCCTCTCTGCAACAGGCACACACCAAGTGCCCTTTCTCCAAAGGCTCTGCAAGCAGGTGCTTGGAAACTGTCTGAAGAGCTCTTGCTGGACTGAGCAGACCAAGACCTATGCCATCCTCAGAAATACCAGAGTGGGCAGTCACAGATAAGAAGCTCCCAAGTTAAGCCAAGGAATAAGTAGCCTGTGCAAAGGAGTCACTCTGGCCAGCAGAAGATGAGTGCAGCAAGAGAGGTCCCTGGAGCAATATAACCCTCCCATGACGGCTGCATCATCAAAGCAACAAATGGTCATTTCTGCAGGACGGCATTACCGGGGCCTCGCAGCTGAGTGTGAGCGTTCAGTGATTAATAATCTCTGCTATACAAAAAAAGCACTTTTTTCTTCCTCTTCCCCATGCCAAAGAATCACCATTATAGTGAAAAGCCAAAAGGGTGAGTCTAACCCACCCCTGATGACAAAACAGGATTCTTGAGAGATTGCCATGGAGAAGAGCATGCCCATCTACATCAGAATGAACTCACTCACACTACCGGATTATTTTCTTCAAAACTTCCTTGGAAAGGATATAAATTTTGGTACAACAGACATAGCCACTGGATTAGATATATGAATTACCTGCACAGCAGATCTTTGATATTACACAGCTCTTCCATATGCCAGAGAAAGATATAACTAACACCTGGTATCTGGAAGTTAATGAAGCAGTATTTATATGGGAAATAAAAAGGGCTTTTAACCCTTTTATAAGCAGAAAAGGAGATTCGCTATCTGAACAGGTTTTTGAGGGGTGGATGGAGATACTACAGCACCAGTGCTCTTCACTGAGATGCCTCCAACCATATGTGCTCTGGTTCCACCATAAATCACTGCACTTGATGGAGGGCTCTCATCTCTTGCCTTGGTGCAGAACGTCACCAAGATATGCACTGGGGTTCTAGTCTTGCAGCTTCTTCCCTGTTGTCAAAAGAAATGCTCTGTGAATACTTTGTGGCTTGGCTGGATTTGAAAGTAATGCATCAAAGGTCCCTTGAACCTCATGATAAAACTTCTTATCTATGTATTTATTGCTTCTCCAACATCTCTGTATTTTTTTGTACCCTTTTGGTCAGAATTCCAAGGTGTCAGGGCTGACAAGGTTCGGATGGATTCTCTAGGGCTGTCCTCTGACATGCAATTAGGCTGTCCTAAAATTTGGTACTGGAGTAGATATAACTAACCATTCCATTCGCAAAGCGAAATTAAGCATCATGACCTGGTGAGCATTCTCTCCAGAAATGGCCACAGTGACTTGATAATCAGTGAGCAGACCATCTAGATGAATGCAGACATACATTTTTCAGCTAGATGTTTAGAAACATAGTACTGAATGGACATGGTCTGATGCTTGCCGTATTTTTGGGTAGAAAACAGCTTGTCATTGGTAAAGCAAAGAAACAAAAGTGAAAGCCAAGTGGCTGACCTCCCTAAATTTTTAGGTAAACATCACTGTAAGTTCAGCTTGACTTCCAAAGTTGGTCTGAACCACCTGTGAAATCTAGGACTTACAAAAGGAGGTGGCTACAGTGAGCTTGGTTCCTGTGGTGCATATCTAAGGAAGCTTCCTCTTCTGAAATGGCTGACCACACAGCAGAAGCCATACAGCAATTCCTCATGCCTGCAACACAAACTCTAATGCTCCGGGTCCAGATATTGGGCTGGGATCCCTGGGCATGATCACGACATTTTTGGCAGGTTTATCCAGATGCATGTAAACTGCAGGAGAAATAACATTTCTGACCAAAACGGAGAGCCACAAAGCTGGAGGAGAAGCTTTAAGTACAGTTTCTAGCGAGAAGAAACCATGGCTCCCTCCTGGCCCCTGGGACTGGTCTTGCGGCTCTCAGAAGAGGCAGGTGTAAATAAATCACTGGTTATCCAGAGGGCATCAACCTGGCATTTTCTTTTTCCTGCAGAAGGCCCTAGGTTAGGTCCTGGGGCCGCTCTCTGAAACATGTATAGCAAATATAGACCTGAGATCTCTGGGTATTTGCACTTCATACTGCTGGGAGGTTTGCTTTGAGCAGAGGATCAAGCTTTCTCCATCTCTTTCTTTAGGGAGGTACCTTAACAGCTATTGACTCGGCAGAGCACAAAATGAACTAAACAGCAGTGCTGTGACATATTGGTTATTCCTCTATTTTCCGTTTGGGCTCACTGTGGACCTTGAGCGATGCCAGCTGCAAACAGCGGGCTTGAAATAATGCTTGCTCACTCCCATAAGCTCCTTGCAGCATGTGTAAAAGCCCTCAGGACCCAATCCCTTTTCTTTTTTTTTCCACCCCTAATTTATATCTTCTCTCCTCCCCATGAAAATCATTATCTTTCCAAGCCAAGAGCTGAGCACAGCTCTGGGGATCCCATCGGTATGACTGAGTCCGTGACTAGAGTTAAGCGGGACGGAATTGCACAAACTCTTTAGGATTCTGCCTGAATTCTCCTGCTGTGTAATTCAGCTTGTCGGCACAGGATAATACAAGTTTCACTAACTTGATGAATGTCTTCGATCATCTGCAGACTAAACAGATGCTGTGCTGAATAAATACACCTATAACTTATTCATTTTAGTGTGCTGAGTGAAAACCTTAGTGCAGCTAGGGAGGAAGAAAGTGGAGACACTTACCATAACATTCTGCTTGAAAAGCACTACCCTAATATTGATGCTGGATATTGCATCTAGAAAAAAAAAAGTTAATATGCCCCTATGTTCCTAGACACATTGCTTTTTTTTTTTTTTTTTTTTTTTTTTTTTTGAGTTTTCACCTTTTTGTTCCTAGACACATTGCTTTTTTTTTTTTCTTTTTTTTTTCTTTTTGAGTATTCAGCTCTATTTCTAAAGCACAAACCCCTGTTGGAATAAATCACTGCAAGGGGCAGAAATGAAAACTAAAGTTGCTGTAAAAAGCAACTTTCATTCATGGATGTTTCTAATACTGTGAGGTCCTTGCAATGCGCTAGAATTGTCTTCCCAACACAGACGTGACAGAGATGCTCTCATCCCCATATTAACAGCTCTGCAGTTTTTAAAACAAATACCAATTTACTTAAGCTTCAATCTTTCACAGATTCCCTTAAAAGTTTTGTACCCAAATGTTTTAAAGGATTAGTGCTGAGTGACCTGCTGCAGCTGGGTGGAACTGAGTTTCCATTACTATACTGGTTGGAGGCTAAAATCATCTGTGCTGGAGCCATACCTCTGCAGGAGCTTTGCAGGGATTGAAAATCCAATTTCAAGTTATTTAACGACTGTGAAGCCTTTAATGCTTGCAAAATTCAAGGTTTAAAAAAAAAAAAAGAAAGAAAAAAAAGAAAAAGAAAAAGAAACAAGAGCAACACACCATCAGTATCTTTTACTGGCGTGACAGGATAAACAAATCCAGCAAGGTCAAATATGCGTCTGGCAGGCTACAGAGAGGCCTGTCAAAAAGACTCAGAGACTCACTTTTTGGCATGGATCTCCTGCAATTCCCTCTGGATTAGAGAAGCTTTTCCCCATCCTTGAATCACAAGCAGTGGCACAGACATAGTTGCAGGGTGCAAAGAGGGTGGGAATGGATTTTGCTCCGGGACAGGATAGCCCATGCTGTAGTACTGGACACAGATTTCAGTTTTGACTGGCAGATTTTCAACTGCAGGAGCAAAGCAGAGCAGTAATGACTCATCATGCCCAACAGCCACTGTGAACACCATGGGCTGGGCCAGAAGAGACATGACCTGGGAGAATCACTTTGGGCTATTCAATCAGTAAGTGGTTGGGCTGCTTGGAAATATGGGCTTTCTTTTGAAAAACACTGGTTCACCTGAATGTTCGGTTCTGCTTTGCATATGACACCCATAGAGAGCCTACCTCAAAGCTAACAACTACTTGCCCACAGCAACGAAGGTGCAGAGAGCCCTGGGCTGATTGCAAAGGTTGGGATAACGTGGAGCAGCTCTGCATTGAGTAGCCAAGTTCAGACCTGAGCTTCTGAGGTTTGGATTTGCTCCCTGTCTCTGCCAACTGCACTAGCCAAGAGTTTGTCAGAAAGCATGAGCACCCAAGTGGCAGACGATACATCACTGCATGGCAAAATGCTCAGCTGGGATCTTTAGTCTGATTGCAGATACCTGAAGGTAGAAACTGAAAACACCCTCAGTGCAATGCAATGTCTGCCGACCCCATCTTGCACCACTGCAAACTGGGTCCATGTCCCAGCCTGCAAGTCTTTTTAGCCTCATCATGGTGGTTAATAAAGACAATCCTCCTGGCCAGCTTGCCTCTTGTATACTCCTCAGGCATCTTGGATTCCTATCTCACCACCTGGGTGCTTGACAAATCCTCATGTGCTCTTTGAAGTTTGATGGTAGGCTTGTGCAGAAATTTCAGCCATATCTTCAGCTACTGCTGGCAATATGTGGATCCTGAAGGAAGGTATGTTCTCTTCTGGACCTGCAGAGAAAGGATTCACCATAGTCTTTTCCTTCTGCAGGCTCAAACAGTTTTTCTGCTTGTCTTTTGTCATCTGCCCCTGCACTTCCCTTCTCCTGTGCTGCCAGAATCTGTACACCAATTACACCCAGACTGCTGTAAGCAGTGTTCATAACTGCCAAAACCAAAGTAGACTTCCTCTAGGAAAACAAAAGTAATTAAAATTAATAATAACCTGCAAGGAACTCATAATACAATGAATCAGCATTTAAACTCAGACCTCACTAGGCTCTCTGTAGCCTCCCCTCATAGGGCTTGGAAGCTGGAAGAAACAAGTTTCAAATAATCGTGTGTTCATATTTGGATCTTAATTATATCCACATGTAGACACCATTTGACATTTTATGAGCATTTCTCTTAAAGGCATGAATTTGAGATAACTACAAAATCCAAGGGAGGCAATGAGTGAATTATGCACTTCACTCCAGCAAGGCATAATTACACCTATTTATTCCACATGTGCTTAATGCTCTTTATTTAAGCATCTATCATCCATCCATCCATCCTTCCATCCATCCGTATATAAATTATGTCTGAATGTGATTTCAAGACCCTATCTCCCTCTTTATTAGAGACAGCTCACCCCAGCCTAGTAAATCCTGTGCAAAGGCAACAGGAGGAAAGCCAGCCCTGAACAGCAAGGGCTGTAACAAGCTCTCAGGCAGCTGCTCCATAAATCAGGGGGCTTGCATGATCCTATAAATCATGGCCTTGATTAGGGTCAGAGGCTGCATGTGCTACAGAAAGTAATGCCTACCACTGCTCAGATTGCCAGGCTCCCGCAGGAATAAAGCCAACGTTTCTCTCCACAGCAAATTGCAAATTACTGGGCTCTGCAAAGTCCTTGTCTCAGAGTAGTCCAGCACCGAACAAAATAAATCCTTTAGGTCTTTTAGCTATCCTGCTCTCACCCAATGTAGATGTTTGCCTCTACAGAAGGCAGAAAAAGAGTTGCATTGCCAGGTTTAATATGTTATAATGGCTCTGCTTGGAAGCTGCTCAGAGTTTTGCAATATAACAAGCAATCCTGGTGGAGACGGATTAGCAGTCAGAGTGCAGGTGAAAGGGGTCAGCCATGCAAAAGAAAAGTAGTTTATCCACATTTCTGGGCTCAGTAACTACACAGAACCACAAAATATAATAGCTTCCGTGCTAGTATCAGCCACCCAAGAGTCTCAGCACACTTGACACACAGCAAGTCACCGACACGTGGCCCCGCCTTGTCTGTCAGATAAAAATCACTTGGTTCATTTGAAGCTAAGAAAATAGGAATACTACAAGATTAAGCTCACTTCAGTCATGCTCTTATCTACTCAGCAAATAAACGTGGCATCATTTTCTGTAAGGCACCAAACACACCTGTGAACATCATCCATCTGAAGGCACAGGATGGGTGCCAGATACAACCCAGGAGGACACAGACAACCAGAGATGCTGATTTCCAGCAGAGAAGGGAATATGCAGTGGGACTTGATTTATTTGCACAAACACTGAAGAGGCATAGCTGGTGCAGCTGTGTTTCTAGTTATACTCATCTGTGGGGTTATCCTTGGGCCAGGCTTCATAGGCTACATGGGAACCAGAAACGTGCTGTCTGTTTAATGTCTTTACTTTCTTGTTTGTTCAACAGTCTACTAGGAAGAGCTGCAATCCCTTATATTTAATGTTGGACAGGTTACATCCTGCAGTGTAATTTCATTAGCTTCTCTGGGTGCATGGAGCATGAATTTGATCAGTTCAAAGCTGTACTGTGTTCACCAACCACATAAACAAGGAGGGAAAAATCGATCCATAAAGGTAGCAGTGAATTTGCTGTGGCTGAATGCAAACTGACACAAACAGCCTCTTAATTAGGTAGAGAGATAATGAAATCAGGTGGTCATGGAAGCATACACACGTACATACACAGACATACATACAGGTCTTCTTTGGGAAGGTCTGCCCAGGGCCACCACTGAAAAACATGGAGTATTCTCCAGATCTGCTCCATAGGGGGCTAATAATTTTGGAGGAAGGAAGATCAATAAGGGCTCCAGGTGGAGTTTAACCCCTTCCAGTGCCGTCTAGAAATAGTCAGTGATCGTAACTGAGTATGTGAGACCAAACTGGAGATTTGCAGAGAACCTGAGAGCAGCAGGAACCTCATCCAGAATGCCAGGACCTGCCTTGCTTGCATGCTCTCTTCCCTTCTCAGGCTTTCATTTTTTGTGCTTATATTTTAGGATCTGCAGCCTCAGGACACAGTGCTGTATCCCTGCACATCTGAGCTGTAACCCAGTTGGTCCCATCTTGCCATCTGTCTCTTTTCCCAACCGGTCTTTCCCTGCTGTGTCCATCTGGCAGCAGTGTAAGCTGTTAGCTGGTGGAGACAGCTCTGCCCCATGCCCTCTAACCACTGCCTGGTAGCTTTTATACTGACATATATGACTATATATTTAAATGTCAATTCTAAAATGAATGCCAAAATCCTCCACAACTGTGCGGGTCAATCCCACAAGTCCAGCTTTCAGCTTTTTCAAGGTCAAACCCTTGCAAAACACACTCCGCAACGCCAGCAGCAATGCTCAGTGCAGCAGTGCATGAGCAGTGCACATTACACTGCTCCCCAACTGTGGGGCTGGGCTGGGAAATGCTGGGCTGCTCCCTCTGGGGATGGGCACATCCCATGCCAGGTCTTGCTCACACAGAGGTTGTCCTGTAGCGATGCATGGCTCTTGGGTCTGCTTGCTGGGAGAGGCCATTGAACCCTGCAAATATAATCAGAGTCCCGGAGAGCAAGCAGAAATTCCTGAAATGCCATGGACAATATATTCATTTCCAGATTAAGGTTAAGTATTGAAAAAATAGACTCATGGATGGATGTTTGCCTGGCAGATGAGAAAGCAGAGTAGAGGCAGCAATAAGGATGTTATTCTTAATTTAACTTCTTGCATAAAGGGTTACCATATATGACAATGTAGTGGCATCACACAGCAGCAATCTCTTGCAACCGACATTGCTGAGTGTTATGTTGTGATGTTAAGAAGGGAGTGGCTGACTCAAGAGAAGAGGCAAAGGGGCTTTCAGCTCCATTTTGGCACTTCAGAGCTCACTGGTGAGAAAATGAGATAAGCAATGGCCGCACACGGCTTTAAAAGCAAGGAAATATCTAGTCAAGCTTATCACACCCCATAGCTCCTGTGAGGAAACTCCTACCACAGAACCAAGCTTGTACAGTTCATGCATCTTCTCCTGCATAGCTCACCCTGTGCCTGCTCTGTTCCATCACATTCAAAAATCCTGGGAGGGGGGGGAGTTAAAATCATAGAATCATTTACATTGGACCATGAAGAGCAACTGTAGACCTGACACTGTCAAGTCCACCACTAAACCATGCCCCTAAGTGCCACATCTGCCTGTCTTTTAAATACCTCCAGGGATGGTGACTCAACCACTTAATTGCACTTTTAATTTTCTACTGCTAATCTCAAGAACATCTTGATCTGGACACCAGTTCTTAGAAGGCAATGAAGGCTCAACGTTTATGATCATGATGAGCTCAGATGTTCCCAGATGCAACAGGACATATGCCTATGGCAAGAAGCAACCAAGGAATAGAGAAGCTTCTGTACCAGCCCAGCTTCATGGCTGTTGCTGTCAGTACCTGTGTCAGATGCTTCACAAGAAGGGACAAAGTTCTTCTGACAGATGGTTTGTTTGGTGGTAAGCCAAGAGTTTTTACATCATCTTCCTTCTTGCTCAGCTTTGTGGGGCACCTAATTGGCCATCACTGTGAGGGCAACCTAATTCTAGAAGGATAGACCAGCAGTGATGACAAGCTGAGCATAAGAAAAGCTCATTATTAAAAGCCTTTCTTGCTTTAAGGGATCCTAGCAATGTCCCCTCGTAGCATTTCACCAGAAGGGAATCCCAAAGCACTGTAGGTATGACTACTATGTAGGAATCCGTTCTATCACAAGCGTTTTCAAAACTGCCTCCCTAAATCATGAAAATGCAGCTTCCTCCTGTGAAAGGCAGAATTTAATAACCAGCCAAAAAACTGTTACACAGGCATTCATGGTCTCGATGAAGAGTACTGTGTCCAAAGGAAGCTATAAATGCAATTTATATCAAAGGCTTTCAGTATCAGAAGTCTAAATTTAACATCTTAAATCAGCAAATTGGAGTCCCTGTGGTTTTCCAGGCTGAGATCTGATATTTCTTACCAGCCTCAGCCAGACTGAGTTATTCCAGCATGGACAGTGCTAATCACCAGGGCTGTGTTGCCAGGGGTGAGAGGAGAAGGAGGGTGGTGATATACACATTGCTTCCCAGGTGGAAAATGCACTCATTGCAAATGCCTTACTGCAAATGTTGATAGCACAAGGTGTCAGGTGGATGGGTGGCTTTATAACACAAGAATTGGATGAGAGGAAGAAAAAAAAAACAGCATAAATGAGCAATTTTTAATGAGAAGCAGAGTTTGTGGATGAGGCAGGAGTGGTTGCATACACAATCTATACCTCCCAAGCAGAGAAAGAACAGCACGTGGTCCAGAACCCTTGAAGGTGTCCAGTTATTAAAAATGCCAGTAATCCCCAAGTTTTCAGGTGATAGGATGCCTTCAGGTCCCTCTGATATTACTCACAGTCCAGGTACTGTCATCTCACAGCTACTTAGTTCTTTAGGCAGAAAGGGAGCAAACTGTGACAGACTGCATTTCATCGCTGCTGCTAGGAACATCTAACAGGGGATGAAGGAGAAAAAAAGTCAAGGGAGGGATTTTTGGAACATCTGCCTCTGCCAAAAGCACCACAGGACCCTAGCAGAAATAAAGTGAATAAAATCCCTCTGCAAAGCTGGAGAAAATTTTAAAACTTATTGTTTGGAGAAGGGAAAAAACATGTGGTTTTTGGTTTGACTCACACCAGCACCATCTGGGATATGAGCACAATGCCCTGAACCACCACACACTTCACATCACCAGTGCCTATGGCTTTGAGAGATGCTCCGGTAACTCTGGAGACAGGTTGTTCCTGTGAGGCTAAAGCACTGACAAACTGGGACAGCAGCTGAGCAGCCAGCACCTATGCTTCAGAGCAAAAAATAATTCTAAACACTCACAGTCCTAACAGGGAATGAGAATGGGAGATGAGAAGGAAAAATGGCTTTTTGAGGCACAGCAAGTAAATGGAGGTGGGCAGCACACTGCTTTCTCAGAGGATGCTTGCTAAGGCCTTGCAGACGACACCCAGTCTCCCACAGGGTTATTTCTTATCAATTTAAAATAAGAACTCCTCCTCAACACCTTTTTTTCCCCTTTGCTCCTTCCCATCCCTCAAAGCCCCTGTGCGATTTTGCTGGATTTGCAGCATCTTGTTCACCATGGTCCAAGGAGGTCTGAGTGAGTGTGCAGTTCCTGGGCAGATTTAGTAAGGATCCGCTATTTATCATTCTCCTGGCTCTTGTGAAAGGCAGAAAAATCCACCCTCCAGTAAGGTTTATTCCTGGCCTTTTATGTGGCATTTTGGAATGTGTTTTCTGTGTATTTTTGCAGGAACAAGAGCAATCTTAAAGAAGCGTTAAATAATGAATTGCCCTAAATAATAGCCCTGCTGATACTATTAATGACTAGAAATCCTGTCATCTTTGGTTATAAAGTACAATAATACATGGTTACTTGTGGGTATTTTAAGCACACTTCAGCAAAACATCTGGAAGTTTAAGTTAGTGATTAAATAAACTGCAGTGTATCTTTTAGGGTGATAGTTTTAGAGAGTTACTGTTTTGGTAAGTATCCCACAGACACAAAACAATGTTACATAAATAAACAGACTATAATCTTTCATCTTCTATTTTTTATACCTCTTCACTAGCTGGCATCTGCAAAAGCAAAAGTGCATTTTTTTTTAATTCTCCCATTAATAATAGAGCACAAAATATGAAGGAAAAAGAAATCCAGTACCAGCTGGGTACAGAGGGACTGATGCCAGTGTGAAATCTGGGTTGATTTACGTATACTGAGATTTTCAAGTGACAGATTAATTGGTTTAACAATTCACTGAAAGCAAGGAGAGCTGGAGATGTTACATTCCCCACACTTCTCCCTCTGTACGTGAGAGCCAAGGGCTATTCTCCTCACTTTGTTTGGATGCTTTCTGGAGTTGTCTCAACAGCTTTGGAGAAATTAGGAGGTTTCATATCACCCCCTGAGTCCACACTGCCTGGTTTCTCCCCAGGTCACTGTCACTTAGTTTCAGCAGTGCTGGTGCCTTCAACAGCAACTCCCCTTCCAAATTGCAGAGAATAAATTCTGGTTGCAATTACAAAAACAAAACAGTGCAGGAAACTAGTGAAGAAACTGTGAAATTAAAGTTAGGGTTTTGTTGGTTGGGGTTTTTTGATTCATGTTTGCACAGGCCAAAAAAAATTCTGTCTGGTTAAGGACGTGTAAACGAAGATCCATCACAAAGCCACCATCATTAAATTGTGATGTTGAAATGCAGTTTGGATGATGACAGTAGCAAGATAAGCAGAACATAAATAATGATGTACCCTACAAATAATCTGCAGGAAGCTCTGTTTCCCCATCTCCAAAGGAGCTGCAGAGAGGAGATCTGTGCTGTCAGCATTAATCAGACTAAAGAACCGGGGAGACTGGTCTGGCTGGTGGAGACATTGGCTTGTGGTCCAGCCCATGCCATCCCTAGCCATCATCCAGGGCAGATTTGGATGCAAGGTAGATTTTGGCAAGTAGGGCATAGACAGGAGGTACGGGAGTGAGGTTTACAGCTCCTGTGGCTCCTCTTCCTTATCCTGAGCAAATCACAGGCTTCCATATGTAGGCAGTCTGATGGCTTTTTATAGAGAACAAGTGTTGACAACTTCCTAACATAGTGTGACTTGCAACTACATTGATGGGGAACTACAGGAAAAATTAAACAAATCAGGAGTTTCCGGACTTCCAAGTTGGTGTCTGAGATCTTCAGTTAATCCAGGTGAAATGGCGTGGGTTTCTCTTTGGGTCTCTAGGTTTTGGCTGAGTCTCTGATTTGTTTGTATGGTGGATCTGTGCCACATTTGACTTTTGCCTCCATGAGGGCGCTGGAGGAGAGGGGAGTGAGGACTGGGCCCAGCAGAGCTTTGTGGTGAGCCCTTAGCTGAACCCTCCGAGGAGCTCCAAGGAGGCAGGCAGAAAGAGGCAAACAAGATGTGAGCACTTGTTTTGCTGCAATGTCTGTAGATATTGGCCTGTAGACACCACCTAGATGAAAATTTCCAGTCTTTATTACATTATCTGTAATGTATTTATTCCTTACAGCATGTGTTGGGGATCTTTTGTCCACATGGAGCAACATCTTCTTCAGCACCTTTCTTTGACCTTCAGATCCCAGACATCCCTGACCAACTCCCCAGCCCTATTTCTGAGGTGCCTCCCCACAACTGATTTTCCCATGACTACCACAATGAAAGATCCCTGGCCGCCTCCCCACGCAATCACACCTCCAAAAAATTCAACCTATCTTTTTAATTTCCTTTGGTGCCAGCTCCATACATTTAATTTTTTTCCAAGAGATCAATATCCAAATGTCTGTATGATTATTACAGTTTCATAAGACTACAGCTGGAGGTCACCTCCAGGATTATTCATAAATAAATCATAACATGTTATTATTTATATAGTGTCAACAGTGTGATAAGTGCAACATAAGGCAAATTCACTGTGGCAGCCAACTTACAATCTGCTTTCTTCCTGCAGATTTCTGATCCAGCTAAATGGAGTGCTCTCCGTGAAATTGCTCAGCTCCTCTGAGAAGCGAGATTTAACCCCCTTCCAGTCAGTGGGGTCTTGCTGTTGATTTCCAGCCCATCCAAAATTCACCCCTCATGTTTCATCTCCCACGTGAATGGGCCAGGAGCATCTTTGCAATCTTCTTTCCCCCTCTTCAACCATCCAGCCTCCGTACTGATGTCTATGATCGTGGCCTCAGCTGATGGTCAATTTTCCTGACTCATAGACCACCACACCACAGCCATGAGGATGTTCCAGTGATGGGAAAGAGGGTTAGAAATAGCTTGAGGCAGGGAGAGGTTTTCCATTTCTCCCCAGTCTGCTATGAAATGAAGGCAGCAGCAGCTTCTTGCCTCTAGCATTTTATAGGAATGCCCAAACCCTCTGAGCTTGCACAGGCAACAGAGCAACCCTGGAGAGTCAGGGTTCAAAAGAGCATTTTGCTCCCTCTGCATTGCAAATTTCAGGGCAAACAGAGGCTCCAATTAGGCTGAGCCTCAGCTGGCCAATTAAACAGACACTTCCAAGGAGTTTTTCCCACCAAACAAGTTATTTCCACTGCTGGAACAGTCTCCTGTGAGAGATAACGGCAGCAGATTGGTTACTTTAATTTCTTCATTTAGTCTGTGCAAATATTATCAGAAAGTGACCTTTAGCATCTACCAGCATGGTATGAAATCCTCCCCTGCCCAAAATAAAACCTGTTTCACAGAGGCTCTGAACCATTTACCTTACATTTAAATCACCCAGGAGATATTTCACTCTGAAAGGGCAAGCTGGGTACTTTGAAATAACTTCCAAGCAAACATGCAATTTAGCTAGAGAGCTGGCCGTGCCTCTTCTCTGTGATGGGTTTGTAGCTAGAAAGGATGAACGACTGCCATCCAGATTTCATGACACCAGCACCTCTCACAAGCAGACTTGTCAAATAGCCCAGTGGACCACATGCTTCAGCTCTCAGTCAACTGATATCCCAGTCTTCTGTGGCTGTTTGCATACGGCTGTGCTTCTCCCCCTATATTTGAAGGCAGCAAGCTCTGATCTGAAGGCACCAGGACTTGTAAACTCCAGCAAAATGGTCTTTCTTCGGTCCTGTTGGCTTTGGAAGAAGGATGGGTTTGTGCAGAGAAACTCTGACTGCAGTGGCCTTGCCCACAATTTGAAGCAATAAAGAAGCAGCCTGTATCTGTAGGATACAAGGCAAATCCTTCAGATCTGTATTTTCTACAGCAGGTAGTTCTTAGCAGACCAGGTTGAAATATTTGCCAAGGCAAATCGAAGAGGTGAGTTTCCCCGAGTCTGAAGATTTAATTAAAACGTAGTCTAAAAATCTCACAAGTATTTTAAAGGTATCAAACCTTTACCTTTAACATCCAAGAGTGAAGCTTTTTCATTTTTCATTTCAGAAGGGCTTTTTATTTCACTGTCTCATGTACTGAAAAAGAAAACAGTCAAAATAGAAACAGAACATTTTGATTGACCAGAAGGTTTGGGGGATTTTCAGTGATACTCTCCAGGAGAGGTTGCAATGTTTTCTCTGACTCAGAGCAACCTGATTTGGAAGTGTGGCATTTTTTCATGCTGAAATTTCGCCCTTCCTATAACCCACTAGTGATTAGACATGATTTACATACTGGGCTTGAGTGAAACACGGTGGAGAAAAGCCATCCAGTCATTTAGGGCAGGAAACAAAGAATATTTTACCTAATTGAAACAATAATGGGCTGGAAAGTGGGACGTAAAACTGGGCTTCTCATTTCCAGCTTTCAGAAACAATGCAGAGGTCTGCCAGCTCTGTCAAGCCATCGAGTCCACAGCTTCATCCAGCAATACTGCCTCTCACAACATCCCCTAACATAAGGCCCAAATGATGAACCTCCTGCCCAGGGGACACGGTCCAAAAAATCTAGTATCCCAGACTGGATTAATGAGGACACACTTGGAGTGAACATTTTCCTCCCCTCTCCTCTCCATAGATGTGCTGTTGGCAGCCACGAGATGGTCCCTATGTATTTTCTTCCTCTAAGACTGAGCTGGAAAGAAAAGAAATTCTACAGCCTCCACATATTCTTTCTGAACAAACTCAATGCTTACCTGCATTGCAGTTCTGCAAATTAATCTTGTGGATGCTCACGCACACACAGAGTCAGTATCATCCACATGAAAACAAACCTGCCATGCAGACAGCCTGAGTCACTGCTGGTGGGAAGGGAGGCTTGGGGAGGGGGTAAAAATACAGCCAGAGGGATCGATATGCTTGAGTTGGTGTATCAAAAGCCCTGGAGAGAATCCCATCAATAAGATATAAATCAACTCACAAAACACCTTTACCTCCCTCCCCCCCTCCTTCTCTCCCTCCTTCCTCAAACATTTTATCAGTGAGTATAAAAGTATATAAAGGTTACAGGAAGAAAAGCAGCTTTAAATGTGTTTGGCATCTCTGTGTGGTTGTTAACAGGAAAGAAGAGAAGCAGAGAAATCAGCAAGGGGGCAAAACCCCAGGAATGTCAAAGGGCCTTTGGATGAAAGAAAACCTTTTCCCATCCTTCATAAGGAAGGATTACAGTTCACACTTGCAGGGACCTACACTTATGGATGTGAGCAGGCACGGTCACTTGCGCTTCAGCTTTGTGTCTCCTGTTCACCAGGGGACATGTTCTTTCCAAAATGTGGGGTTCCACAAAGGGGTCACAAACCTAGGGTTTGGGAACTTGAAGGAGGGTAGGAAAGTAAAGTGCAGAAGGTCTGTTTTCTGGACTAAAGGAGAGCAAGTGAGCATTCTTACAACCTTCTCATCTCAATTACCCAAGAGAGAACGGTTGAGTTGAAATCTGCCTGTCGAATTTATCCTGCCTACAGAGATGATTACAGCCAATATGAATGAAAATTCAATTACTTTCCATTGTTGATGCTGTTTGTGTGTTGCTTGGCACAATGTTCAGAATGGACCGCGAAAAGACACAAGAGATTTGAGTCTCGTTGCCTCTTCATCAGTGGTACCAGGAGGCTTTCAGCCATGGACGTGACTCTGTTTGGATTAGCTTTAACGTGGAGGATAGCCCTTGGACGTCACAAACAATATTCACATCCACTGAGACTGAAGGATTAATGATCTGACGGGTAACAGACAGCAAGGAAGGAGTCCTGAAAGATTGCATCCTGAAAGATGAGGAAGAAATATCAAAAGCGATAAACAAAGAAGCAAAAAGCTGATGAGCTGGGTTGACATATCTGGGCGAAAATCACAGTAACTATCCCTGTCTGTATGTCAGGCATCAGAGACTCTCTAGGTGAGAAAAAAAGGGATTGAAATGAAATTTGAAGGAAGTAATTGCATATTTTATCTCCTGTTTTCAGTCTAGTTAGTTCAAAAAAAAAAAAAAAAAAACCACCAAAAAGCAACAACAACCTCCTTTGTCTTACTGTGTTAAATATTTTGCCTTCCCCAGTCAATGAAAATGAAATTCCTCCTTCTCCTTCAGTCCTCTACCAGCTATTTTGTCTCCTCTGCAAGAACGGGCTGTGAATACATTAACATATAGATGTGTCTGATCACTGCCCGAGTTAAAGACGAGGAGCTTTCTCCAGAGTAGACTACATGGTGCAGCTGGAGCAATTATCACTTCACCAGTCCTGGAGACAGTAAAATTGGTCTGGGACATGAAAAAAAATGAGAAAGAAAGAAAAGAGATTCATGTCTTTGATTAAACTAGGTGATGGCTCTCAATTAACACAGAATAAAGGTTTCTTACAATTTCAGCTTTATCCTCCACAACTTTCCAGTGCGGAAGGTGAGCAGATCGGAAGAGAGGAATTCAAGACACATTCCTGTTGTTGTCCAGCTGGTTTTTGTTCCTCTTCAGTGCTTGGGTCTGGGATATTTCTTTAACCCAGGTGGCTAAACAAGAACAGCTCAGGTCTGGTTGCATTTTATCCAAAGACATCTCATATTCATGGTAGCTTTTCACAAATGGGCTGTCATGGTAGGACCATAGTTAAATCACAGATGCTACATGAAGAAGTCTCAAAGCTATGACTGTTTCACCTTGGCTCCAGCACTGGGACCCAATGTTGGAGCCAGTAGCCCATACAGGAGATCTAATGAAGATCTAGTGATTGCATGTGCAAGGGAATGGTCTTGGGCTGTGAAGTCAAGTGGGCAGAAATGAAACCATCTTTGGCATCATCCCCTTATGCATCCTGCCTGGACATTACCAGGTAGAAAAAGTCTTTTTGTAAGATCCCTGTGCATTTGCTGGTTGGGTTTTTTTTTGCTGTTGTTTTGAATGAATACGGGGAGTTGTACCCACTCCCTTCTTGGCAGGCCTTGATGTCTGCAGGCTGCATGGATGCTTTTGCATAGGGACAAGGCTTACCTCAGGTTCTCTGATACTCATCCCTAATGCAGGCACCAGCTTGGCTGTATAAAAACAGCACAGATGAAACTCCCTCCTTTCCCCTCTTTGGGGGAATCTGGCAGCCTGGGTGAGATGCTAACGGTAGTATCTGTCACTGAGTCACTGTTTATATCGCTTAAAAGCCAATAAAGCTGCTACGTGGAGGAAAAGCCACCCCACACACTGTTGGTGCCACACAGCTCCTCAGCCACATCCAGAGCCACAGCCAACTGTCCAATCCTGCTGGGGTTGGGGCCAGAGGAGCAAGGAGGTGATGGGGACCTCATCCTGTCCCGCTGTCCCTGCTCTGTACCTTCCCTTCTTGGGCCAGGAGGGCTTCCTCAACGGCCAGTGGCCCCAGGATGCTCCAGCATCCGCCTCATCCTTGCTGGATGAAGGATTCAGTTTGCAACCCAGGAAAACCATAAAAATAAGCAAGCAATGTTATTTTTACCCTTCCTATACCAGAACAGTTAATGCTACAGGAGTCTGCAGATCTGGAAAAAAGAGGGAGGTTTAAAGAAAGACTGAGCAGGAATTACTTCTGTTTTAATGAAAAGGCTTCAGAGACGCTGCAGAATTGGACTAATTAATCAAATTAATTAAATGACTGCAAGATGGACTAGTAGCATCACTCTGTTAAGGGAAGAGAAATAGGAGGCAGACTGGAAATTGTATGTCTTTTTTGTAGAAAAGTGTTGAATTTAGTTTCTCATGCCTTGGTTAAGCCAGCGAGGTTTTAAATGCAACCTGTTCAGATCTGACCAGAAATCCCTGGTTTTGTGTAGCCCATTTTATTTATCCAGAAATATCTATAATGCACAAACTATTTGGGCAAGCCCTTCTTTAGGATTTAAATTTTATTTTTAATGGGCATCTGAATGCAGACTGGAGAGATATCACCCTAATTTTTCCTTTCATTTGTAGAAACAAGCAAGGCAGTGTGTCATAAATAAGTTAATTTTCCTTCACAAAGAGGGCATTTACTATTAACTGTCCCTGTTAATATCTTGCACTGCCTGGTAGTGAAATATTTAATGCTGAAGCATTTATGCCACCCTCCAACTTGCCAAGACCATGAGGATGTGAATGGGGATATTAATTGCAGAAAAAGAAAGAAATGGCCTGTGGAGGTCAGGAAAGCATCTCAGGAGGAGACCAGAGCACCAATAGCAAAACATTTGTGATGAACACATTATTTCCATGGAAATGAGGCAACCCACTGTAATAATGAGCAGTTTTATAGCCTGACTTCACTGGCAAGGATTTGTCCTGCCCAGGACGGAGCATGCACTGGGACCCGAGAAGCCTGTCTGTCCCCAGGGGACACAGGAGAGACACCTCCATAATCAGCTCAATGGCACCAGTTGACACTCAATGGCAATTTGGCCACTTTTTTTTTTTCCACAAAACACCTCTACATGGCTCCAAGAAAGGCATTTTTTCCCAGCACTGCAGGTAGACCAGTCAAGAAAGGGATGATGCCTTGGTCTCGCTCTGCCCTGCAGCACTAGGAGCATTGGCTCAGACAAGCCTGTGCTTAAACAGGTTGATATGTAGACCCAAAGTCTACGGATTGGTTTTCTACAGGTTTCTCCCCATGAAAGGAACGCTAATAACTTGTTTATTTTTGCCATTGATGTGATCTGTCTGGCTTTCCCCTCAGTCAGCTGAGCTCCTGAGTCACTTGTAACTCAGTAAAGCCAGTCACGGCAAGTCATGCCAACCCAAGCCCAGCTTCAAAACGAACCCTCCCTGACCTTCTTCCCAGAGACTTCAGCCTTTCTTCATTAAGAAAAGCCTCGCTCTTTGCATCTTCCACTGTCAAGTGGGATTGGGGAAAGAGCATCATCTTTTTTTCCCCTCTGTGTTCTGCCTAGTTTCATAAATTATTCATATAATTTCTGGCTTCTCTGAGCTGAAGCAAGCTCAATTTAAAGCAGTTATTATTCTCTGTGGGCCAGATCTTCGACAGATAAAAGAATGGTTCTTGTTGGCTTTATTCACAGATTTTGAGGCTGAAAGGGATCATTGTGTTTGTGTAATTGGACCCCCAGAATAATTCAAGCCACGGGATTTGGCTGAATTAATTTGCATTTCAAACATGGAAGTTTCAGAACGGAAGATCCTATAAATGGCCATACTGGCCATAATTAAATCTTACTGTAACCCTGGAT
This sequence comes from Thinocorus orbignyianus, assembly GCA_013400375.1. NCBI lineage: Eukaryota > Metazoa > Chordata > Aves > Ciconiiformes > Thinocoridae > Thinocorus > Thinocorus orbignyianus. The sequence continues at coordinate 582,390 of VXBW01005991.1, forward strand.
CCTGGCTATCCCTGGCTAATAGGAGAGTATTACAACAAGTGCAGAGTGGTCCTTCTCTGGACACCCTCCCAGCCTGCAGCTCTCCATGGCTCCGTAGATGCCAGAGACAATCTGCACAGCCCTGTACTTAATGGAATTAGCCGATTGTTTTCTGAACCTGTGAAAAGTGTTGGCTTCTACATCAGTCTACAGAAACCGGTTGTCCTGGTTAAGCATCCTTTGTGATGGTTTTTAACCAGCCAACTTATAATCTCACTTGATGCCCCTAAACTGTTGTACCACAAAAGCGCGAATGGCTGTTCACTTCCTCCATGTGCCTCTTCTCAGGAGCACCACCTTTAGGAAAAAAAATACCAGTCTTGACTTTGATCATGGAGTAGTCATTATACCTATGTTAAGATACAGCTGGCAGCCAGAGGAGACAGGTTCTTCCTCTCAACTGCAAACCTGGACCTATTAATGAAGTTACCCACAGCAGAGGGGTCCATCCTGGTCTCCTCCTCACTCTGTGACCAGTCCTGCTCCTCTGCCTTCCTGGGTATCATAGTATCACAGAATTGTCAGAGTGGGAAGGCACCTCTAGAGATCATCTAGTCCAACTCCCCTGCTCAAGCAGGATTGCTCAGAGCACATTACTCAGGACTGCATCCAAGTGGGTCTTGAAGGTCTCCAGAGAAGGGGGATCCACAGCCTCCCTGGGCAGCCTGCTCCTGTGCTCTGTCACCTTCAGTGTAAGGAGTCTGGTTTTGTCCTCTTTCAACCCACCCTTCAGAAACTTGTAAGCATTAATAAGGTCTCCCCTCAGCCTTCTCTTCTCCAGGCTAAAGAGTCCCAGCTCTCTCAGCCTTTCCTCATATGGGAAATGCTCCAATCCCTTCATCATCTTTGTTACCCTACACTGGACTCTCTCCAGTAGTTCCCTGTCTCTCTTGAACTGGGAAGCCCAGAACTGGATGCAGTATTCCCGTTGTGGCCTCACCAGAGCAGAGTAGAAGGGAAGAATGACCTCCCTCAATCTATTGGCCACACTCTTCCCTCTGTATCCCAGGATTCCATTGGCCCTCTTGGCGACAAGGGCACATTGCTGGCTCACAGATAGTTTACTATCTACCATGACCCTCAGATCCTTCCCCTCAAAAGTGCTTTCCAGCAGGTCTGCCCCTAAAAAAAAAGATAGTAGTCAGAAGCATGTCCATGGGCTCCCAAACATCTACCCTGCTGTGGCGAGAGGAGTCCCTGGTGCACCTTGTGTGTGCCAGCCGCCATCCCCCCGAGGCTTCAGGCTGTTCCTTCAGGTCCCTCCTTACCTCTCAACTTTGATCAAACCAGACAAAATTTGGTGGTGGGATCTGAGGAAACTGCTCATATCTCCAGGAGTGGTGTTTAACTTTGTATTCCCCCAGTGCATTTACTACCTCTGCCTGAAGCTTTCGCCCTCACACCCCTTCCTGCTTCTCATTGATTTAATTTCATTAATTTTCTCCTAAAAAGAAAAGGACAACAGATCCCTTTTCTCTAACTGGTCCCACTCTGCACCTGCTGCTCCTGAGGGTGATCACAGATGTTGAACAGGACTTCAGTAAATCACCAGTGCTCCCCAAAACATCACCTGCAGATCCACTGCATGATGAGCACTGTGGCACCATTGCCAGCTAAGTCAGGACAACCGCTTACCCCATGTACATTCAGGCCAAGTTCATTTCTCCACAGCAATATCCTACTCTCCACTTTGCAACCAGGATAATGTTTTTGAAGGAAACGCCTCCAAACATAATAAAACACAAAATGCAAATGGAAGGTTGTATAGGCTTGCTTGTGGGACACGTGTTTTTCTTCCCACTTTTTCAACTCAGTATCTTCCCTTTCAACTCCTCCATCCTTCTCAGAAAGCTTTTCTTGTCTTTTATGGCTGATCATCAGGCTTATGGCTGTAAGTGAATGTAGTGAAGAAGCCAAGTTGAAGATTCCTGTTGCAGGAATTGCCTGTAAGGCACTGACATCCAAAGGAGTAACCCCTGACAGATGTCCATCCTTCTCAGTGCCAAAGGACGTGGGGCTCTGTGGCAAAGGAAAGTCCTGCAGTGCTGCAGTGTGCAGCACTTTGGGCTCTATTTCAGGAAATCACCTAGGTACCTGCTTAATTTTGAAGACATGCTTCACCCTTTCCCCTTAGCAAGTTTTTTTTTCCCCAGAGAGAGCCAATGCAAACACCATCTTTGATTTCCAAGGTATCCACCTGGAATTTTTCATGAGCCCTGAACTCAATAAAAGTGCTTTTAATTTCTTATCAGCAGATGAGTTTCGTTGGTTAAAAAAATATGACTCCACCTAGAAGGATTCAAGGCATCCTTTGATTCCAGCTCCTTGAGCAGGAATCAAGCTGCCTTGAGTTGTCCTTGAAAAGGAGTAGTAGAAGGGGACAGAATAACTTTATACAGCTGCTGGTAATAAATTATTAAAACCTTTATGAATACAACATATTATCTGTCCCAGTGCCTTCAGGCATTTTCTGTTCCTTTTGTGCTTTCAAAGCAATTAATCTTGCAACTGCTCATCACTTTCAAAGCCAGTCTTACAAGTCTGGATAATGTGTGAAAATCAGAGAAACTGCAGCAGATGAGCTCAGGCAGCTGCCCTGCCCAGCAGTGCGGGTTTGCAGTATGGGACCGTCCTGGCCGGGATGTTTTCTGAGATTATGCCTATCAGAAATTGCAAGTTCCCCATGCTGGGACTCATCCCTTTCTTGGGAGAGCTGCTCAGGGCTGTTAGAAAATGCAGCTTCTTTGCCAGCCTGTTCCTCCTTCTTATATTAATCACATTACTGCCAGCTCTCTCATCTGTGCGACCCCTGAATCACTTCTTGTTGGCAGTCTTTGTCTACTCTCTAAGTGCCAAATAGAAAATTGTCCTGCTTTTTATTTATTTTCATAACCCCCAAAACCAAGATCTTAATTTATTTCTATGCTTGTCAGGAATGCAGTAAATCCACAAGGGTCGCTACACAGCATGCAAAGAGCTCAGCTCCTCGTGGCCTCCCAGTGGGAGACACGGACCAGGGTGCTGCTCTAGACCCCTGCCCAGGGAGGTCCCAGACTCCCAGACAGAGGTCAGAGTTCAAGGATGCTCTTCTCTGCTTCTGTGCTGACATTGGGAAATTTTGTGCCAGTAATGAAAAAGAAAAGAGGAGGCTGCTCCAAATTTCTCTTTTCTGGGTAAATGTCCTGCACAATCAGCTAGAGCTGCTCCCGGCATCACCTTGGTGAATACTTCAGTGCTTCACACTTGGTTGAACAGCTCAATCAAGACTGACCATGAGAGAGCCCTGATGCATGTCAAGGTACCAGCCAGCCTCATTGTCATGGCAAGGGAGAGGTGAGTTGCATTTAAGCACTGCTGCATGGATTGCAGGGACCCTAAGACTACCCCTTTAGACTTTAGTGTGGGGTTGAAGGCATCCCATAGACCAGCAGGATCAGTCCCAGGGGCAGGTTGGTGCAGCCATTGCTGATTTTACCAGTAAAACAGGGCTTCACTGTATCAACCTCTCTGTCCAGGTTCCGCAGGGGTTTCACCTGCCAAAAATAATTTGGCTTAAATTTGTAAATAGTCTGAGATCCTGATTGCGGCAAATTTATTCTTGCTGAGAAAGCTTCATCTGGCTGCAGTACAGGCTTGTGGACACTGGGCTTCTCCAAACGCTGTCACAGTGGGTTGTGATGCCTTCTGCCAGTAGCACAGGAGGATAGCCGGGCTTCCCACCACAGGAAGGTTGGAGCCATCAGTCAAAAATTCCCTGGAGAGCTGAAGATTGACTCAGCTGGAAGGTGCTATGGATCCAGCCTGATGGGTAAAGTACAGGGTGATCATATCCAGCTCTGAGAAGATCAGAAGGGGGTGAGATGGAGCCACTGGGTTTGCAACAGGAGCACATCTTGGGGAAACCCCTGTCAACTGGGATGTGATTCAACAGCTCTTCAGAAAAAAAGCAGGCTGCAAAGCACGGTTGCATGGAGAACTGTCCAGGAGGGAGCAGAGAAGGTGGTGGTGGTAGCTCCTGCCCGGCTTGTGCAGTCCTAGCTGGAAGCTGGACTGTGCACAGCAGCAGGGCGGAAGGCAGTGGGGTTTGCAGAGCAGCCAGGAGATGGAGCCCACATACAAGGCACCAGGAATGGAGCCTGATCTCACCCCTGCTAGATCATGGTGAGTGGAAATCAGCAGCCTGGTGTAGGGGTGCTCTGGTTAGAGGTGGCTCCGGGCATCCTCATGTAAGGGAGCTGGCAGAATGGCTCATGCCATTTCCTCTTCTCCTCAAGGGTCCCCCAGGTACAAGCAAAGAGCTACCAATGGCCTCCTGTTGCTGGTTCCAACACCCCTGACTGTCACAGGCATTAAATGCCCCAACCGTAACCCCCTTGCGCAGTGTCACGGCCACACGCCAGGTTGTGGACGGGCTCAGCCTGCACGTCTGAGTAAAAGGACAGGTGTGCAACTATCATGTCAAAATAGAGGGTCTCCCGTTGTGTGGCCACATCCCACTCGTCTTGTGACAAGAGCTAGCATTGAGGTAGACCTTGTCACAAAACTAAGGGAAGAACTAGTTTTTCTTCTAGGATTTCTGATACTTCTTCCTGGTAGCTGCGCAGAAGGAATGTCTCTGCCTCTGCTCTGAGTTTATTTGCAGAAGGAGCAGCCCTGGCTGTGGTTGCCATATAAAATGACTTCCTCTTGAAAGGCTTGTTTGCTTGCACCACTGACAAGGTGATGTGTCCTTCTGGTGTGACAAGCACAAGGACAGGATTTGGGAGCTTCTACGCCATTACCTCCTGGCTCAATGGGCCAGCCCAAGATATGGAGACAGAAAACCAGCCCTGACTTTTATACTGTACTTCCTGAGGAAACCTGTAGATGCCTCTTGCCATGGTTGGGTACGCAGCTGCTCTGTCAGCATCTCACCATATCTGGTCCTCCAGCCAGAGAGTCAGCAGTAGGAGAGAGCCTCCAGGGGGAGACCACGTGTGTAAGTCTGGGATGAAGCCATCTTTATTTTATCATCTTTAAGGCACTCATGCCTCCCCTCAGAAAGTACTGCTTTTTGGCTACTAGACCTTACTCATGCTGTCAAGTAACCAAAGGAAAATCCTTTCCAGAGCCCAACGACCTGATCGTTATGGGGTACATAAAACTAATATCTCATTAAGCTACAAGGATTGGATTTCACCAGGTGGTCTTGAACCATTTTCACAGGAAAGAAGGATTTTCTTGGTCTGGGACATCTGGCCAGTGCCGTTGAGATGCTCTGTAGCAGAGCAGCCCAGGACCCAAACTCCTTCACCCCTACTTTAGCCACTACACAGTAATACAATGGCGGGTTTCAGTGAAGCTGTTCAAGTCAAATCACCCGCATTGACTGCTCAGCTTCACAAACAGCTTCTCTATTGACAGGGAAGATGTTCTGAGCAGGGAGGTGGGAGCTATCCCCACCACATGGGAGACTAGGTCCAGACCAGCTCCAGTAAAAAACATCTCCTGGAGATTCCTGCTTTGTGCAGCTCCCTCTAGGAAGGACTGCCCCAGCACATCCCGCTCACCCGTGGGGCCCCCTGCTCATAATGCCCTTTTATAAGGCTTCACAAAGCCCTTCTTGGTTCATATCCAGGCTGCTAAGAAAGGTTGCCAAGGGTGTCTGTGCAAACAATAAGGGGCCTCTGTTAGTAAGGCGGCTGCGGTCACAAATGCTTTTTTTGTGACTTCCAAATGAAAATAGCTTCTTCTTTCCCAGCAGATCTCCTTCTTCTGTGTCTTCAAGTCACATCTGATTGCTGAAGCACACAAGGGCCTTTTTTGCTAGCAGCATGGCAGCAACGACACTGCTTGGGGGAAGAGAGCTCTCTCCCTTTGCTAACACCCTTGCCAGCTGAGCTCTTGTTGCAAGCTTTTTTATTGCTTGTGGAGACCAAGAGCCACAATACACAGTTGGCATCACCTAGCAATGTTCTTTGCAATGTAGTTCTGTCAAGTAATTCAGCAAACTATATGGAAATCCTGCTGGACTCCTTGTGATGTGGGTCTTCCCCAAGCATGCCACCAGACCAGGCTGCTTGTGAGCCAAGAATAAATCTCGTGATCCTCGAATAAATCTCCCAGTTGAGACCACTGCTGCACAGGCACATTGGCACCCTGCATTTCTGCTGGTGCAGCTTCTAGAATTATTAAGGCACTCAGCTGCAGCAAATGGATGCCAGCAAAAGGATACTAGGTCTCTAAGCTTCTGGCAGTGCTGAGAGGTGTCAGAAGGGCCTTGCAAGGGAGGATTTACTATGCAAATAAATTTTAATTATATTCAATAAAGAAAAGATTTACTATGAAATTCTTCACTATGAGTATGATGAGACACTAGAAGAGCTTGCCCAGAGAAGTTGTAAATGTCCCTTCTCTGGAAGTGTTCAAGGTCAGGCTGGATGGGGCCTTGAGCAACGTGCTGTAGTGGAAGACATGCTGGCCCATGGCACGGGGTTTGGACCAGGTGATCTTTGAAGGTCCCTTCCAACCCAAACCACACTATGCTTTTATGATTTTATCAGCTCTGTCTCCCGGAGGCCAGTAGAAAAAGGGTCTTATGAAAGTCGCATTTCTCCTTCCAACTCAACAAGTTACATGTCAAGCAAATTCTGAAAACTCACTGTTAATTTTTTTATCTTAAAAACCCCAAAGACACTTTTGGGGTGGGGCAGAAGGAGACTTAAGTGTAGTGTTGGACTGCACTTAAAAACCCTCCCTGTCCCAGGCAGGCCAGGGTGAAGCCTGCACAGATCCAGATTCTTCTCTAACCACAGCCTGCATGGAGACTTCTGTGCCTGATCACTGCCCTGCTCTGAAGGCGTTTGTCAGTGTTTATTAAGCACCTTCATGAAAGCAGGCAGTTGAAGCAATAGCTCTTTCCAAAGCTCAAAGTACACAAGCTTGTGTCCCTTTGAAGTGAAGGTCTACATGAAGAAGAATCTGCTGGAGTGGTTTGGGGCAGGGGCAAGTGGAAGTATGAGGATCCATCGAGGAGCTGAAGGACATGTAAACAGTTTGTGTGTTCCAACATGGTGTCAAGGCTATGCTAATACCTGGTGAATATAAACCATCTTGAGCATCCTCAGGCTGGAGGGAGAAAGGCATGGAGTGGTCCAGGCAGAGCATAGGCAACTCATTCACATGCAGCATGCTCTGGCTTCCCAGACTTCCAGGATCCCAAATAAAACACATAGCCTGAAGGTGACAGAGCAGAAAAATGGTCCTCAATACATAAGTAAATTTAAATAAACCCAGTTGCAAGATGGTTGCTATAGAAAAAAAAAACAACAATCCCATCAAAGGTTACATAGATGGAGAACTCCTAAGGACAAACTTGCCCCTCTTCTGTGCTGTTTACCAGGAACCAGCTAAGCTCTGCTCTGTCCCCAGTTATTCCTACAGGGCCCATGCACCAACTCCTTATTTTCAGATCTGCAGATTGAAGATGTGCTTAGGATAACCATAATAGTTAAGAGATGTCTAGAACTAGCTATATGCAAATAAGGGATCCTGTAAAGCCTTCTACTATGTTGGCAGTGTAGAGAATGACAGAGAAGATAGAAAGACTGAGACATACTTCCAACAGATGCATAGCAAAGGGACAAGATGCAGGTTGCAAGAAAAAGAAATCCAGCTGCATATGAGGAAGAAAAAGTGCACCACGAGGGTGAATAAACACAGGAACAGGAGCACAGCAAGGTGCACTCACCATCTTCATGCTCAGAACCCTAACTCTGACTGATCTGACTTGGAAGTTGTCTCTGCTTTGAGCAGGGCTTGGGCTGGAGAACTCAGAGGTACCTTCCAGCCTCCATTATGTTATGATTCTGTGTAATGAGGTGAAACACTGATCAGTGGTTTCAATTTAGGTGCATTGAAGGGTTGACCCACTGTAATCAATAGTTTATCTTTAGTTATTATTTGTACTGCATAGGTGGCCTGAATCTGACCGTATTACAAGTCATCTGATCATGAAGCCAGCAGATACAAGCTTGACCAGTCTCTTTGCAGCCTTCTTGAAGCCACCTACAGTTAGTGCAGCACTTTTTGTTAATTTGCTAAATAACTTCTTTAGATATGGCTGGCATTTCCTGTCTGGTTGCAGAGGAGTTTCCCATCCAGGCCTCTTCTCTGTGTTGCCGTTACCTTGTGATCCATTCAGAGGACATTTCAGAGGACAGCACCACAACCTGTGGTGCCTGGGGAAGCATGGAGATGGCAGATAGTCCCCTGACCACAACAGATGAATGATGCTGTCAAAATCCCAGGTCTGCAGTAGGAATGGGTTCCCTGGGAAGAGTTTCACCCTTGGGCTTTGAGGGAAGGGTATTGGTGCTGTTCAGACATGAAAAAGGTATTGCTTGGAGCACGAACATGTGCAGCTATCTGCTTACTCCACAGCATCGACTTCCTGACAGCACACAGATTCACATGGTGGATCTGAGATACAGTCAGGCTTTGATCTCCTTGGTTGAGCTGCTAAAGCCTGGAGGAGTTGAGAACACCAATCTGCAGGCAGAGAGATCTGGGGATGTAAAATTTTTGAGCACATGTTTCTGCACACTCATCTGACCAATACTTCTCAAGCCAGTATGTGTTTACCCATCTCGCTCCCTAAAGAGCGACATAATCTATTAATTAACCCAAATGGCTGAACACATGCTTTCCTCTTAGTGAACAATAAACAAAACCAGATGACCCACGAATGAAAAATAAGGTGGTGACACGCTCTAAGTAACACTGTTCCATGATAAAGAGATTCCGTCAGGGCAGGATGGATTGTCCTGCAATAAAAAATCATGCCCAGGAATGATGACTTGGCTTGTAGACGTAGCTCTCAAGCAACCCCTACATGGGCTTAAATAAATCACTGTAAGAAATAATCAGGGCTGAGAATGGACCAGAATCCACAATGGCTAGGCAGAACTGAGCATCAGTCCCACCAGATGACCATTAGCTTTATGTGATGAGTTTAATGGCCTCCCTAAAATGGACAGGTTGCTTCAGCAAAGCTGTCATGGGATCATAAAATCATAGAATACTTTGGGTTGTAAGGGACCTTTAAAGATCATCTAGTCCAATCCCGTTGCTGTGGGCAAGGACATTTTCAACTAGATCAGGTTGCTCATCCAACTCATCCAACCTGACCTTGAATGTTTCCAAACACCTCTCTGGGCAACCTGTCCCAGTGTTTTGCCACCCTCACGGCAAAAAATGCATTCCTTATGTCTGGTCTAAATCTACCCTCTTTTAGTTTAAAACCATCACCCCTTGTCCTGTCGCAACAAGCCCTGATAAAAACATTTGTCTTCATCTTTCTTATATGCCCCCTTTAAGTGCTGGAGGACTGAANGGAAGACTGCAACGAGGTCTTCCCAGAGCCTTCTCTTCACCAGCCTGAACAACCTCAACTATCTCAACCTGTCCTCATAGAAGGGGTGTTACACACCTCTGATCATTCTCATGGCCCTCCTCTGGATCTGCTGCAATAGGTCCATGTCTTTCTTATGTTGGGCACTGCAGAGCTGGACACAGTACTCCAAGTGGGGTCCCACCAGGGTGGAATAGAGGGACAGAATCACCTCCCTCAGCCTGCTGGCCATACTGCTTTAGATGCAGCCCAGAATACACTTGGCCTTCTGGGCTGCAAGTGCACATTGTCAGCTCATGTCCAGCTTTTGATCCACCAACACCCCCAAGTCCTCCTTGGCAGGGCTGCTCTCAATCCCTTCACCACTCAGCCTGTATTGGTACCAGGGGTTGCCCTAANAAAACATTTGTCTTCATCTTTCTTATAGGCCCCCTTTAAGTGCTGGAAGACTGCAACGAGGTCTTCCCAGAGCCTTCTCTTCACCAGCCTGAACAACCTCAACTATCTCAACCTGTCCTCATAGAAGGGGTGTTACACACCTCTGATCATTCTCATGGCCCTCCTCTGGATCTGCTGCAATAGGTCCATGTCTTTCTTATGTTGGGCACTGCAGAGCTGGACACAGTACTCCAAGTGGGGTCCCACCAGGGTGGAATAGAGGGACAGAATCACCTCCCTCAGCCTGCTGGCCATACTGCTTTAGATGCAGCCCAGAATACACTTGGCCTTCTGGGCTGCAAGTGCACATTGTCAGCTCATGTCCAGCTTTTGATCCACCAACACCCCCAAGTCCTCCTTGGCAGGGCTGCTCTCAATCCCTTCACCACTCAGCCTGTATTGGTACCAGGGGTTGCCCTAACCCAGATGCAGGACCTTGTACTTGACTTTGTTGAACTTCATGAGGTTCACATAGATGCACTCCTCGAGCTTGTCCAGGTCTCTCTGGATGGCATCCTGAGGGCCAACTCTGTTCTGCTCCCTTATCCCTGTGGGCAGTTTCCCTGGGGGTCCTATTGACTAAATCCTTGAACAGCTGGAAGTTTGCTTTCCTAAAATTCAACATCCTGACTTAACACTTTGCCTGACCCATATCCCTCTGGACTGTAATTTCTACCAGTGTATAATCATTGCAGCCCAGGCTGCTTCTAGTCTTGATGTCTTTGATTAACTCGTGGTGGTGACAATCAGAGCCAGTATTGCGTCCCTTCCAGTGGGGCTGTCCATTACCTGGCTTAAGAAGTTATCTTTGATGCACCCCAGGACTCTCTTGGATTGTCTACAGCTCACTGTGCTAGTTTTCCAGTAGATGTGAGGGTGGCTGAAGTCCCCCAGCAGGACAAATGGGTTAAAGTCCCCCAACGATGCCTCCTGTAGCTGGAGTAAGAAGGCTTCATCAATAGGCTCCCCTTGATCAGGCAGCCTGTAGCAGACACCAGCCACTTGGTTCCCTTTATAACCTTGGTCTCTAATTCTTACCCATAGGCTTTCAACCTACTCATGGCTGTTCTTCAGAGACATTTCTTCACACACTGCATTTCTTGATGTAGAGGACAATGTCTCCATCCCTCTTTCCTTGCCTGTCCCTTCTGAACACCCAGTAGCCATCGATAGCTGAACTCCGGTTATGGGATTCGTCCTACAAAGTTTCACTAATGGCAACCAGGTCGTAGCTTTCTAGCAGCATGGTGGCTTCCAGCTCCTCCTGTCTGTTGCCCATGCTGTGTGCTTTTGTGAGCAATTGTCTTCTTTTCTGGTCATACTGGGAGGATTTGGTGATACAGACTGAATCCCTCCCTCCCCATGAAGTGCAGAGCCATGCTAGAAAGGCTAAGCGTGGGATAAACTGCTTAGACAGAGACTTCTGTTGATGAGTCTTTTAAGGACTCATCTATATATAATATGAACTGATCTATATTGGGAATATTCCCTCCTGACACACAGCAAGGGGTGACTGGCTTTTGGCATAAACAAGAGCACTGAGGCACAGTAGCCCATGGCACTCTGTGCAAGCCCTGGGAGCTCAGATGTGCCATAAATTTGTAAGCCTCTACCTCAAGCTGGTCTGGCATGGAGAGCATGCAGAAGGATTGGAAAGTTTGTCTTCAAATCATGCTGCTCCTAAACTTTAAGCCATTTCCAACCCAGGCTGGGAAGTTGTGGCTGGCCAGTGACCCAAAATGTGCCGCTTGCCTGACCAGTCTCTGTTCAAGATCCCCACAGGAGGGACCACCCTCTTCAGAGCAGCAGAGCCAGACTGTCCTCTGTGGTCGCAGCCTTGGATACTGCTGCAAATCCAATTAATGTTATTATTAATATCACTAATAACTAGCATGAGAGATTAAGCTGCCCTCATGGAGAACAGTATTTTCTTCCAGGGTGTATCCTCCTCCAGGATAAATTACAACCATTTGCTTTCACACCGACAGTACCCTCTGGACACCTCACTAGCAGTGGGGACTTTACCAGCCCCCTGAAAATCTCAGCTCCTGACTCCTGCATTATTCTTTGCAATGATGTCCTAAATCTGGGCTCGTCAGCTACAGTCCTGACAGTTTGTGCAGCTCAGAGGGGAGGTGGGATAAATACCCCATGGTTTCTATGATGTTTCAAAGCCCCAAGGGCTGAGACTGGGTTATTAGGAGACAACGCTTGGAGATAGGAAGCACAAGGAAAAATTGCTGCCTCAGGGAGATACGAAGAGTAATGAGGGAAAACAGTGATATGGCTGATGTGTCTGCAACACAGGGTCCTGCTGGCATTGTCAATCTAAACACATATAAGAGCCCTGTGCATGCTGGAGATAAATCCCCACCTGTGGGCTATGTGGATGTGAGACTGGATGTGGGACATGGGTGTAAGGGCAGAAGCCAGGAACTGTATCCTTTTAGCCAAGCCAGGACACTGGGCTAAACCCAACATGCAAGAACGTTTCCAGTGAGAGGTTGTAGGAGGCCCCTCATCAGGACAATCCATGGTATCATCTACCGCCACCTGCTTTCAAACCAAAAGCCTGCTTTTTCTATGCTTAGAAAGTGTTCCCAAACACTGGGAATGATGCTTTCTTCTGGGCAGCTCAGAGAGCTATAGGTGCCATCATTGCTACATGGGTATTCATCATGGGCCACTGCACAGAATCACCTTCACTCATTTCAGGTCCCAACCATCACTGATGGTCCCCACCAAGGACATCTTGACACTGTCCCTTGCAAGACTTCTAGAACAGTTGTGGGACATCCCATGGTAACTGCTGCTGCTCTGTGGAGAAAACTCTCTGCCTGTGCTGTCACTGGGACAAATATCCCGGAAGCCCATGACATTCCCACTGGGGTTTTTTGGCTAAATACATGTGAAATACATTTAACCCTGATGGTCAAGGATGCCAATTGTGGTGTGGCTGCCAGAGATGGGGAGGAGGATGGAGTCACCAGCACTTGCAGACACTCGGGGTTGGGAGAAGCGCATAAAGATCTTCAAGACAAAGAACTAAAAAAACAAATCACAGGTCTTGTATTAATCCTGCAATTAAGTTTTTTTAATTCCTGACCACAGGGTAGGGGAGGGTTAAGAGAAAGCTCTGAGCCAGGCCTGCGTTCTCTGACTACATGGGATGCTTCTAAGGACAAGCTGAAATCTCCCCGAAAGGCCTCCTACCCTTTTGATCAGGCTCAAAAGAGAATGTCTCTCATCATTAAAGTCAATTCCTTGAGGATGGTAAGGAGGGGCATTTTCATGGCTGATTAGCTTTGTAAAGCTCAGGCCAATTCAGCTGTTATGGGGAGATAGATTGTGCTCCTGACTTGCAACAGCCAGCTCATTTTCTGAGGCAGGCAGTCAGTAGCGCTCAGTGTGATGCACGGAGCAAGAGGCACTGCACCAAAAATACTGCACTCAGGACCAAAGAACGCAGCAAAGCTTCAGAGCTGGATTTGAAGCCCTAAAGTTTCTTGCTTGTCCTGACTGTGGCTGTATGTTAAGTGTCTATGTTCAAATAAAGCTGAGGCCAGAGCTGAGCAAACGCTATTACAGTGGGGCAGAGAAGTGAGGTACTAAGAAAAAGTGCTCTGGAAAGCAAACCACCATTTCAAGAAGCTTTTCCTTTTCATTCCCTTCTTTTCCTCTTCCTTCCAGCCATGCCAGTAGGGAACCAAAACCCATAGGATAAAATTTCCACCTGGACTCACCATGGCACCTCCCATTCAGAAGCAGCTGGGCTGCACTTTGGGCCAGATAAGGGCTCTGCCAGATGCTGAGAGGCTGTGAAGGCAGTGGGAGATGATGCCTTTTCAAGGGTGTTTCCAGCTGCAGAAGGCTTTGTTCCCAGTTATTCATACTCTTGATTTAAATGCTGCACGAAAATTCCCTCCTCTGGCTGATGCAAAGAAAAACTGCTTGAAATTGTCTGTGGCTAGGGTTATCTGGGGAAGGTTAAGTACAAGGTGGAGAGGGACAGTCTCCTGTGTGCAAAATGGGGCATTTCTAGCTACCTGGGATGCTGTACCCTTGCTTTAGTAAGGTGGGAAGGAGAGATGGTCGCTGTGGCTGTAGGCAGCCAGTAGAAGCTGGAGTGGACTTCAGTGTGCTGCCACTGATATCAGGGAGTTGAGTGCACTGAGAGTATTCAGGAGGAGAAGGGAAAGCACAGAGCTTTATTTTGTCTCTGCAAGACCTCTTTCCTCTTAGAGCCAGACACCAGAAGTAGATTCATAAGAAAAGCCACAGGACTTTGGCACACGATGTGCTGTACCGAGGAAGGTGACCTGCATCATTCTTGGAAAAGTTACTTGATCTAGCCACTCAGTACAGAAACAGAGCAATGCTGGCTGGATGGACAAGCCCTCTGGGTAATTACAGAAGATGCCAGGGGGTCTTTTGTGAATGCTGGATGCTGGCAGAGCCACTGGGATGCTTTCTGTCTATCTGCTCAGAAGTGAAGAAGCTGGAAAGCAGAGAACTTCACAGGCCAATTTCTAGCCATCTGCATGTTCTTGGTCCTGATCCTGTCAGCCTGTGGTGACAGGTGATGGTGACCTGAACTGCATCTGTGCTAAACTATCCCAACTCAGCCACCTGTATTCAATGGCTTAAGGTAGCAAGCACACAAACCAGGGCATCCCAGGCTGAGGTTCTCAAGACTCATGTACTAGAAATAGGTCCTCTGTTCCAGCACTGATTTGCAGACCTAGTGAGGAAGGCCACAGGTGCTGTGAAGAGCTTTTCCAGTCCATACTTTGAGCCTTCCCAATGCCTGGTTGTCAACCCTGCACTTTGTCATCTACAGTGAATTTGCTTTGGTGGCTTCTCTGCCCATCTCAAATTTCATTTGTTTCATTTTACGTCTGCATTTGTCCCGTCAACCAGAGCATGGAAGACACTTTCCGTCTGGGGACAAGAGGTGACCACTTATCCATGAAACGCCGTGGCTTCTCACTGCAGGGACCCTGTCCTCCATAGTCTCCTAAGCACAACCTTTGGGCTCACATAACAGAACTAAGGCCTTATCTCAGAGTCTACAAAGAGACTTAATTTCCCTGAGAGCACCTAGGTCCTGAGTCACCCTCATCCAACCTCTTGCCTTGTCCCTTTATCTGCCATCAGCACTTTCCAGGTAGACAGGTGACTTTTACAGCATCATCTCACACAAGGCAAATCCTGTAAAAACAGTCAGGGAAACATTTAATTACTGTCTCCAAAGCAAAGCTCATCCAAACACAAGACAAGCTCCCCTCCCTAAACCCTTTTAATCCTTATGGCTCTAATGTGAGATACCAGGCTAAGGAAAGTAACACCAGGAGTCCATCCCAGTTCTTGGATTAGGTGTTCCCCAGCAGCTTCTTAAACTTTTCTAACCATCAGCCAGGAGTTCATCATGCTCTGTGGCAGAAGAAGAAGAAGACGATGAAGAAGAAGGCAGCATTTTCACACCAGGAGAAAACGAATATAGATATGGGAACAATGTATTAACATCCCTCACAGAAGAGCTCTTGCAGAAGTAACCGCTCTCCAGGGCAGAGGGCTCCCTAAAATGATGCCAGACGTGCTTTGATCACAGCATGGTACATGTGGGTGTATTAAGGAGTTTGGAGTGTTAAAGCTATGGCAAAAGATGTGGAAAAGAGGTTTGCATCTGGGTATTTGCCGTAAGATACTTCTCCTTCACCTCTATTCTGACATTTTTATAAGACAATGTAAAAATTTTTATATTCAACAATGTAATTTGGTGTTTATTTAAGTAACAACAATCGAGCTTGCAGGCATTTCCTGGAGATAACCTTCTGGTGAGGAGCTTTCGTGTTTTAACTGCTCATTAATCCCCCAGTGAATATCCTGGTTTCACACCATTATCGAGACTGCTATATGATCACTGTTGAGACTATAATGCGATCACTTAACAGTAGGTTGTTATTTTTCAGCACTTAATTATAGTGGGGTGCTTGTTGCGTGTCACTAAAATTGCTTTATCATAAAAATCTCCATTTTTAACCCCCCATTCCCACTCATAACTCCCTATGTTGCCAGCTGAGCTATTTCCTTCTTGTGCTTGATGTCTGTGTACAGCTGAATCATCTGGTTTGCTATTTTTGCCCCAAAGGTAATTCATTCATTTCTGAGCAAAGGGAGAGTGAAAAAGATCATAAAAAATATATAAAAATAAATAAAAATAGTTCATGGGCCTCATTATGAAAAAGAGCCACTTTACATGGTCATGAGGTTTCTGTGCAAGCTGAAGGGATGAAAGCTGGCCCGGGGGGTAGGGTTATTTATGGCACCTCTCCATAAGCATGTTAGGACTCCTCCATAAAGCATTGCTGCTGGGATTGTCTTCCCAGCTCACCCCTCAAATGCATTGCCCTTGTGACTCCATCCTTCCACCGCCTCACAGTCTGAGCCTGGACCAAACAACAGCTCCTTCTTTTTGACTTTAGCCCCTTTCTCCGTGTAGCTGCACTCTTTTGCAACCCCCAGAGTTTGACACTTTTTGTCTGCTTTTTCCTTGCATCTTCAGTCTTGCCTGTGGAATTTCCCTCCAATGCCTGGAAGACCACCTCTTTCTGAAGTCTGCAAAACATGGGCTGAAAGTCACAGCTTTAATTTTATGCTCATGAGCCCACTCACCTTCTTTGCCTGGCTCCTCCATTTGCTGAGTCCTGCTTGCCACTCGATTGTGAGATTTCTGCAGAAGAGATGCTTGGCTTTGCTTAACAACCCACACACCAAACCTCACCCAAGGTCTGATGACACATACACTATTTAATTGATACGGGAAAATAATTTAGATTGGTAATCAAAATGGAAGTGAAGAAGAAACAGTGTGAAAATTTTGAAATATCTGTATGTAAATATGGAAAAAACAGTAGAAATTCAGCACATAGTATGTCCTTGTTTTAGGGAACGCTGGAGCACCAAAGCATTTTGGCCACCAGATGTATGCATAACTTATGCTTGATAATGGAAAAATTGAAATTGAATGGAAAAATACTCTGCTTACCAATACATTCCCACTAGAAACATGTTGATCTCATTTAAAACTAATGCACTACTCTTATTATGAGATATGATTCAATATTATTTTAAAGAAAATCTGTGAGTAGTCAGTGAAAATGTCCTGGTCACACAGGACTTTCTAAAGATAAGTGAGGCTGGCAGACCCTGGTAGGGCACCTTTCTGTGTGGTGGCTTCAGGCCAGTACCAGGACTGGCATTAATCATAGGGAGCATGTGGTAGATTACAATGTTTATGTGTGTAAGTCTGTAACATGCTGAAGCGCAACAGCAGGCTCCATGCCTGAGAGACCAGCACCACAGCATGCTGGCATGGCAGCTCTAGAGTCCTTGACCTTCTTCTCAGGGGTATCAGTTGACTCCCCATTCCTAGCTCCACATAGATATAGGCTCACCATGAGCTACCTCTGGCTTATGTATCACCAAAATGGGCTCACCTTCAGCTCACAAAGCAGGCAATGTTTGCTTTGAGTGACCAGTAACTGCAGATTGAGCAGGTTTCTAACAGGGCCAGCCTTGCCATGGGACAGCAGATGGACTAGAGACCTTCCAAGGCCATTTACAGCCTGCATACTGTAATTGCTTAGGAGAGTACGTAGATCTACAGCCGTGATATTGTGCTTTACAGGTAGAAACCTCTATTGGAGACAGCATGCTTGAGAGTGTTCCTCAGAGTCCCCTGTTGCACAGGCAGAAGTTCCCACCACTGCAGCAGTGGGACATTGCAAGGCTAGGGCACCTGAGCAACATAATCTGAGACCAAAGCCACCAGAGGCCGCAGCAACTGCTTTGAGGACTGCAGAGAGCATGGTCCTCCAGTGAAGAGAACTTGTTTCCAGCAGCCCGAGGGATTGCAGTGGTGCAATCTGAATCCAGAGCTCCGGAGCTCAGGATGTGGCATGGGGCAGATGTTAACAGGTTGCCCTCACATAGGAAAGAGTGTTCCCTTATGAAAGCAAAACTCCCTCGTGCTTTGGTCTGCAGATGACTTTGAGTTGGGTGTGTGTACCTGTTCAAACAGCCTTTACAGTCCCAGGAGAGAGTACATGCCACAGGGCTGCAACGGAGACATCCATTTAAAGCAGGTCAATGCTGAAATGCTCTCTGTTGATTACAGAGAAAACCTCTGGGACTAGCTCAGACGGAGAGATGGGTGCTGTCAATGTCTCAGACCAGCTGAGATGAGTCCCACCCTTTGAGACAGAGGCAGTGCTATCGAAAAAAATATCAGATAACCTGGAGCAGATGCAGCACTTCTGGGCTGCAGCAAGGACAGTGTCCATGGCTTCGCAAAGGCCATCCCCGCCTACTCATCACTGGAACACAGTTCAGCCAAGGAATGCATTTTCTTGGCTCTCCCTCACTGTTCAGGGCTTAACCACAAGAACTTCTTAACGCTGATCTCCGCACGCTGTTAGCAAACGTGCTGGTCATATCGATTGCCTGAGTCTCAAAGCTGTTTCTTCGAATGGGGCACTACTCTATGTGGTTAAACAGCGTATTTATCTACCAATATCAAACATAAGCTGACTCACAGATCCCCAGATAGTGCCTCTATCCACTGTTGTTTCTAAAACACACAATACTGCTATGAAAATACCTCTTGGGAGCGTCTTGTTGCTGAAGAGCCCGCTGTTTTCCATCTGCATTCTCAAACACAGCCGCAGCAGCAGCTCCCCTTGTGTGTGCAGAGTAGATCCTTTTAACAAACAGTTGCTGCACAAGACAGTTCCACTTTTCAAACCAACATTTCTTGCTTTGGTAGGTGTCTCTTCACCTCCCAATAGTCTTGAAGCCCTACTTGCACATCAGGGGGAACGTGCTGCCTGTAAGCCACCCCCAAGCCCGCTGCCTTTGTTGTAGGCACATCCCTGCAGCATCCCCGTGCCGGGATGTGCAACAGGTAACGTGCTGAGTGGGGCTGCTTTCATCCCATTCCTCTGCCCCCCCAGCCTTTCCTCCTCTGCTGCCTTTGATCAGACTGGGCACTCACACAATGATGATAATAAGGAAAGCTCAATACAGTGGAAGAAACGCAGAAAAGCCTTTTCATGTTTGCCCTTTTCTTTTGCAAATCACAACACATTGTACATTTTAATAATATCCATTTAAACTGGAAAAAAAAAAAAACAACAACCAAACACAGCCCTCCCCTCCCCCCCTCGACCTTTTTGCAGACCTTTGATAATGAGACACTGTTTCCTCCCAAGAAGCCCAAGGGATTACACAGCAATATTCTTCTTGAGCCAAATGTTATGCTTCCTTGAACAGCTGCACAGGGCTCAAATTGCAGTGGCAATCACCCCGAATTGTGCCACAGAGCTCAGCTTTTACTGCAGCACCTGGGACTCCAGGGATGTGAGACCCTCTGGGGCTGCAGATGGAGTGGGAGTACAATTTGCACCCTGGGCAGGGGCAACAGGATGGAGCGAAATAGCTATGGATGGAGGAAGCCAACCTCGATGATATAATGGTCACTCCTTGCCTCTGACTCCATGAACTGCATCCCCATAAATCCTACACAAAACAGAGCCCTACGTTCCCATCTGTTTCCTTTTCACCTTCCCTCTCCCTTCCCACACAACCCCTCTACCCTCACACCCTGGATTTTGCAGTAACTTGCCTCGCTGAACAAAGGCTGTCGCAGGTCTGCTCCCAGCCATTTATTCCTCCTCCTGTGCCTCCCAAAAATATGCCCTGGTGATACTCCTCTTGATGGAGTTATCCCGATTTAAACAAGTGAGGAGCAAGCATTCTACCTTCCAAGTTTCTTTCTCTCCTAAAATTGGTTTAATCCTTTGTTAAGCCCTGTAATATGTAGGTTGCACTAGTGCGGCTGCACTAGAGTTAAGTAGCATGAAACTATTAATCTTGCTTTAGTGGTCAGAGGTGTTGACTAGCCATTTATTTTCAAGACCCAGATATTGCTCCAAGTCCATTTGAGCTGCTTGGGAAAAGGGAGAAGAGTTGGACCAGGAAACTTCTTCCAACCTAAATTTTTCTGCAATTCCATATTTCTGCATGCTCCATCCTTAAGTCAGCTCATCGCTGTATTTTTTGTGTGCCCTGTATGTAATTGTGCACCCTCCTCTTTTAGGCATTTCCTACTCTCTAGTGCTTTTCATGCAACCTCTAGCAAAATGCCTGCTCCAGTGCTGCCATTACCCTGGGCTTTATTATCTCAATTACACTTTGCACAACTATTTACACAGGCGTGCAAGAGGCATTTGGAGAACTGGTTTCAAGTGAAAATCAGTAAGTCCTTACTGGTTTGGCCTGTCACGATCGGAGGAAGCAAAATGTCTTGATGTAATCTAGAAACCAAGTTCCTTGTGTGCTGTTTCAACAGGGCATGAGCAAGCCCATGGCGAAGTTTCACTCTTGTTAAGCTGCGAGCACAAGTTTAATTACACGTCCAGGCACTCCCACGGAAGTCAGACAGACTATTCACCCTCTTAATTGCAAGTCCATGTGTAAAAGTTTGGATAAAGTGTAGTTTAATAAACTCTGTATAAATGCTAGGCCCCAGATCCCAGAGGACCTATGTTTGCTGAAACCAAATTAGCCTGAGGCGGTTGAACAACAGGGTTTTACGTCTGTTCTGCAAACAATTCCCAGCCCACTATTAAGTTGATTTAAACCAGCATAATTTCACCCAGGGAAGCCAGCAGCATACCCCATGTTGTACTTAGCACTGAATGCTGCAGCCCCAGCTCTCTTTCTGCTTATAGTATGAAAAAGGAGCAGCTCATACACAGTTAGTGTGAAACAGGAGCTACCTGCAGGCAGGCTCTTCCAAAGCCTTGCCGGTGACAGCATGCTGTGCAAATTGCAAGACAGAAGCATAGAATTGTCTAGGTTGGAAGGGACCTTTAAGATCATCTAGTTCAATCATCAACTTAACTCTGATTAAAAAAAAAAAAAAATAACAAAGCAAAAAACCCCATCACTAAACTATGTCACTAAGCACTGTGTCAACACCTTCAGCCTCCAGGGATGGTGCCTCAACGACTTTTGAAACCCAAGACAACATAACTGAACACATAATTTAACTCCATTCCTCAGCTATGAACATACAGAATCAGTGTGCTTCTGCTACAACAGCCTCCAGTGTAAATCTGGCTGTGAGCAAGCAAGGTGCAAGAAACATCAGAGGCATTACCACTAAGAGAGTAGTGTTAAAAAAAGACAATAAGGCTTTGAGAAGAAAAGTGATGGTGAAGACCCCAATGGCTAAACTCACTTTTTTCTTCTCATAGAAGTCAGGATGAGTGCATTTGTGCTTTCAGAGACTTCACTTTTTTAAGGGTCTCTCTCTTCTCTAGCACGAAGCCAAGCTCCTAATAGCTAGTATTGGCCCTGCATGAGGGCTGAACGAGAGAGTGTGGACCAGCAGCCCAGCACAGCATGGAAAGGTCACCAGACGGAGCACAGGAGAGCTGGAGATGTGTAGCCCCAGGGCTGTTTTTGTGAGAAATCCTGAGGAGTCAGCTGTGGAAAGGACTCTGCACCGGCTGGCTTTTCAGCAGTGTGATTTCTTGTACAGCCACACTAGGTCCTCAGCAGGAGTGGCTCTTCTGAGAGCTACTAATGAACATGCTGATTGCTAGCTAAGGGGCAGGTACCTAAACAACCACAGTCAGCCAGCCAGCCCTGCTCTGTCCATGGGAAGCTCCATCAGGGAGAACTAAGTGTGCAAGAGGTGTATGCTCCTGCTGTGATTTTTGACCAAAACAGCCCTGAAGCTCAAGGCTGGTGTCTCCTGTCACTGCTGCTTTCCCAGTTATAGCCGGGGAAGGTGGTTAAGGCTTCAAGCAGCTGAGATAATGGAGATCATGCTTCTCTCAGATGGCGAATAACATATAGTTGTCTTTCCCAAGATCTAGGAGTCAGACTGATGCGTGAGCCAGAGGGAGAAAGGGGGAGAACTGGTGGCAGAGCTAAGAGACAGAAATAAAGGTAACCGGCGTCTACCATACGCCTGTGCTTCAGTCCCTCAGTTAATTACTGCCTGTTGTTGGAACTGCACCCACCAGAGGCTGAGTACTGCACAGGGCCTACCTGTGCAACAGCCAAAAATGCACCTGCACTCCGGTAGCAATGCCTGACCTCCCTGTCATCCCTCTGACGGGGTGACTGCAGTTCCAGGGCGGTGAAAGCCACCACGGGGACAGCGGTGACAGGGGCCAATTAGGGAAGGTGTTTCCAGCCCAGGTACATGAGTCAGCCAGGGCCAGGCAGCATGTCAAGGGCAGCAATCACGTTTCCTTGTAGCAGCATCAGCAAGGGTTGGGCAACACCATTCGACTCCCTCCAGAAAGGGTAAAGGCAAGGAAGCGATGCGCTTGCAAGAGCCTCTATAGATGAACTGGGGAAGAGGGGAGGATGGGGAGGCACAAAGACGATAGCACCTCCCTCCCCTCTTCTTCTTCCTCGCCAGTCTGATCTCTTTACAGGAGGCGAGACCTCCTCAAAACACACCCGGCACCATCTGCCTGCCTGTCTGCCGATGAGCCCTTGGGACGGTGTTGCTAGCGGGGTAAGAGTCTGGCACCCGTGGCGGGGCTGCCAAGGCTCTCGCTCCACAGAGCCACCACGGGCACCAGCTGCTCCCCCTGCCCCGACGTCAGAGGAGAGAGTCGCCGAGGTCAGACATTGCAGAGATGCTTCTCCGCGAGAAACGCGGTGTGTCTGGCGCGGCCCCCAACAATATGCAGCCTGTCTTTGCCATTTTGTTTGGGGTTTTGTTTTGAACACACAAAACTGCCTTGCCTCCCTTTATTCCTCCCAAGAATACCCTGCATAATGATGGCAGCTCCTCTCTTTTCAGCCCCTTCCCTCCAGCTGAATGTGTGGAGGGTCACATTGTACTGGGCTTCGGCGGCGGCTCTGAATGCCTCTTATCCTCTCGCTGGGCTCTGCTTTGGAAGGAAGGAGGGAAGACAGAGCTATTTTTATAGCATCTAGGCTCTCCCCAGACAGCATCTAACTTGCTATTGTTGGTCAATGATCTTTCAATTACTTGCTACGCTCAGGACTTTGCTCTGTTCTTGCAAAAAAAGGGCTGGTGTATTCAACACGTTTTTTCCCAAGAGCAGGCTGGAATCGGATGATCAGGCTATGCGGAAGAGTTGCTCACAAAGAAAGCCTTTCTTTTTATAAATATCAGAGTTTGAAAGTGCAGTTGTCTTTTTTTTTTTTNGAAAATTTAGCATTCAGTTGTAGTTTTCAAAAAGTGTCTGTCAGAGAGGGCAAGCTGAAGTGATTTTTCTATTCCCAAGAAGCGCAAGTTACTTTATTTTGTTGTTTTCTTCCTCTCCTTTTCCCTCCTCTTTATACAATACTCCAAATTTTGTTATGAAGCTGGAGGTTATCTCAAACTATGCCAGGATTTCAGAGGAGTGGCTTTACAGAGATTACGGCTCTGGGCTGGGAGCCACACTTTCCAGGTTTGGACCTAACTTTAGTCCCTAGCCTACACAAATTGACATTTTCCCAAACAGAGAGTCTGTTTTCATAGTTACCCAACCTGAGGCAATCAGATGCTGGTCTTCAGAGCCGGCGCATCTTCCCACTAATATCAGATGGAGATATATGGGTCAAATATTTCCATAAAGCTCTTTCATGATATGACCTGAAAAGAGAAAACCTACAAGAAAAGCAGCAGCAGAGCAGATACGTTGCGAGTTACTTGGCCACGGCGATGCTTTTTGCTGAACCTGGATCAACCCAGCAGCCTTTGCGGTGCTATGGAACTGTACAGAATGAAATATTGTTTCTTTTGAGTTAGATATAAAGCCAAGATCATAACATTTGTAATGACTAGAGTACTTTCTCTGTATGGAGACCCTTTGCGGCGTTGTTACCAACTCACTAACAGCCATCTCCACAATTACCTTTGAAAAGGTGTAAGGTTTTTCATTTTCTCTCCTAATTCCTGCAGTTCCAGTGAAGTTTGATTCTTAGATTCCTAAAAATGAAGGACCTAAAGCAACTGTTCAGCTGTCAGTATCTTTCAGCTATTTATCACCACCGTGCCTGCAAATCTACCAGACCTTTGTTCCTGGCAGCACTTCAGTTACTATATTTCATTCCTTATTAAGCATATTTTCAAAGGACCTTTGGTCATTACATCCACATCTAAATGAAGCAAAAAGAGAGGTCAAACCAGACCTCTAGCAAACTGAGTTTATGCCTAAATGTACTTAATAATTGGATGTGTCTTGTCGAACATGCTCATGGCAGGGTTTCCAGGTGGGTGGGTAGAAAACAGAGGGTTTCAGTGCTCGCTCCTGCTCTTCTGACAGTTGTATCAGCTGGGGACCTTCACTGGAAAAGCTCCTTATTTGCATGAGAGAAGGAGGACTTGTGCCAGCGTGAGGTCTGGGACACGATCACAGAAATCACATAAAACCCAAGGGTGAGTTGTTTGCAGGAAGTCTGGATTCAGAGGAGGAAAAACCCCACGACACAAGCCCTTCAAATGACCCACGGAAGGTCATGTGGCAGTTGTTAAGCATAAGGCTGGCTCTCACACACCTCCCCAGACAGCAGCCGAGCTCCTCAAGGTATGCTGGTCTGAGCCCAATCCCGTTCAGCCTCAGGCTCTGCCAGCGCTGCAGAGGGAAGCACCGAGGGAAGAGGAGCTTTGGGGAAAATGGGGTTTTGTTTTGAGTCATCTCAGTTGCTCGCCCTGAAGTTGCATTTAATGAGAAAGGCTTTAGTGCTATGTGTGAGTTGCTTTTTTTGGATTAGCAGGAATTTCTTCCTTGCTGTTTTCTTCAACCTGGGAAGGCAAGGAATTTTTGGTGAGGTACAAGGGATGATCTCTGTGCTGGATGGCAGGACATCCCTTTCCTTCCTCCTGCCATTCGTAGAGCAAGGAGGACGTTTTGGATAGGCAGCAAGGACACACTGCTGGAACCAGGCTGCCCTGTGCCATCTGGATACAAGCAGGGCAGCTGGAAGGATCTGCAACAGAAGGGATGGGGATGGGAGATGCTGAGGACTTGGGAATGTGGGCAGAGGCTGCAATGGGTGGGAACAGCAGGCTGGGTGAGGAACAGAAAAGCTGGAGATGCTGGGTAATGAGCTAATTGGAAATAGTTGCTTCCAGGCCCCTGGGAAGGGAGTTATTTCTGGAGTTCAGGGCTCCTGTGATATGGCTCATCTCAATGGAAGGAGAGAAGCATGTATAATACAGCATTATGGCTATGGCTTCATGTGATTTTTGACGCCAGATACCACCATGATTTGATCCATTCTGAGTCGTGCAGATAAACAGACCCAGCAACGCGCTTCCCAGGGCAGCTCCATTGTTTACACATCCGTGATACCCAGCTCAGCTGTGACTCAGCCGCCAGTAATGATGTTCTGACCTTATTAATATCAATGGGAGTCTTCTCAACGAGGACGTAATTTCACTCCAGAGGCCAATTCATTAATTAGCATCTCCGGCTATCCTGTCATTGGGCATACAAAGAGGGTAGTAACTTGACTTATATACTGAGTGAATACGTGCTGAATAAATATGCATTCAATTGCATGTATAGCGACAACACGCGGGGTCATAAAAGTTTGGCAGCAAGACTGAACAGAGGCGAGAGCAGCTCCTCACTCCAAACATAATTCAGTGCTGGTGGCACTTGCTTGTAGAGTCGAGTCTTATCTGAAATCAATGTCCAAGGAAATGCCTGCTTAATAATTACTTGCTGATTCCATGTGCTGCGTGAAGTTGTGCGAGAGTCATTTAAGTGCTGTTCTGATGACGAGAACTCTTTTAGCTGTGATAACCGGGATTCTTCCACCCCTGAATGCAATACCCTTGCTGCGCGGGGTTTGCAAAAACACCATTGTCCTGTTGTGCCTGTTGCCAGGAAAGGGTATGTTAATCATCCTAGTATGTCTATTATGAAATATTTCTGTTTTCCAAAATAAAAATAGCTTAGCCTGCACTCTGGGCTAACCTAACTCCACCCCCGCCCCGGCCCTTCCAAATTGCATTTTTATGTTGGAAAGCTGCCTGCTAATAAAAAAAAAAACAAAACCAAAATGAAGCATTTTTGAACATTCTTGCCATGTTAAAACTGAACAGACTAAACTTAATTTAACAATAATGATCTCCCACAGTTAACGTTTCATGCAGACTGCAACAGGGCACAGTGTGATCACTAGCAAGGTCAGGAAAGGATTTCTTCTATTGTGCAATATCTACGGATGTGTCTTCTCTGAAATATTCGAGATTGGCCACTGGCAGCTGATGAGCGCTCTGTTAGCTGGACTGTTGGCTTGTCACGGTAGGAGAACTCTCTCTCCCTACTCTCATTTTCTGGATGATCTTTCTTAACTCTTCCTTTACAAGCATTAAAAGTTTGCCTGATAAAAACCAACCACTTGCTGCATAGATCTGATTCATTCAGCTATTTGGTAGAAAATCTGATTTAACAATTTTCAGGAAAAATGAGTGGAGTAACTGTGGGAAGAGATAAAAGGAGAGATGGCATCTTGTGTTTTTCTACCTAGCTGGAAAAAAAAAACCACAGAAATTGTCAAGCACACAAGCAGTTCTTCAAATGTGACACTGATACAGGTAAGTTCAACTGAAGTCCAGGCTGGGAACAATTTCTCCAAGTTTATTCTAACCATGCTAACCCAAGTTTTTACTTTCAATCTCCTGTGCAACAACTAGCAATGTCTGGCAAGAAAGCGGGGAGCAGGTGTTGTAAAAATATAAGTATTGTTATCTCTGATAACAGCAAGTAAACACAAACAGATGTGGGGAGAGCAGGGGAGGAGGATGGAAGCGATATCTGACAGCAGATGCCAACCCCAGGCCTGAGCTGGCAGCATCTAACACACGTGGTACAGAAGCTGCGCCAGAAATGTTTCCACTGGTGGGATCCCTTTGGATAGCAGGTCAGCCACCCAGCCCAGCATTTTTAAACTGAACTCAAGATTTCATTTTCCTTCCTGGGGCCTCAAGCAGAAAATGCAAAAAAATGCAAACCAATGTTATTTTAGACAGATGCCTGACTGACAAGACGACCCAAACTGGTCTTTAGACCAGTTTCCTATCTGCTCACCACCCGTCATTATTCTTGACAACTCACTTAGAAGTCATTGAAGCTCCCACTGAAGAACCTCCTTCAGCTCAGAAAGGCAACTAATATTTTGATTTCTAAATACAAATGAACTATTTAATTGTAGCCAGTTGGCTATTTCCATCTAGTCTGTTGTCTGCCTTTGCATTACTGTACCTAAACCCTGTCATGCTTTTTGCAGGGAAAAATGTGAATAACATCTTTTTTTGCCTTTCATTTAAAAAAAAAATATAAAATACTTATTTCTCAGATGTTGACATCCTTCTGTGTTTGAAACAAGATACCAAATTATTTGAGTAACTCTAGATACAGTCAAGGAGACTGATGAAGGCAGACCAAAGTCAACATTTACCCAAGAACACTGTCAGCTTTCTCACTCCTTCATCCCACCGAAAATGAAAGGTGTGTTAATTTCAAATAGCATCTATGTTTCTGTTCCACCCTTCCTGCCACAAATGACACCCTTGCTAGCATGTTTAGAATAGTGAGCTGCTTCGCCCACGAACTCAGGAGAGGACCAGAGACTGCTTTACTTCTTCTCACTCAGTCCTTCGCTGTTACAATTTAAGGCCTAGAAATCCTCAAAGAGCATCAACTTCACTGGTTTTCCAGGGGACAAAGGTATCCCTTTTTGCAGGTCCCAGTTTTACTGCTTACACAATTAAATAGTAAGACAGACGCGTCCTCCCAATTTTAAACTGGAAACCTTTACTACCAATCGATGACAAATGTCCCACGCTGGTGAGTGTGGGTTTTTGGGCCCTTGTAACTCCTGCACAAATCACAGGCTGCTTGTTTCGCTTAAGCCAGGCCCAACGATGGCAGATCCCAGCGCTAAGCAAAAGGTCCCTTCGAAAACCCCACGGGTTTCCCAACCTGAGCACCAACAACTCCACTTATAACTGCTCCTGCTTCCCGCTGCGGAGTGCAGTGCCCCTTCCCACTGTGACAAACCAAGCCTCCCCATCCACCTGCGACTTCTGGCAGCCCCGGGGCCCCTGTCTGCAGGCCAGGGGGTGGCCACACACCTCTCACCCAGCCGGAGGGGCGGTGCCAACAGCCAGAAAGCCCTGCAGCGAGTAAAGCAAAAGCGATAATAACAAAAAAAGTCCCCAAACCCCCAAAACTCGGCTTATTTTCATTCCTTCTCCCTCCCCTTCAGCCCCGAGGCCTCCTCCACNCCCCCACGCCTCAGGCCCCCCCCCACGCCTCAGGGCCTCCCCGGAGGCGGCTTTAGGGCCGGAGCCCGGCGGGGCAGCCGGGGCAGCAGGCCCGGGGTGGCGGCGGTAAGTGTCAGCGCCGCCTCTGAGCGTCCTGAGCCCGGGGACTGACCAACGCTAGCTGCCGCGACACCCGAAGACAGAGACAGAGCACCCTCCCACCAGCGCTGCCCACTCCGCCCCCTCC
>VXBW01005991.1:612568-673433 GCA_013400375.1 Thinocorus orbignyianus
AGGCAGATGGGAGGATTGTGTGGGTGTGGGGGCCAGTTCCTGGGTGAGGGCAGGTACAGGAGAAACACAGACTGGGACTGGATGTGGCTGGGAGCAGGTTGGAGCGGGCGAGGAAGGGTGTGCAAGCGGGTGTTAGTGCTGGGTGGAGGCAATAGGGGTGTTTTTGGGGGGAGGGGGGTGGTGGTTAAGCAAGCTCATCTTGGCACGCAGCATAAGCGGTTGTTTGGTCTGGTTAAGGGTGAATTTGGGAGTGGGGTGTGTGGGGGAGAGAAGTGGCATCTTGAGGGAGGTGGCTGGCACGTGGGGAGGCTCAGCTCTCCGGGCAGAGGAGTGTGTGCTGGAGCTGCTGGCTCCTGGGGAGGGACAGTGAGAATAACAGCCTGGTGGAGGGAGGCTCCTGGGTTTGCTGGAGTTCTCAGGCCAGAGCTGGGCATCTGGAGGGGATTGAATAGGACGGGGTCATGTGAGGGTCCTGTCTTTAGGCAGGGTCATCTTTTTCTTTCTTTTTCTTTTTGAGAAAAAAAAATACTAAAGAGTGATTCTGGACAGGAGGATGGAGACCCTCCCGGCTCCTTGCTTGTCAGGACCATGTGCATATGTGTGTGTAGGGGGTGAGGGGTGTCTCTCCAGGAGGATGGTTGTCTTTGGGCTGTGCCATACTGGAAAACGTGTCGCCTACTGTGTCAAGACCAATTCTGGTGGTGATGAATACTCAATTGGGTAGTGCATCTCTCTCATAGGATGAGAAATTGGAAATCTTCATAGGAATAGGCTGGAAATGCACCTCTGCTTCTCTGTGTAAACTTATGCTTGCAGTGGAAGGGGTTTCTGTAAGATGGTTAGCTGCTTTGGTTTTATCAGCTGTGGCAGCGAGAACATCGGTGTGTGTGTCTACATGCGTATAGGTGAATTCCCTGGGCAGAGCTGGTTCCTGGAAAAGAAGGAAATGAAAAAAAGAATGATTATTCTAGGCAGCGACTGCTTTCTCAGGGAGTACCTTGTGGAGACTGCCAGCCACCCTTCAATGATGCATATTATAAATTTGGGGGAAGGGGAGCTGCCTCTGTAAGCTGAGGAGGAAAAACACTTCATGTGTTGTAGCAGTTGAGGTTTCTATTTTTTTAATATATATTCTTAACAGTCTGTAGATGGGTGTCCTAATCTGAAAAGGGAGTTTGGGTGAAAATGATACTAGGCTAGGCAAGACCTGGAAGTTGAAAACTTCCTTTTTGTTGTTTTTTGCCACTGTTATGATAAGAATTTTCTTCTACTTGAGAAAAAGTGTTGTGAAATAGACACTTACCAGTCACTTTCCTCTGATGGTTTAGGATATTGGCCATTTTAAGGGGACTAGATTTGAATAAAGGGAGAATTGTCTTTTCCAAATGGCAGAACTGGTGCAGCTGAATAAAATAGAATTGGTATATGTCTACTACTAATGGCCTATTTCTTTCTTCTTTTTTTTTTTTTCCTCTTGTCTTTTTTGATAAAGTTCCTTGTTTCTTTTTTTACACAGAATTCCAGTCTTAAATTTTGACTACAAATACAATGTGTGTTTTTTCTCTCTAGGTGTTTTATTTAGGTGTTCACTTATTTATTAGTGAGTTGAAGTTTTTCAACTTTGAGCTTTGAGAAGAGTGCCAACAAGTGTTTTTAGCAATGTGTAGAGCTTTGCAGTCACAACTTTCACATACCTTGAGTTTACTCTGTCTCCTGTCAGAAATGACATTGCAGGGGTCTTTTTTTTTGTGTGCGTGGCTGTCAAGAGCTTTGCTTTAAAAGGCTTGATGTGTGTTATTAGATGCTGTAGGTACAAATGGGAAGTAGAAGGGCAGGTAGAAATGATTTTCTAAGTGTGGTATATTCCACATGCTTCTGTGCTTTACTGAGATGTAATTAAATTCGGCATGTTAATCTTCCTGTCCTTATCTAGATGTATATGATGACTATATTTGTGGCCTTGACATTGTTTGTTTATCTTGAACACTGGGACTGTCATGATACAACTTGGGCTTTGCTGACCTACTAATCCCGCACATCTTCTGTGCCCCCTGTGAAGAATGAACGTTGCAGCTTTGTGTTGCAATCTGCTCATTTTCTACCTGCCTTCTTCATTGGGAAAGTCTCATTCAGACCACAGTTAGAAATACAGGTAACAAACCTGGGCTGGATTGCTTTCTCCCAATCCGCGGAAGGGGGGATGATACACAGTGTGTCGCTATTCTAATGCAGGTGTGCAGGGCTTTTTTTAAGGATATGTGGTGTGATGTGACTTCCTTAAAAAGAAAGAGGACCTGCAGGTAGTTTTGTTAGTGGTTGTTCTAGGAATGGCTTCTGAGAAAATCCTGACCTCTGCACGGATCAGTGGCGCTCTTGAGGGCACATAGAAGATTGAGTTATGAAGGACTTCAGGTGACTCTTTTTTGAAGGTATGGAACCAGCCACTTGGGTTCTTTAAAGATAAAGACTAATACTTTGTTTTTATGGGAGGCTGAAATAGAAAATACAGGCTGTGCCTGGTGTGCTTGTGTTTTCTATTTCTGTGCAAACCTCCAGTGGGCCTCTGTGCTGGCTGGAGTCTGCTGCAGACCAGTGGCTTCGAGCTGCCGTAGTCTGGGCAGGAGAGGACTACTGCTGTCAGGCTGTCTGCTGGGAGGGATGAGAGATCTCCCAGTCGCAGGGCTGCAGCAGCACGCTCAAAATAACATTTTCAAGCAGTGGGAGCTCAGAAGCACCAACTCAAAAGCGAACTCGCCAGCGTTTGGTGTTGTGTACAGTCAAGAGGATGCTGCAAGCTTTGAGGCCACAGTCTCTTCCCAGAGCTTACTGTAGCTCAGTGCCGCAACCTCTTGTCCTGCTTGGATTGAATTGTTTCAGCCATCTGTCTGATGAGTGGGCAGACAAGGACTGCCGAGGGAGGTAAAGCACAGGTTAAGAAGTGACCGCTATTTTGGTTGGATTTGTTGGTCCCAGATCGTAGAGGGTTGGATTAACAAATTCAAGATAGTGCTTGGCTTCTGGAACAGTAATTGTATGCAAGTTTTGTATATGGGTGCACTGATGGGTGCTTTGATGTATGATTGTAGCTGAAAATATGAACAGGCTATATAATGAAGTACCAAGTGATTCCGGAAAACTGTTTTTTGTGTGTAAAGACACTGGTCCTCCTTTTACGGTGATAGTTGTTTTTGAGGTGAGAAATTGAAAATGTTAAGCAGTGCTTAGCAATGCAACATGATAGTTGGAAAGGGGAAAAAAAAGAAGATTTGAGTGTATCTTTTAAACTACCTTTTTATTAATTTAATGGAGGCAGTTATGGGCTGCTGATTAAACATTATTAAGGAGTTGGTTGTAATACAGCATCCTTGGCCAAGGAATATTACAGTGAAGAGGAATTTTATCTCTTGAAGATTTGTGTAAATCATAACCTGAGAGAGTTGCTAACTGGCAAAGAACTGTCATAATTCCCATTCTGAAATAAATGCGAACTTTTAGTCAGAAGCTAGTATACAAAGCCATTGCCTTAAAAAGCTACCTGAGGCACTTTGAAGCTTTAGGGAAGTCAGGAAACTACTTGATGTATCTAAGGACATTGACAATTTGAATCAAATCGCTTTAAGTACTTAAATTAGATTTGGGTGCTGCATTTGTGCCTGATCCCCATTCTGTTTCTCTCTTTTCATTAGTACATTATCATGCTTTAAAATGATTTTCTCTTCCATGTTGCTGTGTGAAAGGCTTGCTCAGATGTTGGGCACGGGTAATAAAATAATCAGATGTTCAAGTAGGAAATACTTAAGCATTATCGATTCTAAAGGATACACTGGGGGAAAAAGAACCTTTGTGTACTTTTATTTAGTTCTCGGAGGCATTATTTCCAACTCTGGATTTATAATTTTGCTAGGAGGGGTGTGTGTACATCTGTCTACGTATGCATATCTGTATTTCTATCTATCTAAGCATGCATTTAAATAGTCTGTTCATTGAGAGAGAAGCTCATGGCTAATATTTCATCTGAATTCTCATTGTTTTATTGGACAGTTTGATGTTTTACTAGGGCTGTTCTAAGAACAAAAATTCATCCATGAAATAATTCAGTAT
The DNA here is from genome assembly GCA_013400375.1 of Thinocorus orbignyianus. Taxonomy (NCBI): domain Eukaryota; kingdom Metazoa; phylum Chordata; class Aves; order Ciconiiformes; family Thinocoridae; genus Thinocorus; species Thinocorus orbignyianus. The sequence goes on from VXBW01005991.1 coordinate 616,670, forward strand.
TTTTGAAATCTGAAGTGTTCTACACTTTTTGCCTTGCGCTGAACGGCCAGCACAGATATTTGACTTGCATGAGGATTTGTTAAGGTCTGCAATAAGCTCATTTCTTACTGTTACTTTTCAGTCTGTTTTAAAGCAAGGAGTCAATAGCGGAGAAATCAGAACAGTAAGACAATGCAGTGCACGCTGTGTCCTTCCTGTCATCTCTGCTTCATGTGCATCAGATGTCTTTGCTGTTGGAGCATTAGTTATTGGAATTATTGAACAGCTCATGGCTTCAACTTGTGAGAGGAAGGAGTAAGTAGCATCCAGTTGCTGTCTTCCTGCTAAGCATGTCCGAGCATGGAGACCTCTGGGAATGGTATAGGTAGAGGATAACATTCCTCTGCCTGTCAATTCCAGGAACATATCAGTGCCATGGACTTGATTGCAAATGCCTCCTTTTCTGCAGTGGTCAACAGGAAAGACATTTCTGTCTCATTTCTCTGTCTGTTTGAGTATCAGAAAACAGCTGCCTGAGTCACTTTAGTAGAAGTTGTCTGACACACCACTTGATTTTCCCATTATTTCACAGTCTCAGTCGCTTCTTTCATTATGGATCCAAAATAAGCTCATGTCCAACTGGGTGTTCATTATCATGTTAGTCACTTTACATTTAACATAATATATTACTGAATTATCAACAAATGACTGAGGCTAGCACCATATTCTCAGAAATAGCAAGGTTTTTTTAAGCTTCCAAAGGAACGAGGACCAGCAATGCTTGTATCGTGCGTCCTGATAAAGTTAAATAACATTTGGAATGCATATGACATATTTCACTTTCCTGGCTAATTCCTCTGAAGCTTTTGTGAGCAATCAAACTTAAAACCATGAGATTATTGCGCCTAACATAAGTGTCTATGAAGATCCATGCTGAAAATCCTCTATGTGTTGAGATAATGCTTCTGCTGACCAAATTGTTGTATTATTGCATTAATTTATGATACCCTTGGGTGCTTTTTTTCTTAAACAGCTGGTTTCTTTGGAGAATTTTTCCAATTTGAGGTTCCAAGCACAGCACATGGAATTAACTTCTTGATCTGGTAGAGCTTAGCTTTTTTTTTTTTTTTCCCCCTGCACTGGGAATGTTCTCAGCAAGTAGTTCTTTAGGAGATCTTAAATCACATCTCCTAAAGCATAGTGAAAAGATATAGTAAAAAATGCAGGAGGCGGGATCGAGAATTATGTGATTTTTTTATTTTTTTTGTAGGTCAGGTGGTTTTGGTGGTGGTGAACTGAGCTGCTGCGAACTGGAATTTGCCAGAATGACTGCAACAATTTTATTACAGTACTCTGTTCTTGCATAGCCATGTGCTAACATCCGCCTGTGTAGCCACCACAGTGTCTTGAAAGCAGGGCTGGAAAATTTGATAATCAATTTTACAGCACAGAACAGAGATGATAATTTGCTTTTGTACATGGCTTTGAATCAAATACTCATTTAATCACTGAAATACCGAACCAGTAATGATGTTTGCTTTTTGTTTCCTGCTTTTGTTCACTTCTTTTGTTTGTGGCTGATCCACATGGAGTTCCTTTAGAGTCTACTTGAGACTGTCACTAATGCTCTTCCCTCCCTTTGCTTAAAATAGGTATTTATTTAGTAGAGACACGGGTTGTTGGAAGGATTTTGATGGATGTGCTGCATGCGTACAATTCAGGGCATGGTTTTGGCTTGTAGAACCTGAAATCCTTGGGGTTCTCAAAACGGAAGGGTTCCATCCTGATTACAAAGTTGTGAAATCATTAGGGATGGTAAGAGACCTTAATTGCACACACTGAATAGTCTTCACGTGGAAAATCTGATAAGCTAAATTTGGCGCATCAGAACAGCAGGGCATTTTTAGAATAATGTTTTAATGAAAACAAACTCAATATTTTTGGCTGATAATGGCCTCAGTGCATCTCGCGTGATAAAGAAGAATTTGAATGTTACACTGATTGGCTGAGCAATATTCCTGCTGAAGAGGGGCAGCTGATCTCTAAATCTGATTGTATGATCTACTTCTAGGATGCCCCGGGATCTAATTAATGTTCCTGGTGCTCGTTGCAGCATAATTTGGTAAAACGGGTTCCCTTCAGTATCGCCAGAGTCAGAATTTCAGTTCTCTGAAAGCGTGGAAGCGGAATTGAGCTGGTTTAAAGGAGATCAGGGTAGCAGAGGTGGTCCAAGAGTTTTCCAGTTGGGAAACAGCTTTTATTTTTTGCCCTGCTAGGACTGCTGTGCTCATAACTGCAGGAGGAATAAGTGTCTCTGAACACAACAATCATCTCGGACTTACTTCTTGCATGTTGTAAAAATTAAAATAGAGGTTGTTGCTGCGTGTAGGTGCAGTGCTACGTGTCCTGTTACGGGTGAAAATTATCTGCAATGCCTTCTACTATTAGCCAGTACCACTCAGCTTTCTGTAGAGACTAGTGCAGGGTGTGAAAATGCAGCTGTGAAAATCCCTGTCTTTCTATTATTTTTCTTCTCTTTCTGTTGCCTGCTTTTCAGAAACCTTGGTTTTTTTCTTTGCTAGTTCCTGTAATCTGAAAGGACACAAAATAAGGAAGGCTACCCTTAGGAAAACACTCTTTTGAAGACTTTCTTATTAGTCAGTGTTTGTATTGCATGAAAATTTAATATCCGTCTCCAAGGTGGTGCTTGTCTACTCAAAGTATAAGAAGCTTGGCACAGATGAATTAGCATTTTTTGTAAACTCCTTTTATGAGCTGAAATACAGAGGGTGAGAGCTATTTTTCCATTCAGAAAGTTTGGGCTGGTTTTAATATTGTTTCATTGTGAAGTGAAAGAATAACTGCATCTTCAATTACTCTGCTTTTAAAGCTGTGGTAGTTTTCATCCCTGCTGTTTTCTAGTCATCAGTATTGCTATAAAAAAAAGTAAAATAAAATTACACCTCCAGTGGATTTAGCTTTGGTGAGTTGCTGCTGGCATAATGTACAGCTGTGTATTGAGTGGGTTTTGTTTTGTGTTTCCCCCCCCCCATGTCTTTGTGCATGTGTCATTATATCCTTCCTTTCACAATTCTGTCATGCTCCAAGTGTTGGCATTGTGGTACTGTTGCCAGGTATTTTGAATGTAATTGCCTTATCTGGAGAAAAATCTATGATTGAGGTTCACCCCGTGCACAGTTTTTTGGATTTCATTGCTTGTTACGGTCGAGAACGTGTTTTGAGTTCTTCTAAAATAAACTTTTCAAGATGGCTTGTGAAGGTTTTTTGTAGCAGCGTGCAGCGTGTTTCCAGCCAGAGTTCTGCCCCTGTCTGTTTAATGATTAATTTACACAACTGATACCCTATTAATGCAGGGGGGAGAGTGTCACATGAATTTTATAGCGATTTTGGAGCTTAGTATCTCCAATGTCTGCCTTTGCTATATGCTTTGATCTCGAATGGAATCAGCAAAAGCGATGCCAGGAAAAAGATTTCAAGCCATTGCAAGACCTGAGATGTCAAGCAGTATGGGGCTGAAATGCTGACTGTGCAGGTCAGTGCTACAAGACTGTAGCCCCATTAAGGGCTTGTGTGCAGCTAGAAGGAAATACTATATCTGAATTGTGAGCAGACATCAAAGTTGCTTGCCCACTGGAAGAAAAGTATTGAATTCCAAATAATATGTTGGGGAAGTAATTACTTTTGAGGTCACTGATGGTTCTATGATTTTATTGCTGGGGGTTTGTTTGTTTGTTTGGGTTTTTTTGGTGGGTTTTTTTTGTTTCCAAATGGAGAAGAGGAACAGGCATAATTGTGAGGTCAGTTTCTTTTATTTTTGTTGAAAAAATTTGAACTAAATTCTTAGTTGTACAAGATACACTGTCTTTCCAGATGCATTTATTTATAGTTGCTGCCTGCTTGCTTGACAGTATGCTAGTGCACTTTTGTTAAGGGATTGATTTATTGCAATCAAACATGTAACAGGCAGATCTTTAAATTTGGGTCAGTCAGTGTCTGTTTCTCACAAGCACAGGTTGCAGCAATTCTTCTAAAGTCAGTGTTTTTCATTTTGGGGATGGTAATGGGTATTTAAATATGCCCTTGTTCAACTTTTGGAGTATGAATCATTTTGTGGAGGTGTTGAAGTGGTTCAAAGTGAAAAACAGAACTTGACTTCCCGCCCATGCACATTTTTTCTAAAACATCCATTCTAATGTTGCTGGAAATATTTATTTGGTTTTTTTATTTTCCTCATGGATATCACTGATGTTTTATTAACTTGTTTATTTGAATTTATATGATGTTCTAAATTGTCTTTGGGCTCTATGTAACATTAACATAGGAGCTCTTGTATCATTTGCAGCTATTCTCAGTAACCTGAACTGTTGAAGATTTCTGGGACAGCAGGCAAACTTTGTCTCAAGACGTGCACAATTCCCGAATGCGAATGGCGTAATAATTTCTATGCAGGTATGGTGTTTGAATGTGAAAGGATAGGGATTCAGAGTTCTGGTGGGAAACTGGGACATGTGGTCCAGCTGGAAAAGCTGTGGTGACTTTATAGCCTGTAACTTTTCTAACAGCACCTAAGGGAGAATAAAAAAGTGTGCAAGGGGACTTCAGTCCTGAAAAAGCGAAGGGAATGAATAAATGAAGAGCTGCCAAAGGTTGTCACGCTGGTCAGTTTTATAAAATGCGCAAGTCATTTCTTCTGAAACGTGTTTGAAGTTGAGACCGAAGCGGGTTGGTTTCTGACTTCCAGTTCTGCTTTTGAGCCCCGTCGCTGGGTGGCTGCGGGTCCCTTGGCTGGCGGACGTGGCAGTGTGGGCACCTGGGGCTTGAACCAGAGACAAGGGGGAGAGGTAAAGGGGGAAACGGTGCTTGTGCTGGCCTCAAGGTGAGGGTTGGTGGATGGCTGCACTGATTGAAATCTCGGCAGGGCTTTGGTCCCCGTGAGCTGGAACGGGGCTTATGGGTAAGACAATGTGGGTTCCCCTTGCTTAATGCTAACTGGAAAAGGGGTGAAATGTGTTCTGGTAGTTTGGAGGTAGAGGGCCCCTTTTCTTCTTTGTCCACATCTTTTAAGCAAAGATACTCAAGTTTTATATTGCTCTAAGTTGTGGGAGTGTCTCCTGAAAGAAAAGGATAGTATCAGAGCCAGCATTACGTTTTTCTTTCTCCCTCCGTAGTTCTACAAAAACCCCAAGTGCCACCATGTCAGTTTATCTGTGTTTTACTTTGAAAAATTTGGGGTGTAGCGATAGCATTCATTGGGTGCGATTTCCTTGAGAATAAATGACCACACAACTTGAGAAACCAAACAGAAATGCAGTTCTTAATCTAATTTTTTTGGTTGGGTTTCCCTACCTATGAAATACAGGACAAGTTATTTATATACTTCAAAGATGTTCTGATGTGTAGGAATTTGGAGGTTTAGAAGCCATGCTTTAATGGCAGTTTTGCATGGCAACTGGAATCTAACTTGTCTATTTTGAGAATAATACTGTCCTACAGAAGAAATGTAGTTAATGTTACTATAAATAAGCTTAAATCATCTTCACTAAGGCTATGAAAAAGGATATTGTGTGTTAAAAGTGATGAAGTTTAAATGTGATCTTAATATCTCTATTCAGTGCTGACAGGAATTTGTCATGTGAAATTAGAAGAAAAAAAATCACTGTGTGAAAATCGCGGTATCTGATCAAATCTGGTCAGGGGATCAGAATATCTTTTGAGCCTGAGGTTTGCTTGTTTTCAATATAACATGTGTGTGTATGAGAGTGTACGTGAGATGAGACGTCATGCTGGAGAAGTCATCCTCAGCTGTATTCCCGGCCTCTGAAAACCCACTGATCTTTCAGTATGTCAAGGCAGCTAAGACAGAAACATGGTGAAACCTGAGTGCGGAAATGAAGGTGTAGTGGCTTACCCTATAAAATTCTGTGTCAGGCTGCCTCAAGCAGCGAGCTGTGCGGTAAGCCGTGTTTTGCCATGAGGTTCACCAAAGCTGGGGAGGTCTTGTGGGAGGTGGGCTGCTGGTGATGCTGGCCCACTGACCTGCTGCAGTGGAGGACAAGAAGTATCCTCCAAAGCAAGTTACTGTGACTGGGCTGGAGGTTGTCTCGGGGAAGACAACCAACATGAAGAGGGAGGTTTTTCCTCTTTTAGTAATTTCATGCATCTTGTTCTGAGGTAAAAATGTAGCTACTGGGCTAAAAACCTAGGCTGTGCTGTGGGACTCAAGGCATGCATGACTGCTGTGATGCAAATACATGGGCTGTTCCTATCTTCCAACCTTTGTGCTCCTCCTTAGTCCCTAGATCTTTCTCTATGTGTAGGCTTTATAAAGCTTTCTAGGTAGCAGCTGTGTTTCTGTGATCTCTTGAAGGAGGATTTCAGAACTTCTCTTTACACCATGTGTGAGGAGGAGGGAAAGACATTCTGCCATGTTGCTTTGTAGACCCACAGCAGTTTGGAAATGGTTGTATGGGGTAAGCTGCTTTCTCTCTTCTGTAGACTGTGATTCTGTAGCATTACCTGAAAAAGAGGTGTATTTTTTTCTTCTGTTCAGGCTGGAGAACAGGAGAAGGCAGCGCTTACAAAGGGATTAATTGCTTTTACCTGTGGATTTGAAGAAGAAAATCTGTAGGAGACAGCTATGTATGTGTCCACTGATTTCTGCATACACTTTATTTTTAAAATAAATTTCCTAATGATTTTAAGTTATGATGGTGTCATGGACATCAGCAAATTGCAAAAGCTTGAGCACTTCATGTCTAGGCTACATCTTCGGGCATCAAGGCTTTTGTGCTTTTCTGTAGCAAGGTTAGTAAATAAGTAAACTTGTGTGATCCACTGAAATCTTACTGTTTGGCTTTAAGAAGACTTGTGCTGTAGACACAAATGGAATTGCTGATCCCTGTTGTGTCTAATGGCATGAAGCTTTTGTGAATGGTGTGGCCAGAAACAACAAATTCACAGTGAAAAATTAGGTGTAGCTGGATGAAGGCCACTGTCCGTTGATACTGGAGGAGATAAGTCAGTATGAATGATTTCTGTGGTATCTTTGAAATGGCTGAAGAGAAAAAGCCACTCATTTTGAGGCCAGAAAGTATTGTGGAGACTTAAATTTCCCTAATTTACATGGGATAGGAGTAGTGCAAGGTGCTGTACCTAGTGAACAGACTGTCAAAAACCCTTTAGGATTCTGGGCTTGTGGGCTAACGATTTACAACGGGTCACGACTGTGACTTGGCACAAGTTGCTCTCGCTTTAGTCTCCAATTAAATAAAAAACACCTGATAGCTATAATTTTAAGGGGGTTAAATATATATATATATATATATGCATGCACATATGTATATATATCTGCAGTGACTGGCATTTTGACAGAGGTTCTACTTTCTGCTAATGACTTAGAGTGGAAATCCCTCTGTAGCTAGGAGTCTTTTTATAAGCCTTGCCCCTTGGTCGGATGTGTTCAATATTAGCCCTTGAACATATAGACAAAGTCTTTAAAACCAAACTCTGGAGAAATTTGGCCCTAATTAGTCTTGTGTTGCTGTAACCTTTGAGTGAAGTGAAAATAGTAGAAGTGGTAACTTCTTAAATGTTGTTGCGATGGTGTTCGTTTGGCAGTTACCTCTGTGCCTCTTATGTGTTAAATGCTTGTAGTGTAGGTAAAGCCATACAATTACCTAGGTGTGGAACCAAAATAATTATTGTACAGGCTGCTTAATGTTCCTTAATATATAATACCCTGTTTAAGTGGTGGAGCTAAGGAGGAAAGAAGAGCAGGTCAACAATGTGAAATAGTTTGTCCAAAGTAGTTTTGATATATAATACACTTCACACTGTGAAGTGTCATCTTATCCTGATCTTATTAGCAAAGATTTTTATGGATATGGATCAGATAATAAAATATCTAAACGACACACTTGGGTCACAACAACTCTATGCATTGATACAAGTTTGGGGAAGAGTGGCTGGAGAACTGTATGGCAGAAAAGGACATGGGGGTGCTGGTTGACTGTTGGCTGAACATGAGCCAGCAGTATGTCCAGGTGGCCAAGAAGGCCAACAGCATCCTGGCCTGTATCAGGAACAGCGTGGCGAGTAGGACCCAGGAGGTGATCGTCCCCCTGTGTTCATCACTGCTGAGGTCTTGAGTATCGTGTCCGGTTTGGGGGTCTCACTGTAAGAAAGACATTGAGGTGCTGGAGCGGGTCCAGAGAAGGGCAACGAAGCTGCTGAGGGGTCTGGAGAATTAAGTCGTATGAGGAGAGGCTGAGGGAGCTGGCGTTACTTAGCCTAGAGAAAAGGAGGATAAGGGGAGACCTTATTGCTCTCTGCAACTACCTGAAAGGACGTTACAGAGAGGTGAGGGTCGGTCTCTTTCCTAGGTCACAGGCAATAGGACAAGAGGAAATGGCTTCAAGTTGCACCAGGGGAGGTTCAGATGGGATATAAGGAAAAAGTTTTACACTGACAAGAGTTACTGAGCATCGGAATGGACTGCCCAGGGAAATGGTGAGGCACCATCCCTGGAGATATTTAAAAGATGGGTACACGTAGGGCTTAGTGACGTGGTTTAGTGATGTTTTTTTATCGGAGTTAGGTTGATGGTTGGACTAGGTAATCTTAAAGGTCCCTTCCAACCTAGACAATTCTGTGGTTCTATGATTTACCAGCACTGATATTGTTTCAGATATTTACTGACATGTAAATTAAGCACAAAATTTTTATGTGCAGTACTGTGAAATTGCACCCTGCTTGGGATCTAAAAATGTAAGTAAAGTATTGTTGTGAGTTGCCTTTTGAGAAACACTATCCGTGGACTCTATGGGAGATGAGCACGCTAACATAGGCACTTGGTAATTTCAGTGACTCAAGTTAGATGATGTCAATAAAAAAAAAAAAAAAAGCCTTCAGCTTTATTCCAGGTAATCTTCAGAATTTTTTCTGCAGGGACTTAGCATGTACAGGTGAAACCAAACAGAATACACTGTGCTTCTCTGCTGCCTTTGCTTTCTGTGGTGACATTGACAGCAAACTCGTGGCAGGAAATTGCAACAGGATTGAAAATGTGGAAGGGAAATCTCTGTCCATCACCTGGTCTGTTTTGGTTTTTTTTGTTTGTTTTTGCAGAGCTATGCATTGTACCTTGACTTCTTCCTTGTGTTTTCAATGAAGCTTCAATTGCGAAGGGTGTAGCACGCTTCCCTCAAGTGATTTAATGAAGGACAGAATTAGAGGATTGATTTATGAACTGGTTAACTGCTTTGATGCCTAACTGATTCAGTACAAGTAGGTACTCTGCAGCCCTTGTAGACCGAGACTGGGGTGTTGTCAAGACTTCTGAGGTGAATCAGAACCTTAGCTGTTAATGTAAAACTGGTCTTGGAGAGCTGTTTCCCACACCGCTGTTTTGGAGAGTGCAGAGTCCTTTCCCAAGCGGAACCACGGAGCTCACCCTGAGTGCTGGAAATGAGAACACAGTACATGTGGATACATATCGTATTACTTATTTGTACTGAGGGAGTATGTAGGAGTCCTAGTCATAACATTTGGATTGTGTTCCCCCTAAAATAGTCCATGTTGTACGTTGTCTCCATTATTTGTACTGATGGGATTCACATTCACTGGTTCAAATAAAATTTTCTGCGGTTTTCATTGCTACTGTTTTTATCTTGGTGCTTTGGTTATATTTTCAGAAGTTGTGTTATATTTTCTCTATCCTTAATTCCCTTCTAAAATCTTTCTCCATGTAGTTAGAGTTTTACCCTTGGGCCAGCATACTCAAGATCTTTTAAGAGCAGTTTTAAAAATAGTAAGGGTGAAGAGCTGGTCATAGAAGGCAGAAGTAGTTGAGTCCTTGGTTTGTAAAATAGTAATGTGCAGTGTCTAGTGAAAACAAACAAACAAAAAAGTTGTGTGAAAGATTATCTGTGTATCTGCAGATGCCATTAGTCTGACCTTGAGAGCAAATGGGACTTCAGAGCATGTTAAAGGAAAGAATGATTTGAAACAGACAGAAATTGCCAGATAGGTTTGCATTTGTAAGTGATGCTATTTTAAACAAAATATATCATTAGCACTCTTGCCAAAGATACATGTGTGTGTGGGATGCTTTTTAAGCATCCTTAGGATTCAGGCATCTGTTAACGGATAAATGCTGTCTGTGTTCTGGAAGCCATTTGGTGCGATGTCACCCAGGGTACTCTTGAAATAGAGAAGCTGGACTACGCTGTGTGACATATGAGGAACTTTTCACCTTTGATGTAATAGCCAGGAACCCTGGACTAAGCAGACAACCAAGTTTATCTCCCAATCTGCCATTTCTGTTCGCGTAAAGTTAATGAGGCTCCTTCTGAAATGATAGGTATCAAAGTCAAGGAGGTATTAAACAGGTGGCGTTTAAAAGGGGGCATTTTTTTGGTAAGAAGTGGGAGCTGGAACCAGATTTAATTATTTTCATTCATGACCTGGGTAGAGCGCACAGATGTGCAGTGGTTATGTCACTGATGATGTCACTGGAGAGCCTGGGTACAGAGATCACGCTGTCACCCTGGAAAAGCAGGGTGAATAAATGACAGAATGGGGGTGAAACAGCACTGTGCAATGCGGTGTTAACGCTGGCAGTGGTGTGCAGAAGAAACCTGTTAAGTTGAAGTTATACAAAAGAGACCCAGAAACAGTAATTGGTCTTTGGATGATTGTTATTGTCAGCATGATGCATTTTGAAAGACAAAATAAAAAGGTAGTGAGAAGGAGGGAAAATGATATTAAGGTTCAAAGCACTGGTAAGAGCATCTCCTGGGTAATATCATCAGTCTCTGATCAGATGCTTTTTCTTTTAATAACCCGTTAGTAAAGAGGATTCTTCTGCTTTTATTGTTAGGAGGTCTGATTGTCATTTATGCTTAAGTTCTTTATGTCTATTGATTAGCAAATGCTCTTCCCTGCAGCTGTGTCTTATCAGTATAAGAAACAGGTAGTAGTCATTCAACAATGCTTCACGGGTGCTAAACGTAAACTATTATTTCAATTTCTGAAGGTGTACTTGGCCAAGCATGTAACTCATCTTATGATTTGGAAAAATGGAACAGATAATGTTTTTTTCTTTCGTTCCCTTTTTTTTTTTTTTTTTCTTTAATGAATCAAGTCCTGACATTTAATCTGGGGAGTTTGATGATTCACTTTGACATCAGTCATTCAATGATCGTGTGCATCATGCGCTGTACAGCCTAGTGACGATGCCATCCGCTCAGATGTGTTACAAACTGGGAGTTAGTAACTGCAGAACCTTTTGTCATGCAATATTCCCTTTTAAAACCTATTACATTGTGTTCGATTGTGGGGGTTTTGTTGCTGTGCTTTTTTTTTTTTTTTTTTTTTTTTTTTTTTTTTTTTTTAACACGCGTTGCTCTCCAGCTGAGAGCTTAGACTGGAAACAGATACAGATATTTTGTTTCCTAATCATGACTAGGGTAGTATTTTCACAAATGGAAAAAAATATTTTTCATGTTAAAATTTAACTATGTGAAAAGTTATATAAAGGCCTGTAACATGCTTAATTTAGAACAGCAGCCTGGAATGGAAACAATTAAAGCAAAATAACGTGTTTATGTTACCATTCAGCATTGTTTGGCATGGTGCACCTGACAGTAGAGTGACTGGGCTTCTCACCCGCCTGTGCTTTCAGTCAGAGCTGAAGTTAACCCTAAAATTGCTATTTGAGGAAGCCTGACCTTGCAGGGGCCTCACAAGAGGTCTTAGCTGCTCTTCTATATACAGAATTAATTTGCAGGAAATCCAATTTTTTCATTGCTTGCAATGTTGTAATGTTTGGAGTTGGTGGTTTTGGTTGGTTGTTTTTTGGTTTTTTTTTTTGAAGCACACTCTTCTATGTTTTCAGCTTTCTGCTGAAAATTGTGTTCTACCCACTCTGGTTGTGTGTGTAACAGACCCAATGGTATGTGTAGTCACTGTTCTTACGATAAAGATTATGTACTTAAACATTCATAGGATCGTAACATTAATTTTAACCTTTTTAGTTTTTAATGGTTTGGAAAATTCAAACAAAATCTAATATTGGAAGTGATATTATTGGCAAGGAATGGTGGAACTCATTAGGGGACTTGGAATTCAGTGATCTTTAAGGTCCCTTCTAACTCTAACCATTCTATGATTCTATAACTTCTGGAACACCAATTATATATCTTGTATATCCTAAAGTTTTTAAGTAAAATTTCTGTAAAGCATATTTGCAAATGCTTCCTTCCCTCCCCTGCCCTGGTTTGGTTTATATAAATGATTTTTTTTGTTTGTTGCAACCTTCTTCTTTGGGTCAAAAAATGATTATTTTTAATACAATTCTGAAGTGATGTTGATGGTAACCTTGCAGTGGTTTTGCACTGACATGTAACTTTTATCTAATGCTTTGCTACCCTGAGACTTTGAGAAAATACTCCTCTTGCCCATGACCAACGTTTAGTAAATGGGGAAATGTGACTAGGGTAGGCAGGGTACTCAGCTGCAAATTAGTGGCCAGAGGAGGTTTTGGAGTATCAAGGCTTGTTTGGCAGAGAAATATATGCTTGTTGACAAGTCACAGCACTGCTCATGTAGAAATAATTCTGTCTCCAGAGGAAAAAGGACAAAGAGCCTTGGGAAAACGTCTGCTTTTCAGTTCACTGTGGAGTGGTGAGGATCACGGGTAGAAGACAGCTCTGAACCAAACCTGCAATAAATAAATTGCCTGTGACTTTTACTATTTAATCTCCATGCGTGAATTACTTATTGATTATTACACTGACCAACACTAACAGCATGAAATCCTGTGTCTCGCTGAGGTAGTAAACCTGCCATGCAAACAGTAACTAAATTCATTTGAGTTCCGAAGCAATAGCAAACTGTGCTGTGTTGAACTCAGAAATTTTGTATGAACTCTGTAAAAATGTGCAGTTCGCCCTCAGATGTTAAAAGCGGCAGTTGTGAAAGGTTCTGGCCTGTGATGGATGGGCTAGATTAATAATTGTCTTTGGCCAAAAAGCCCTGTCTGCTTTCAAGGATTTTGTATATTTGCTGTTCGTGAAACGCTTTTGGATTCTGCGTTGAAACTGTTGACCACACATAGCAGAAGATGATTGCTCAGATTAAGCTTTTAAATTAATGGCCTGGCTCTTAAAAACACTGAGCATTCAATATTTATTAGTTCTGGCTTTTTCTGTCTTTGAAATACCTGTCCTTTCAGACAGTCATTTTGGGGTGGTGTAAAGAAGAATATCATTATGTAATTTGTTATGTAGTTGATGGCAAGAGTTTAACTGGCTGCTGATCCTTACTGCTTTTGTGGTGTTATTGCCCATTAACCTTCGTTTTAAACGGGTGGCAGTGCTGGAGCCTGCTGTACCTGGGGTAGCTGCTGCTTTCTCGCCTGTAATGTTTAACTAATGGAGAGCAGTTAATGTGCTTTAATTTTACAGCTGAAGTTTAAATTGACTTATTTCCCGGAGAATGCCATTCTGTGGTTCAAGAATTGTCGGATGCTTCAAACTCTCTGCTTGTGAAACTTGCTGAGGTGAGAAACAGACTCCCTAAGTAAAGAGTTGCACAGCTGGAGAATCAAACAGAACACTTCCACTTTCCCTAAAATATGGATTGTAATTAGTGGAACAATTTGACTGTGAGCCAGTTTGAACAGCCTGGCTTAATCTAAATAAAACCCAAATGTTTTGAGCAAGTTTTGTCTCCCTTTTTTCCAAATCAGGCTTTAATAAATAAATTAAATAATGAGATGCAAAAAGCTCAAAATAGTACTGCAGGGCCCTTGGCAGGCAAGAAAGCATCTGTTTCTGCAGGTGGGATGAAGAAGAAAAACAAGTTGGGTCTCTGTGCTCATTCTGCTTGGCCTTGCATTGGTCTGCCATGATGGCTTCGTCCATCACGTGATGGCCCTTCGTCCCACAGCTCATCCCAGCCGGTGACGCTGCTGAGAACTGGGCACCACCTTTCTCTCTACTTTCCTGTGAATCTCATTTGCTTTTTGAGTTTGCAGTTCTGTGTATTCAAGTTATACAAGGGCTCTGACGTGACCAGTGCTATAGGAACCCCACCCAGGCAAGTCCTCAGTGGTCTTGATGCTTGGGGTGCTGAGAGAGGCTCTGAAATTGGATGCGTGGGTTTTAAGATTGCCGAGAAAAGGTTATGCAGCCATCCTTTTTATGGTTTTATCGGGCGTTTTGAAACCACTGCACGAAAGACTTCGGAAGACCACAGCGCAAAAAAGTCTGGACAGTCCGCTATGAAACTTCTCCACAGCATCAGCAGTGATTACAAGTACCAAATCTATTCATTAAATGTGTCTGGTTGCCTTTAAACTTAAAAAGGCACCATCCACATGAGGTTTTTATTTATACCTTTACATAGATATTTTTAGCTTAAGAACAAAATGGTTCCTGAAAACTGTTATGTCCAGGAACTGGTACCTTCCTATTTTTCATGTGTCAAAGAGGAATTTATTATTGTGATTGCTTCACTTCTTATTCCTTGTTCTATAAATTATCTCTGACAGATTAATTTAAAGCACAGTAGATAAGAGGAAGTTACTGACCTTATGATGCATTGCTAAGTCTGTGGTTAGGTCTGGAAAGCCTTCAGCTTGAAATTTTCTTCTTTTAATAACCTGAAGTTTAGTATTTATTGTGTTAAATAGCAGAAATGAGTACTAAAACACCAAGATTGCCTTCAGCGCTATGCCTGTGAGCATTCATCAGCCTGACAGCAGGGCAGAGAGCTGCTTTGGGACAGGAATAATAGTATAGTCAAGAGGAAAACAGCCTCGAAGATGCACAAGTCACATCAACACCTTGAAATCCTTCCCACGAACACAGAGCACGGCCAGGCAGACAATGCAGCAGTCTTTGAGCGTGCCGGAGGGAAGCACTCGACGTGAAGTGGGTTACTGCTTTCTGCTCGAGAGGACATAAGTGGCTCTCCTGATCCTTCCTGATGGGGTATATATCGAAGCACCGCATCTTGGCTTCAGGGGTTTTAAGGCAGGAATGAGATTTTTCTTGCAGGACTTTAAGGGTGCTTACTGTAAGTGGCCAGTGTTTCTTTTGTAAGTAATGTTTTAAGTCACCTTGGTTGTGAATAGAGATAACTAAATGAACATAAGCAAGCAGCTAATTGGGAAACTGGAACGAGGCACAATTTTTTCCTTTCCTATTTCTTCTTAATGAACTAATGTGAACAGAGCAACATTTTGTGCAAAATTCTTTGTTAGTGCAAACCTACTTTTCCTGTGGGTTGTTACTGGAGGAAAGAATTTGTGATGGGTGAATCCTAAATAAGGGGTGGGTGGGATTTCTTTTTTTTTTTTTTTTTAGAGGTGGTTAATTGAGAGGAGGCCTGTAAATCATCCTCAGTTTAGTAGTGAAGTGAGAGGTTATTTTAAAACTTTGCATAAATAATGTTGAGCCACTGTCATTTTTTTGTGTCGTTACAAATCTGTTGGGAGCAGATGGAATTTCACTTTTTCTCGCTACTGTCCAAGAATAACTCCTTTCTAAGTCGTTTCAGAGGTGACGGGGGAAGGTGCATATGGCAGACGTGGGGATGGAAGCAATGATTTTTGCACCTACGCCTTCCCTGGGGGAGTGTGGCTCCCTGCTGGATGGCTGCAGTCTCCGCAGACCTGTCCCTCTGGAGCACCCGCCCCAGCTCCTGTGCTCAAAGGACGCCCACAATTGCATTATCTTCTGGATGGACCCCAGTGTTGGTTCCATAGTTTGTCTGTCGGATTTATTGTTTTGTGGTGTGGATTTTATTTTATTTTATCTTTCCTCTGTAGTGGTTATCAAAAGAACTGTGTGTTAGGTGCTGCCTTACTACAGGAAAGGGTGTGTGTGTGGGAAATAATAAACATGTATGCATATCTGCCTCCGCAACTGAGAAATCAGTGGGCTGGCGGTTGTGACCTTCCCTGCACTGCCGAGCTATTTCGTAGACAAACACTCAAGAGCTACTTACCGTATAAAGAAATGCTAACATGTCTTCGATTATGGAGATGTTGTACCAAGTCTGTTGCTAAGGCGGCATTGACATAAACCATAAATTTTGTATTATGTGCCAATGAGTGCATTGTTACCAATCTTTCAACATTTATTCCAGAAATAAAATGGTTTCTCATAGTTTTTGCTTGATTAAAATGCACTTAGAAAGTCTATTCTTTGGAAGGATTTTTTTTATTATTATTTTTTTAAGTGAGTTTTCTTGCAGCTGCTTCCATCCCGATACAGAATCAAGGCTTGATGTTTTATTAGCCAAGAATCTGTCTTGGTGGGTTAGGAAATACCTGTTACAGATTGTATGATTTATTGTGCAGATGCATTTAATAAAGTATAGCTGTCTGTAGTGGCTAAAAACACCCCTTTTGCTAAGGGATTTATACTTGCTGGTCACAGCCAGGCTGCCAAACGTGCTCTGGTATTTGAAAATGACTCCAGCTCTTCACCTCCTTGAGTTCAGAGCTGTTGGGTTACTGGATGTCGCTCGCATACGGTTTATTTTCTCAGGCTCTTAAATAAACATTGTGGTGGTTTGAATGGTGTGGGCTTCCTTCATTCTTGCAAGAAGCTGGTGGAAAAGCTTAGGCGAGCTGGTGGAGGAAGCTGAGTGTGGTTAAACCGAGCAGAAAGTTTTCATTTGTGGGATGAAGATGATGTAACCAGATCTGTGTAAAGCCTGGCCTCTTCTCCATTTGCTAAGCTGGAGTACTGGCTCTCTGTTTGGGTGTACACCAAAGCGGGTGTCTTCCCGTCATATAGGTGGGCATTATATCAAAAACTGTATTTCCTTATGGTGGCAACTCAATGAGGGATTCAGAGAGCATTCACAAAGTTGATCCAATTTGTTGACTCTTTCAGAGGAAGTTCACCAACCTGTTGACTTTCCCTTATAAAAGTCTGTGCATGGGAGAGTTTGCATGGATGGTTTTTATGCTTGCTGAATGTATGGCTGTGTTGCACTGACCATCTTAAGCATCAGCATCTCTGGGGCCGAGTCAAACATACAGGTTGGTGTTAATATGGAATCATAGAGTCATAGTATGGTTTGGGTTGGAAGGGACCTTAAAGATCATCAAGTTCCAACCCCCCTGCCATGGGCAGGGACACCTTCCACCAGAGCAGGTTACTCAAAGCCCCATCCAGCCTGTCCTTGAACACTCCCAGGGATGGTGCATCCACAACTTCTCTCGGCAGCCTGTTCCAGTGTCTCACCACCCTCACGGTAAGCAATTTCTTCCTAATATCTAATCTAAATCTCCCCTCCTTCAATTTAAAACCATCACCCCTCGTTCTATCCCTGTGCTCCCTGACAAAGAGTCCCTCCCCATCTCTCCTGTAGTCTCCCTTCAGATACTAGAAGGCTGCTGTCAGGTCTCTCTGGAGCCTTCTGTTCTCCAGGCTGAACAACCCCAACTCTTTCAGCCTCTTACATGTATGTATATGCTAGGGTTATGCTTTGTTAGCAAATTAAGTTTTGAGGAGCCTTGGAGTTCATTATACTCTTATTTTTTATTTTTTTCCCCTCCTCTTGTTTACCATCTCAATGCCAGATTTTTTCATGTTGGTATGTAACCTGTTTTGGCAGCAGTGTGACTGTTTGGGAGTGTATTGTGTAGATAAGCCCAGCATACTGGTGTGCAGAAGTGCAAGAGGAGTGAGAACATGTACCTGTATGAGCACTTGGTATTTGCATTTTTAGTATGTAAATGTAGTCCTGCCTCAATTCGAGTCATCTGTTTTTTTCTTTATTTTTGACTTTTGTTCTACTTAACAAAGGGGAACTTGGGGAACTTCTCAAGGAAGCTAACTGTGTACATCTGCCTTGATTAAATACTTGAAGTATTCAGTATTTAGCTCCTTTTTTTCTTTCCTGCTACTTGATGTGAAATTGCTTTCATTAAAAATGAGTCATTTGGGGAAAATACCACTCGTGCTTTTCTGCAAGGGGTTACAAATCATTCTTTTTCTCGCTGTGATTAAGAATTTAGCACAATGGTCTATGGGGTAGAGGAACAGGAGGATTGAACTGGAAAATGTAAGGGAAGGGGAGAAGGACTGATATACTAAGTGTTTATGGAAGATGATTACAATTCTGTACCAATATGTATGTGGAAATTAGAAATCCCTGAAAAAAACACCCTAGAAATTAGGAGAGCTTTTGGTTCCCATCTTGCTTTCTGCTGGATGTTGGCAATGTTAAGTTAAACGTTGCTTGTTTATGTTATGAAGGGCGGTGCTGGTTTCCAACTGCTTCTGCAGGTGCTAGATGTTCAGAGGAGGGGAACCTGGAGCGTGTGGTCAGGAATCAGTGATGAGACGGGTACAGGTCTGTGAGCCAGGGGTCATAGCCCCCAGTTAGTAATCTTCAGGTCTATGTGCTGGAGGGGCCCTTAGGGAAGATGTGGCTGCAGAGAATATGTCTGGGAACAGGATTCACTGAAATGGGGTACAAAATATAATGTTTTAATCAGATTTTTGAAGGATTGATCTGAAAAGTTGGGTTATTTTTATCAGTGGTGCTCTGTGGACTTCCCTATTTGCCCTCAATTGATTTATTCTCTGTCCCCTCCTTAAAGCCAAATAATATTTACTTACCTTTCATCCTTTAAGGTAATATGTGTGAGAAGAACATTTTTGGGCCAGACAGTATATCCTTGTGTGGTATGAACATACGTGCTTTATTTCTAGGGGACCATGCTTGTTCTCCCAAGTTTGAATTTAACATTCAGTGCTTATGAGGGCTCCCATGGATGTTGTATTATTCGTACTTGTGGCATCCTTCAGAACAGCTTCCCTGTTTAACATCTTTATCAAGGTATAATTTGGTTACTATCTTATCTGAAAGTCTGTTTCATCAATAAATATATTTTTTTCCAGGTCTGTTTTTGAATGCTTAGTTGTTAGGTGCTACATTAATATGTCATTGGTGTCAAGAAGCAGAATAAAAAGGTGTAGGAGCTCTTGTGAATATTCAGTGAAAACTATTGCAGCAACAAATCAATGCAAACAAGCTCAGGCTGCCCCCCATACACGTTCCAGCCTGGATATTGATTCCCTACTCTTTGTGTGGCCTCCTCTGTGTCGCTTCAGCCACAAACCTGCTTTAAAATGGAAGAGATTGTCACTCTGTAAGTTCACAAAACCCTGTCTGGATGTTGGGACATACTTCATTATTTCGATGAACTATGCCTGAGGATGTACATCAAAATCCATTTTTTAGGTTGGGGACCAAATGAAAGTTAACCTGCATGCCAAGCTGTTTTCTAACTTCTATTTTCTCTTAGGGAACAATTTTTCCAGCAGGTAACAGTCATGTGTAGTAGCTTAGAAATTTTTGAATGTCAGGCAGAAAATAAAAGGAATTATTTCTATGCCTGTTAGGAAAGTGGGTCAGACTGCAATATTTATTTATAGGCTGTCTCAGTGTTTTCATTTTCCTGTTTTTTTTTTTTTTTTTTTCCTGCAAAACTGACTGATCTTTGGCTTGAGCTTTTCTGTAAATGATGCTACTGGGTACTGTGCTCTGCATTAGACCTAAGAATCAGTGGCGGTGGGGGATAGGGGGAGAGCAAGTTTGCAGCTAAACCAGACTTTAAACGTGCTTCTTGAAAGTTCAAATAGATTATTTTGGGTGCGGTGGTTAGGAAATACTGGGCAGTGGTTTCATGTATAGCTTTGGAAAAGGTGAAGGGATTGCTACTGCTGATTTTGCTTTCTTTGTGAAGAGGTGTGTTTTTGCATGTGTCTTGGCAAACTGCAGCAGGATGATGGTCCTCAGCTCCACGGGGATGGCCTTAAACTCCATTTATTTCCAGTTCCTGCTGGCTGGAAGGTTAAGTCAGCAGCTCAACCCTGCTTCATTCGCAATATGGGACACGTCCCAGCAATGAACACTTTTTGCCTGGGCTTAAATGGTAACTTGAAAGCTTATCAAAGTGAAGTGCTCTTCAACTGGAGGAGAATATTGATGTGTCTGTCAGTTCTGAGCATGTGCTTTCAAAATTTTAATTACAATGCCTTATTTACAAGGTACACAGGTGTGGTGTACTGCAGTTTAAATGCTTGTATATGTACTTAAGATATATTTTTGGCTAATTGAATGTTTCTAAATTTGGGAAAGTGCTGAAAAATCATCCAACAAACCTTGTGTGCTATTCGCAACTGAGTATGAATCACAATTAACTTTCGAAACAGAAGAGAGGGCACAATAATGAAAAAATCAGAAGTACAAACTGCATCTTGAAATGGTCTAAAATACTCATTTGTAAAAACTGTCATTTTTTTGTGGATTATTAAGCCTTTGAGCTTGCAACACCTCAAAAAATTGTCTAGATACATTTTAAGTTCATTTAAGTTTCTGCATAGACCTAATATGCATGGACTTTTTTCTGTGAAAATTACACGGGTTGTATTTTTCCCTAATATGAGTTGGAAATTTTGTGTGTAAGAATACAGATGATACAAGCAGAAATTATTCAACTAGAATCTTGCAAAGGTTTTATTGTACTTTAAATTTCTAACCAGAATTAAAGTAGTGCAGCATGTTTATTTTTTTAAAAAGAGATACTAATCTTCCAGAAAGGGATGATGAATTTAGATACTGAAGGATTCTGCCCTCACATCTCCTTCTAGAAAACTAAACATAAACTTGGTGATTGGAGTTAAAAGTTTGATAAATGCAAACTGAAACTTGGACACAGATTAAGGAAAAATAAATTAATTACATGAGGTTTTTAAATCTTTCTATTTAGAGCCATTATTTTTTCCTGGATCATATATTTTATTTAAGCACAGGTTATAGTGTTTGTTTTGTATCTTACCTGAAGTCAGGCCGGATCATCTAATGCAATGAATTATTTTTCATCTTCCGGTGGTAGACCTTGATGGGACCTGTCTGGTTCTGGAGATCTTTCATCACTAGCCTTTGATGATTCTCTTTGATCGCAATTACGTGCTTTCTCCTTACTTCTGTCTTGCAGGGCGTTGACTTTTGAGTGATGGTGGGGATATTCATGTGGGGTAGGGCTGTTTGCAAGGCTTCTTGGCCAAAGCTTGTAAGGATTCATTGTGTGCAAGCAAAAG
The DNA here is from genome assembly GCA_013400375.1 of Thinocorus orbignyianus. Lineage (NCBI taxonomy): Eukaryota > Metazoa > Chordata > Aves > Ciconiiformes > Thinocoridae > Thinocorus > Thinocorus orbignyianus. Next base: position 637,804 of record VXBW01005991.1, read on the forward strand.
AGGGGAGTTGATATATTTCTTTTTCTGCTGCAAAGTTAGACAGTTTATGATGTGTGAGCTTTATTTGCTTCTGCTCTGCGCTGCTGTCCCCTCCTGCCTGCTGTGAAGCAGACAGGTCACTGGTACAAAGCCCAGGAGCATTTCAGGACCACCACGGAAGGTTGCGAGTCAAGTTTATCTTAATTTCAAAGAAGTAGGCCAGGAGCTAATAGATGGATTTGTGAACAGATGGGGAAAGTGTAGAGCAACAAATCAGCTTAATAGACAACTGTTGTAGTGTCACACCATCTGCGTGGCTGTTGTCTCAGGTAGTGGTGTTGGATAAAGGTGGGCTTCAAGGGGACATCATGAAGTGGCCTTTTGTTGTGATAATGTTTTCTGCATATAATACAGAAACAACGGGGAAATTTTTAGAAGAGAAAAAAGGCTGATAATCAAGATTGGAGTTGTGGTATGGAGGTAGAGATTGATGATAATACAGAGATAGTAGAGCACAGCCACAGAAATCTGCACTTACAAAATACTGCTTGTGTGAAAAAGATGTCTGTGGTGTAATAATAATGACAATAATAATCATAATAATCCTATCTTTCATTCTTTGCTTTCCCCAGTAAATTTGAATGGGGGGAAGAATTTACGGTAGTCAGTGTACACAGTAATGTTTACATTTACACTGCAGCTTGGATGCTTGGTTCCACAGACATGAAGCTGAGGTTATGCAGCGAACAATGCTGTTTTGTGGTCTCTGAGATGGGGCTGGAGATGAAGATACAAGAGCATAGACAGGAATCTAAATTTGGGGTATTTTCAGTTTGAATTTAATAGCTGGTGAAACTTAAGAGGCAAGAACATCAGGTGGAGCTACAGCGTGTTCATGGTGTGTCCAAATGCAGATGTTACTACAAGGTGGTGTCTAACCAGTGGTTGTGAAACTGGTGAAATGCTGGTGTCTTTTGGGATCCAACACAAGTGTTTGGTCTTGTTGTGTTTTGTTTTGTGGGTTAGTTGTTTTGTTTTTGTTTTGTTTTGTTTTCTTTTGTTTTTTTGTGGGGGGGTGGGTGTTTTTTTTTTTTTTCCTTCATCATTCTGTTGTCTGAGTGTTGAGCTTCAGTAATCTAGTGTCTTGTTAAGTGATTTCTCCCTGGATATAATTCCTTTACTTATTATAACTTCTAGTTTTGTAGGACAAGAAGGAAAGCAAGCTCCTTCCATGAAGAGGAGCTGAAGTGTGTTTTTAGATTAAATGTCTCTGAAATTCCTCTCCTTCCACAGCAGGAGATCTGGTTGGGCAAGTTAAACTTTAAAGTAATAACTAGACAACTGGGAGGAGTTCCAGGTGTGGCTCAGCAAATAAGCTGAGGAGGGGATGCCTTTCAAGATCGGTGCCACTTCTGCTGCTGAAAGCAGGTGGCAGAGACACCAGCCAGCCCCAAAAGAGATGACTTCAATGGCATTTATTTTTTGGGACAGCAGAAGAGTAGGAGCTGGAACAGTGTGTCGAGATCAGAACAATCTCTCTAGAGATACTGGTGGCCAACTGGAGAGGGGCAACATTTGAACAGATTTGGTTTCTAGCTTGCTGGCTTAATGATTTTTGAGACTGAAGCGGCATTTGTGACTTCTGATCTCTCTCAGGCTATCAACAGTCATTCAGTCTTCTCTGGAGTGCAGCAGCTCGTCAGATCAAGGCATATCTTTCAGGAGCAAAGAAGGATTTAGCAGGTTTGCGAGCATCAGTGCTGCAGGTTGTGACTCAGACGGAAAAGGCTGCGATGATGTTTTACCTGCTGCAGTTTCTCTTAGCATCCTTTCTCAGACCTCAAACTAGGCTTTGCCCTTATCTGTGATCAGCAGCCACGAAATCACTTCCTATATTTTTACATATCTCACACAGAAGGGTAAAGCTAATCTCTTCCTTTGAAGAAACAGTGTTTCCCATATCAAATTAACTGTCAGTCATTCAGATTTACTTTTTTTTTCTCTCAAGCAAAACAGCTCTTCAGCATCAATTCAACTGTACCATGGAAAGTGGAATGAAAACAAGCTATTATATGTAGAGGGTGATCATCGCTCCTCTCTGACCTCTGTGCCATGGCGAGATTGTCATAGTGGTGCAGGGTGACCTTGAAATACCTGATCCTCTTTGGAGGAAAACCCTGATAAAGGCAATGCAGAGGATGGTTTTGCAAGCACTGGAATAGTGTCATGTTGCTGTGAGGATGGTTGAAAATACTCCTTGCTTGCAAAACCATCAGAATTTGTGGGGTTTTCGTGGCTGTGTGCCTCTCTGTTGCATAGTATGGCTGTAAATGGCATTACTGTGGGAGTTCTGAGCTCTTGCTTTCCAAATTAAGTGTTCAGATCGGCTGGACTTGTACCAAACTAGTGGAGGCACCTTCACCTGCACTTTGTAGCTTGATGGGAGTTGCTTGATTGCTCTTTGCTGGAACTGCTGAGGAGTGTCCCTGTTGAGGTTGTGACTTTTCTTCAGATCCTGTGTCAACCCTGCCACCGCCTGAGGAAGAGGACATGAGCTGGGCTTCTTGTAGATGGAGAGTTGCATCATCCAAAAGCTCTTACTCCAGAGTTTTGGAAATCACAGGGTAGAACTGTCTTCAAACTGATGCAGAAATTAGCATGGTAGTCCCATGAAGGAGTAACTGAAAAAGCATTAGGTTGTACAAGCTGTTACTTTGTGGCCTTGGTTGTAGAGTTAAGGTGATGATATATGTTGCTTCTGGGATTATGGTGGCAGCAGTGACTTCTGCATGAGTTTACTCATCTTGGTGAGGAGTCTCTTATCTCTGTTGCAGTGGAGGCTTTGGACATGCAAGGGGATCTCCATATAAATACAGAATGGTCTTTGGTTAGGTACCTACTGCTGCATAGGTTAAATCCTTCTCAAACTTGATTTTGCAGTAATGTTATTACCTTCATCGGTGTGAGATCTGGCATGTAATTAATTACATCTTTCCAGCTGTACCCGTGGTGTGGCACCTAGCTGGCGCAAGAGGGGATTTAGCTGTGATGTGTTAGAAATCCATTAAATAGATGCACAGATTTTGTTTATCTGCTTCTCTCATCCCCTCTGTGGCTGGTCACAATTCCATGCCTATAAATTAGGGCATTTGCTTTTAGCAAACCCTAGAAGGATATATTCTTTAACCTCAGTACATTTGTTGAGAAAATGAACAAAGCTAAATTGTTAATCAATTTAGGCTAGCATGCCATTATTGTGGTAATAGGCTGTAACAGCCCTTTCTTTATTGGCTTCAACTTCAAATTTACCCAAAACAATGGCTTTTAATTGTGATGTGCTTGAGGCAGCATAGCAACACTTGGGAAGGAAAAGGGAGAGAGGAGAAAAACTCATTGTTTGCGTCAGTCTCTAGATTTAGCAACTTCAAAGTTTGGATGAGCAACTGGATTTGGAGTTGGTTTGGTGGTGTGTTTTGGTTTGGTTTGGTTTTTTTCCTTTTTTTTGGCTTTGGGTTTTGTGGTGATTGGGGTTTTTTTGGGGTGTGGGTTTTTTTTGTTTGGTGTTTTTTTTTGGTTTTTGTTGGTTTTTTTTTTTTTTTTTTTTTAAGTGGAAAGGCTGTGCTAAAGCTCTCCATACAATATGCTGGTCAGTCTTCTGTGACAATCTAAGTGTCACTGTAGTGACAGTTTCAGTCTTACCAAACCCAGTACAAACTGATTTTGAGATCCGCTGTTGGCCTCTTAGAGGCTAAGGTTGAATGCATTTTATAAACCAAACCAGCCTGCTTATCTTTTCTGGCAAGTAATGAAGAAAAGGCAATCTGCATTTTCTCTTTTGTACTTCTTCTGATGAAAATAAGTATATTCAACACCACATTACGAGCATTATAGTGTACATTTAATGTTGCAGTGCTTTGGAAGAATGTTGCCACAAAATGACTTAGTCCTGAGTTATAAGCTGCTCTTGACTTTGACATGACATTTTGTACTCAGCTATTATCAAGAGAATTGCTTTAGATTTATTAGATGGTAATTAGATAACGTCTTTGAGTCTTTGCCTAGTTCGTGTCTCTGTAGGAACTTTGTCAATATATTCTAATTTGTATTCGAAAAATATACACTGATAGTATTGCTTGTGTTATTATTAAAACCACATGGATTTGTCTGTTATGCTCTAGTAACTCAGATTTGGCTTTTTACCCAGGAGATGCCATTACTTGCTGTCTGATTATCTTATACAGGCATTGTACTTTTTGAGGGTTCTCAAAAACAGAAGGGAGGAGCTAAATACACAGAATTCTTTTGCGTAAAATATTTCTCTCTGAAGCAGGCTCTCTTTTGTGAGCTCTTCATCCATTTCATCACTATCGCTTGCCTTTGTCTTACAGAAAACTGAAATAGGCAGCACTCAAGGTTGGAGCCCTTTGAATATGCGTGCTGTAGATTCCCTTTTCTCCCCTTTGATTCTTAGATATTGCGGTCCCCTTGAAAATTTGTGAAAAATTTACCTCTGCATAACACTATTGCCACCTGGTAAAGTTTGAAACAAGCTTTAAGTAGTGTATGTATGCATGTGAGTGTACCTGTATATTTTTAAATCTGAGTTTTGTAAAAAGATCCTTGCAATCGTTTTTTTTGCCATGGAGGTTTTTAAAGTCAGTATTGTAGCTTTGTAGGTGCTAAACGCTTTACCTGTGATTTATGTTTGTTTTTCCACCTGCGTGTCTGTGTGTTTATGCATCACAGAGAATACTTAAAGGACTTGCTTTTTTGTTTTCTTGGGGTGTAGCAGCTGCTCCTTGGAGAGTTGTAGATGTTAACGCCCAAGTAGTACAGAAGCGCTTCTTGTGGAGTAGCGTTATGCACTACCAAGTTATCAAAGAAAGATGGAAATCGATACCTTTCCATACTTCATGAGTCTGATTTTTGTGGCTGAGTGATGAAATTATAAATACGCACAAAGCATTTAGCAGGTGAGAAGACCTTAGGGCCTGGTGGTGTTGGTAGCAGCTTGCCCAGGGCTAGGAGTCATCTAGTGTATGTGGTCAGAGTAGTTCTGGCGCGTAGCCCTGTGTAAGTTAGGAAAATGTCCCACGCTGAAGTACTGCGTTCCTGGAGTGTTTTTCCTCCCTGAGTTACTCATGTGTTCCCTTCCTGAGCTGTTGCTCGTGGACAAAGCCAAACCATCGTGTAGGACGTGTCCTAGTTATCAGTGCCCACCAGTACCAAAGAAGGCACCATCGCACACAGTGCAAACAGGACCGACTTGGAAGGGACAAGGGGTTTTGTTTGCTTTTTTTAACTAGAGTGGGGAGATCAATTTAGCTTTCTGTAATAAGTGTAAGGTTAAAATTCCAACTTGAATTTGCTTTTAGTGCTTAATGTTTATTTCTGTCTGTCTTGGAGCATGTCTCTGCCAGTGTTTATAAAGTAATGTGGATCTGCTAATGCCCTGCCCATGCCAGGTGATATGTGGGATATGAGCTTAGTTCCTGTTTCTTTTGATTTCAGAGACATCAACACTGATTTTTTTTTTTTTTTTTAATATCATACATTTGTCCATAATGGCAGCAGCTTCTAAAGCTTAGTGAGGAATAAGAGTAAGTTACAGACAAGTATTAACTGATAGCACATCAGGGAAATTTGACTTTGCTTATTTTTCTTAAAACTAAATCCCGTGTTTTGATTTTGGATTACTGAAATATGATTAGATTATGTTGCAATACTCTCTTTTCCTCCCCCCCCGAGATGTGACATGGTTGAGGCTACAGTACTAACAGGATTAATTTTATTTTTCCATCACTCCTGATAGCATTTCTGTGGAGAATGATGTAGTAATTGTTTCCAGAGAACATTGTTCAGAGTTTTCTGAGCAGAGGCTCCATGAGAGCTTGGCAGATCACATATGGTTGTTTTTAGCTTGTAAGACTTGCTCAGGTTTCCAGAGTCTGTTTACTCCTGGTTGCCTGCAAAGTGCTGTCAGTGTTGAAGCACTGATACAGTTTGATTCCTAGCTTTTCCACAGGTATTATTTTTAAAGGGATGAATTTTTAGACAAAAAGTCTAGATGTTATTGCCTACAGCTTGGAATTTGCATCTGTTTTTGCAAATTCCTGGTTAGTAGATAAGCAATTTGAATTTTCAAAGCTGTTAAGACCTTAAAATACATATATGTGTGTGTGTGATTAAGTTTATTTATCTACATCTCCATCTACATCTGTCTGTATCTGCATAGAAGGCACAGATGCTTCCTGTGCTCCTAAAAATTGGAGTTGTTTCTTCACTTGCTTAAATGTCAGTCTCCTGCAGAGCTTCAGTAGCTGGCTTTTAAAAACCTTAAGCTAAATTTCTGTAGTTGAAAAATGCAATAATAAATTAATACAGAGTATGAAGAAAGCGGTTTTCAAAATCTGTGTTTTCTGCCTTTTAAATTTGGATCAGAGATACACCTTGAAAGTGCTCTGTGGAAAAGATTCTGGGAAACCATTTTGACTCACTCAAAATATTTTAAAGAGATTAGATGATAACAGTAACAGATCCCTAGGAAAAGACACAGCAGATTGTTCCAAGATACCTGTTTTGGGAACTTCTGATCTCGCTTCCTTCTCTTACCTGCCAAATTTGATTTTCAGAGTGTTTTTATTTTACTGAAACCGTGGTTTTATGTAGGACGATTTAATTTTGCCAGAAGGCTGTGATTTGCTCCAGCCATGTGCTGATGATGGAGTTTATAACCTCCCCAGGTAGGAATCCTGTTTTAGGTGCCAGTATGTGCTCTGCCAGAATGTGGCGTTTGGGTTCCTTCAGATGCTGCTTCCATTTGATGTCATCCTTCCCTAGTAATTTATCTTCAGCTGTTTCTGCTATACTTCAGCAGTTTGTTAAAACCCATCTGGAATATTTGGACTAATGCATATGAGATGGATGCGTGTGTCCCTGTGATCTGGCTCTTGGTTTTGTCTTCAGACCATGCGTGCTCCTACCAGTCTCTGTGAAGGCAGAAGATGCAGAATCTCACTACCTGTGTTTTGGGAGCCCAAGTGATGTATCGGATCTCCTGGCCCAAACGCTCCTGCTAGATCTGTCTCCCTCAGCCCTGATGAAGTGCGGTTGCCTTCTCTGTTGTCCATGGTCTCTGAAGAAAACAGCCTGTTAAAATCTATGGAAAGGAGAGGTTACAGCCGCAGCCGGTAGATTGCTACCTTCATTTTGCCTTACAGTGTGATGTGTTTGCTGTTGCATTTCGAGTAGGAGTAATGGAAATGTGAAAGCAGGTTCTGTGCGGCTTTGCTCACTCTTCTCAGTACTTGTATTCATGCTTATTGCAAGCAGTTAGAAGTAAGGAACACAAATATCAATTTCCTTCATACAATAACAGTTTTAAGAACATTTCTGAAATCTGTTACGAACTTTTCATCAAAATACCCTTCTGAGCTCCAGACAGGGTTTGCTGCTTGTTTGGACATCCCCACAGGCAGTGTAGAGGCGAATGCAGTTGCCTAGAATTCACACTGTACAGTGTTTTGCAGATGTTGACAAAAATGAGCCCCTTGCTGGCTTTGTTCCCTTCTCTCTTTCAGTGGCATCTTGAATTTTTAATGGTTATAAGTGCTGGCATTCATTGAGTAATCTGGGATAAATGACTCCAACTGTACTTTCTGCTTTTACGTCCTTTTCCAGAGTCTTTTGCCTCTGTTAACTTGTCACCTCCTGTTTATAGGTGCAGAAGGGAAGGGATGCTCATGGGATAGTCTTAGCACCGTCCTGGCAGTGGGGACCGCTCGGTTGTTTGGCTTTGGTCACTTAATATGGGATGACATGGGGATAAGAACGTGCTACTGAAGGTGGGGGATGCCTGGGAAAGCCACACTGTGATGTTATCCTGAGTTGTGCAGCCTCAGATGCATGAGGAATTAAGGTCATATTTGGCACTAGGGGGGGTTGGGGATCGGTCCTTCGTTCAGGAGGCTGTAAAGGGCTTTGTGAAGACTCAAATACAGAATGTGTGAGAGGTTGTGCCATGGACTGCATTTGATCCTCTTGCAGGAATTGTGTGGTTTGTATAAACATAGTTTATGAATACCTTTAGCATTTCTGTCAGGGAATTCCTTTTGCTGGCTATGCTGTATTAGTGTGTGTGTTTGTGTAGGAAGGTCTTTTGTTTTCTTTTTCTCCTAGGGTGCTGATTTAAAACAGTGCCATCAATCTGATACAGAAACCATCGCTCATCAGAAGGCATGTAGAGTTTAGCAGGAGAATCCCAATTGCCCGATTGTTTGGGGTTTTTTTCGTTACATAGTTGTTTGTTTGTACTGGCTTTTAGGTAAATCAAAATCTAATGATGGATCTTCTAAATTTAGGAAATCCTTTATGAATGTTTACAACCATCAGAGACTAATGCTTGTCTTGGGTTTTTTATTTACAGACTCACTGGACCTTCAGGGTATGTAACGGATGGGCCTGGAAATTACAAATACAAAACAAAGTGCACCTGGCTCATTGAAGGAAGGTGAGTGTAGTAAGCATCTTGGGTTTTTGTGTTGCTTATTGTGACTCTGAGGTGTGGTTTATCTTCGTTGAGTATTTTTAAATCTCATCATTCTTTTTTGTTTTTTTTAAAACTAGGCAGAGCAACACTTAGTTACTGCCTCCAAACTGACTTCTCAATCACAAGTTTGCAGTGTTAAATGCCATTCATATTGAAACTGTGTGTGGACAATGAGAATAAATGCAACTACGTAAATAAATTAATAAGTAAAAATTGTGTAGCTGTTATTGTAGTTTGGGATTCACTGTGTATGGGACTTTTTGGCAGTATGAAAAAAAAACAGAGCAAACTCTATTAAAGCCCTTATTCATGAAGAATCAATGTCTGTAGTGATGCACTTCAGATGATTATTTACTCACTAGGCCATGAGAACTTCAGAAGGACCATTCACCATTTTTGCAAAGGTCTTCTAAACTGCAAGAAGCCTCTTAAACCTCTTCCCCTCATTTCTCTGCCCTTCCTATATTTGATCTTTGTATTGCTTGCAGTGATTTATTGCTGAGATTTTGGGAGTAGTGTATTTACTGCGTATCCTCTGACTGTCATGTGATTAATGGTGCACCAGTTCAGAGCCTCTGACTTGTTGAAGTCTGCTTTTCGTAGCACCAGGCTGGTGCCAGGACTGCAAAATCAATTTGTAGAGTCTCTAAAACTTTGCATGGTCAGTTATGATGCTGTGTGTTAACAGCTGTGTGTTAAATCACATTCCGCACTGTTCCCTGAATCTGTAAGTAGAGAGGTTTGTGAATAGGACCAAGTCATGTGAGAGTATGAATGATTTCACTGGTGTTGATTGCCTGTAACCTGAGATCTCGTGGCATCTTGGAGGATCAGAAATTACTAAAAGCCCACGGTATGCTTTTTTCTTTAGTTTTTCTCTCTGTGTTTGGGAGGTCTGATGGGTGGAGGGGAATTGGTATTCCCTTCATCTACTTCAGACATTTATTTTGGATGAGTAACCTAAATACCTAAGCTTCCAGAATATTCAAAGGTAAGAGCTAAGCTGTTCCAGAGAACCATCTAGAACACTGAAATTGGGAGCCTACCACTAACTATTAACTACATAAAGAGCCTAGTTCTTTAATGTGGTTAGGATCAAAGTTAGATGCTCTAAGTGGCAACACCTCTTAATTTTTTGTAGGGGGTAAAAATACAACTGTGGCCATTTAGGAATTACAAATAATTAAATAATGTTTTGCAAGGATGTTATTACAGACAGACCAGCCTCAGCAATTCCAGTAGACCCAGCTTAACACTTGTAACTTCATTTTCTAAAGGATAACGTGACTCATGTTTTTATCATCAAGTCTTGCTCATGGGTCCCCGATAATGTCACCACAACTGGTCCTTCAGCCTTTGTTTGCTAGTACTGAGAGACTTCCTAGAGAACTATCATTTCTTAGGGTTTGAAGTGAGATATTGCTGTAAAGAGGTGTACAAAAATGTTCCTCCTTTTTTGGCCAGGCATTTAAGTAGGTGTATTTTTCCTGCTCTTGGTTGTTTGTACCGTGCTATCAGGGGTTGATGGTAAACAGAAAGGAGATAATCACGGTGATTAAAACAGTTGAAATATGCACCCTTGTGAAAATAGCCCAAGCTCTCTGCCAAATGTGAAATTCCCAGAGAGATCTGGACTTGGAAAACAGCTTCTGCAAAGCTGTTAATTTCTGCAGAGTGCCCCCACTGAAGTGCCAGCATACTGGTATTTGGAGGGCTTTTGAGGCAAGCAAATAAAGGTACAATCCAAATGTGCGGTTGAAGACAGTGGATAGATTTAGATGTAAAATAAACCATGTGTTCTTTACTGTATTCATTTCCTTTTTACATCATTCCTGTCTCTTCTTGGCTGGTGTCTGTGCTGTGTCTTCATACTGGGGGTGTCCTTGTCATTTTTCCCTGGGCGCACAAAGCAAGGCAGATGAGATAAAGCGAGTCTGAGGCAGAACCTGTAGCCATGTGCCTTGTGATCCTGCAAATGAGCGCTGTCTCCTAATGAGTTGTTAGCTGTAGCAAAGATAATGCCTTTCTTTTTGTTCTTGGTGTAAAGCTTTTATTGATTAAGTATTAAGTATTTCTTTCTGATTGGCAGCTGTCAGAAGAAGACAACCCCCTACAATTTCATAGGCTGCTCAGTTTTGAAATGCTGAGTACTATATGTACCTTTTCTTTAAGCAAGACATTATCCTTGAGTTACACCTGCTGCTCTTTTTTTTCAAAGGCCTGGAGTAGATCATTGTGCCTATCGAAAAATACTCTTACAGAATAATTCCCTAAAGAATTCCCCTTTTCTGGGAAAGAAGGACTCTCTAGCAAGCTGACTTTTTATTAATTTATTTGATTAGAATGAACAAGGATTTAATCTGAACCCAAGGGCAATGCTGGTGAAGAGATCCTAATCGCTTTCATCTGTCCTCTCAACAACTACAGCTGTGGGTAGGAGAAAAGCAGTGCTGTTATAGATTCACTTCCTTTTTATCTCAGGGTTCAAGCATGACGTTAGTGGTGTTTTCACCCTTCTAGAGCTGAGCCCTAAATTTTATATCTGCCATGGCTTCATTGTGATTCTCTTTAGATGTATCTTTGCCAATTTGCCATGAAACTAATGGCATTTAAATGTCTGTTACTTGGTTATGGCTTAGTGGGCGTCTTTTGTGTATGGAGTGAAAGAAATGCAGAAATGTTTTGGAGTTTTAACTACTTTTCCCATCCCTACATCCACTAAGTAAGACCTTGATCCTGCTGATACGTCTCAGAAGATCAGGCCCCTTGATAGTCTTCTCTTAACTTAGTAAGTCAACAGAGTAGACTCCTCTGGGCCTGACCGGGATGTGCTGGGCCTGCTGCATTCAGGTGTAAGGCAGCAAGTCTTTTCCCAGGAATTCTGGCTTGTTCATTGTCAGCTGGTCTCAGTATCATCTCCAGAAGAAAGTCAAGCAACCTGGCTGGTGTTTGTAAGGAATGAGAGGCAGTGAGCCATTAGGGCATCTTGAAAGTCCAAGTAATAATGGAAGACATGTCTTTTTGAAAAAGGTTAAGCCCCAGGGCCTCCCATCCTGTAGGGTGAGTCTCCTCTGCATTCTCTTGACTTATTTTCTAACACTCCCAGAAAGTAGTGAGCAAGACTGAAAATTTCTTCAGTTCGCATCCACTGAGGCATATTTCCAATTTCCAGTTTGGAGGAGCTTTCCTCAGGAGGGCCATCCTGCGGTACTGCAGAAGTAATAAAGTAACAGAAGAAGGATTTCTGCCAGCTTCTGGGCAAATAAATTATTTCAGGCCATGGTAGTCGTATCAGTCTGCAGAAAATCCCTTGAACAAGAAAAAGAGCTCTGTTTAGTTCCCTGATGGTGGCTGTGATTTTTCGTAGAATCATAGAACCATTTAGGTTGGAAAAGACCTTTAAGTTCATAGAGTCCAGCTGTAAACCTGACACTGCCAAGTCCACCACTAAGCCCTGTCTCTGAGTTCCACATCCCTACGTGAATGTATTGTCCATGTAGACTTTCCATGCTTACCCCTGCAAAGCCCTGTCATTATGGGAGTCAGTACTGGTAAAGAGCAGAGGGCTGGCAGTGCCTGCCCTTCAATTTCTGCTGTTGTTGGTGGAGAAGATTTAAGTTTATCTGACCATAAAAAAATCTGCTGCTTAATACCAGGGGAGTGTGCACACCGAAAAAGAATGCCACGGCGTGTTTGGTGCATCTGCGGTTACACCGAATCACTCCGTTTAGTCTTGTTTAGAGGAGAGCTTCACACCAGACAAGTTTTTTGAAGGGACTTTGCCATGATTGTTAAGTGTCTAATTACAGATCTCTTATTTATTATCATTTTTACAGGCCAAACACAATCCTCAGGCTTCGATTCAATCACTTTGCCACAGAGTGCAGTTGGGACCACTTGTATGTATATGATGGAGATTCAATTTATGCTCCCTTATTGGCAGCTTTTAGGTAAGTTCCCCTTGGTAAGAATCTGACTGTAAACATTTATATTTCTTTAACTTGGAGCCTGAATCAAAAGTGGCTTCTAGCAGTATAAATATGTTTCAGTGATCTAAATATTTAATACTGCAAATACAGCACATAAAGCAAGTGTCCTTCTGTGCAGTCATTGTCAGCATAAACAATTAAGGAGTTGTTTTTACTTTTACAATGAACAAATCATGTTACTACACTGTAGCTTGTAAGTATTATGTTTTCACTTCCAAATCTTGATTATTTGAGAGGCAAAAATTTATTGTCATCTGGTTGAGCTTGAGATGATTCAGTGTGCGGGCTCCTTCTGAAGCTGAAAAGTACCCCAGTTATCAAGTCTGAACATGACTTAAGTTTGACTCATAGTATGTCAACGCAGACAGAAGGCAAAAGCCAATTAGTTAACATTCCAGACATACAGGTCTCGTAGAAGGTGTATCTATCCTTACGTACCTTAAACTTTAAATTTTTGAACCCTTTGGAATATGTTCAAAAATAACAACAATGGGTCAGACAACCTTGTAAAAAGATCTGTTCTTCTGATGAATGACTGGTATTTGGCTCATCTGTCTGTGGTGAGAGACCAATTTGTGGGTGCTGGTTACCCGTTGATATTTCACGAAGAAACCTAAATATAACTTGTGCATTGCTGTACTTCAGTCTTGCAGTGACAAGCATCACCTTATGTTTTCTATTCTTTTAGCTGAAATTAGGAAAAGAATCCCAAATCGCGTATGGAAAAAATAATTGTTCCCTTTGGACTCTGCTTGTTCCAAGTGGCTGATTAGCTGCTTCCAGAATTAACCTTCTGCTGTGCTTCCTTTCATTTGTGAAATGAAGTTCTAAAAATGTTTTATGTTTATTCTAAAAAATCCTGGCAATCTCTGTGAGAGAAGATCAACATAGGAACAAAAAGTTGACTAAAACCCATTAAAAACAGTACAGGGTTTTTTGGGTCTTAAATTGAAAATGCAAACTTGTTTTGTAGTGAAAGAGTGCCTCTTGTAAACCTTCAGACTAACCTGAGATCAAAATAGGACACACGAATGAATTGTTATTTTATTCTTGGCCCCTCTGAAGAAGAAGAAACCTCTCTTCTAAAACCACTCCCTAAAAAAACCTGGAAGTACTCTCCTGGTATCATGCACTGAATTGATATGCAGAAAGAGGAAGAAATGTCATCTTTACTCAGTCATTTTGTTCTAATCGAGCTAATTTTTAACATGCTGTTGAAAAGGTGAAATGATCATGATTTGTGCCTGCAGTTTCTTACGTGTTTCCCAAAAATTAATAGGCTTTTAAAATTGAGGTTATAAGTAGTTCACAGCATTAACAATTATGGTTCAGACTTTAAAATCATCTGTAAATCACTAGGAAGTCTGTGCCTGAGGACAAGCAAGCGTGTGCTTAATACAGTAACATTTTTGAGGTAGGAAAAAAAATTAAATTATTTTTTAAATTGCTTCTTTCGATGACATTTGAATTTTATCTTCATTAGTAGTGAACTGTGTTGTTCAGTAAACCAAGTTCAGGAAATTGCAGATGCTTCTCATTTTGATGAAGTACAAAAAAGCATCTGTTGAACAATACCCTTTTCTGATACAAAGATAAAATGCACTAGAATTTTTCAAGAGCAGTGTTCATATTTTATCTCTCTTCTTGGCTGATGTTCCATTTTAAAGTTAACCATGACCATATTTCACTGTTCACTATTTTTGAACTGTGCCAGGGGATTTGCAGGATTGAGCTTTGTGTAGCTGGACACTGTAAACTTTCAGAGTTTGTTGACAAACACTGTAAATTCATTCCTCTCTGCTGCTCGGTTTTTGTTACCTCCCTGGCTTTTTACAGCAGTTGACTGAGCCCTCACTTCTTTACTACTCTTACCTTATTTTTCTTGACCTTCTGCTGCTCACTTATGTTTGTTCACAATATGCTGTTTACACAGAATATAAAATGATCTCGGAAATCCACAGTGCTGGATTGTGGAGAAACTTTAAATTGGTTTTATCAGTTTTTAACTATGATAAATATTTGCATAATGCAAACATTTACACGGTGCAAGTGTCTGCATAAATTGTTTACTGAAGTCCTTATAGTCTGAGTGTACATTAAGCTGTACATTAAGCTTCTGGGGTTTTTTTTTTGTTGTTTTTTTTCCTTCCTATTAAGCAGGGTTAAAAATATCTTTGCTGGTTTATATTTGTGATCATGGGCAACATGAGACAGTGTAAATCTGCTGCTTCAAAAATGCAATAAGAGAATGTGCAGAAAAGAGAAATCCAGCGTGTTCATCTGCACGGAGTGAAGAAATCTGACGCAGACGAACTAGGTTCATCAGCTGTGAACTTTGTTGGTTGTGTTTGTACCTTTCCTCCATGTTAAACATTTACTGGAGCTGCTTTTGCACCTTTATTTTCATTTTGGCTGGTTGGCGGGGGCGCGTTTTCCTCTTCAAAACCAGTTGTTCTTTTGCAAGACCTTTGGCCGTGTCTCTGCACTCGGCGCCGGGGGGTGAGACCACTCAGAAGCGCCTCGTGGTTGCTGTCAGGTGCCAGTTGAACGTGCTGGTGGCGGCAGTGCTGACGGATGGCGGCAGCTGCCCCACGGTCGCTTGTTGAGCCAGCTGCTCTGCGGTGCCTCCATGTGTGTGCTCCCGTACCCTCAGAAAACAGGAGCAGCTCACCTTCCTCTCGTTACTTGTAGGTAACGAGTCTGAGCCCAGGCACAGAGCGTGGGGTGAGTTGGGTTAGAAGGGACCCTGACCTGATCCCTCACTCTCAAAGCATGACCAGCTACAGAGCAGGGCCAGACCCTTGCTCAAGGCCTTGCCCAGTCAAGCTGTGAATTTCTCCAAAGAATGGAGATCTCGTTAATCCTCTGGGTCAGTGGTCCAATGCTTGGCCACCTTCATGTTAAAAATAAAAAAATTAAAACCAAAATCTTATATCTAATCAGAATGTTTTTTTCTGCAAGCTGTGTCTGTTGCCTCATGCCCTTTTTCTGTGAACCTCTGGTGATATCTCCCCTGTAATCTGTACTTAGGTAGTCAAAGGCAGCAATTACTGATTTCACCCCATCTTCAGCCATCTCTCCTCCAGGCTAAGCAAACCTTGTTCCTTCTGCATCTCCTCATACATCATATGGTTGTCCCTCTTCTATTTTTTTCCCTTCTATTCTCTCAGTTCTTTGCCAGAACTTGTAACCCTATGTTGCTGCCGTGGGCACATGCAAAGGCTCTCTTTTTCTTGTGGTTTGCCCTCAGTGTCCTTCCTGAGCTGACCCACAAACCTTGCTTACCCCTCACCATCAACTGGTCTTATATTACTTAGAGCAAGTGGTCAGCTGGTAACAGCAGAGGGATTGCTAAGGAGGGTTAATTACACTGGGAAAGGCACAAGGCATGTTGAGTCGGTACTATTTGTGTTATGAGAGTATCCAGAGGAGCTAATCAACTTAGGGTTGATCTTCTATAGACGTATAGCAAGAAGTGGTCCTTGCCCATGGCACATACAGGCAGAGAATGAGTTGTAGGTGTATGTGCTCTGTGTAAAGATTTCCCAGAGACCTGGTAGATGTCCTATCCCTGGATACATTCAAGGTCAGGCTGGATGGGGCTTTGAGCAACCTGATCTACCTGAAGATGTCCCTCATTGCAGGGGGGTCGGACTAGATGACCTTTAAAGGTCCCTTCTAGCCCAAACTATTCTATGAAAGAAGACAAAGGGACTGTTTAATGCTTAAGTTTTATTGTTCTATTTCCTTCAAAGCATGCATTGGATGACCTTTGTTCATGTGCGGAACTAGATTTTTGCCTATCAATATTCTCACCCTCCCCTGATGGAGCTGGCACTCAGCACATATCACCCATCACTTGTGATACAGTCATCATGCAAACACTCAGTTCGGGGAGCAGTCCAGCTGACTTTGTTCTAGCAGGCTGTTGTAGTATTTATTATTTTGCTCTGTTTATTTTCCTTGGATGCAAGACAACTTTTGGAGCGTTGCTTTAAAAAAAATAATCATTGTAAGGTGAGGAGTTGAATGTATTTGTGATTTTGCTAGGAATGTACCTGCTGAATGATGTTCCCTTGTTTACATTTCCTCGTGAGCCTGTCAGTGAGCCAAATGATCCTTTCAATGCATGAGCACTGATTAAGCAAAATGTCTTTGTGGTGGAAAGACAGATATCTTAGAGAAATGTAAATGCATTGTATCATAATTGCTTTTGTTCACTAAACCTGTAATCCCCTCCAAAAACATCAAGTCAATTTGACAAGGTGGACAAAGTTTCTGTTTTAGAGTTCTGAAAGGATAAATCCTCTGAGTTAAATTGAGGCCTGTAAAGGAAGCTTGGAGTAGAAAGTTTTCTTAGTTCTTCATTTTCTCAGTTCTCTTCTCTTAAACTGTTTCTGATGGATTGAAGAATAAGAGTTTGATTTTTATATTTTTTTTTTCATTAATTCAAATATCCTGTTCTGAGCTCAAAGCTAACAGGCAACAGACTTGAGGTTTTGAAAAATGAAAAGATATTTGCGCTGTGGCCAGTAGCATGATCTGTCTGTCCAAGACTAGGTACTAAAATAATTTTTAAATTTTTAAAGTACTACCTCACTGTAATTGAAAAATAGGTGTTACTCCTTTTGAGGCTCTTCAGTCCATGTTCTCTTGAAATACGGCTTTTACAGTCACACTCACTGTGTGATGTAATCATTAAAAATCATTGAATGGCTCATGAGACTCATCTCACTATGTTTATGGCTTGTCCTTGTTCTGCTGGCTCTGGAAGGAACATCATGTTAAGAACTGAAGAGGTTTTTGGGGCAAGCCCCCCTGGTCCCGAGGGCTTTGGGGGCAGGTAGGCTCTCCCTGTGCAGGTGCTGCAGCAGCTGGGTCTGTCACTCCTGTGAGAAGGGAAGATGGATGCAAGAAAAATTGGGCGGTGGGTGTTGCCAGCTCTCAATAATGAGTCTTTATAAGTGTCATTGTAATTGTTTTTCTTCCTTTAAAGTCTGTGTTCGGGAGTCATCTTGCAGCACAAGAATCTTCACTTTTCCTTTAAGAAAACCAGTTTGAGACGTCTCCTTCTTTTCATCCCCCTCCTTTTTTTGACGTTGATTTATTATTAGTCTCTTGTAATTTCTGTTTAGGGCTTGTTTATTTTTTTGTTTACTTTTACTCTTGTGATTATGGTGATGTGCGCCGACTGGTTTTCCATAAGGAAGAAGTGACAATGTTTTGCATACATGTGTCTCCAGATGGGTCATAGTATTTAAAAATTACGACAAGAGCATGGTTTCTTACTGCATCTCAATAGATGGAGAAGCCTTTGTACTACCCGTGTTCTGCTATCACCTTTATTCTTCCTGTTCTCTGTGATCCCTAGTCAGTATTGTCTCCCTCTCCTTTCCTGGTTCCCATCTTCTTCCTTTTTGACTGTTTTCTACTCAGTACAGCTTCTTACATTTTTGATCACCACCACGCTGGCAGGTTGTGTGTTAGGAGAAAATGATGAGATGCTGGCATAGCAAGTTAAGGAAAAGTAACAGAAGAGATGCTCTTTGTTTTAAATAATTCCTATTTTTCTCTGATGCAGGGGTGAGAGCAAGGCAGGTGGTGTGTACAGGGCGATAGAGAAGTCAGGTCCCCTGGATACTGATTTTCACTCCGCCACTGGCTCTACAGAATCCATCGCACAGAAAATAGAAGTTGTTTCAGGGCAAAGCAGGGGTTTGCCTTTCAGTGCCTAAGAAGTAGTGTCATTGGGCAGCTTAGCTGATGAGTAGGAGTATTTATTTGCTTTGGAGTAGTGATGATTGCGAAATGTTTTGAAACCTAATAAAAAAAAATGGAAGTGGTACATTGTGAAATAGACAAATCTTGGCCAGAGTTGAGTCTCTGATAGATTCTGGGTTGTAGATGAAAGGAAGTTTTGCATAAGTCTTTATTATTCTGATTCTGCCTATTGGATTTTTTTTTTTTTCCATGGCAGATACTGTAAATTCTGTTTGTGCTGGTTTATTCAAAATAATGCTGTGCCCAAAGTAGGTTATTCACGGTTTTTGAGATTCAACCTTTCTCAAACCTGATCCTTTTCATTGTGTTGTGTTCATTTCACTGCTTTCTCTGAATGAAATTACAGTCAATCTATGAAATTTCATCAGGCTGTTTTAAACTTGTATAGGAGGGATACCATCCCTCCCTAGTATGTTTACCTCTGAGTCATCTGAAAAGGTGGAAAGAGAGGAGCACGTGGGAGACATGGTGAGAACATCTGCTGCAGAGGTACCTGCATTCTTACCAATCAAATCCCCAAACTGAGATTTCTAAGAGAAAACAAACGATTTTCCTGTGTTAATCCTTTTATTAGGAAAGGTTATTGGGGGAGAATTTTGGCTTCTCTCACTACCACTATTCACCCCCTACTTGTATTCTTTTCTGCTGTTATTCTCCCCTCTTCAGGGCCTTCCAGTTAGATTGCCCTTTAATGTCAGTGATAAGCGCTGCAAGAGTAAGACCAAAGAGGAATAAACCAGAACAAAGGAATTTTCTCTTGTCTCTGAGCTGTGGTTTGTTTTACCCTGAATTATATTCAGGTGTTTGTTTTCCTGTGGTGGAGATGTACCATCCTGCAGTTTGCATTACAATGGAAAAATATGAACCAAATAGCAAGGAGAAGATTATTAGACGTTTTGTTCTTTGATGTTTTGGGAGACAGTCTTTTGGGAGAGATCATTTTCAGATCAGAAGTCTAAAACTTTAGAATGAAACAGGCACTTCTTACACATGGAGAAAAAGGCAGTGAATTTTGCCTTTTAATCCCATATCCTTGAGATCTGAGAGAGGAAAATATAATTGGCTTTCTCATGAGGAAATACTTACTGAGCTACATATCAGCAAAAGTGCTGGAGCCATTTAGCCAAAACATGGGATCAGGTTACTGTGTTTTTATGGCATGTTGGCAAAATGAAAGATAGTTTTTTTTTCTCAGTAAGGTTCGCATGGGAAGGGCTGTTGTGCAGTTAGCAGATTTACCCCACTGTAGGTAACACGTTTGCCTGTTAATCTTGGTGCAAACACCCCCAACATCTATAGCAAAAGCTTTTGGAATGGATCAGTGGGTGTCAGTGTCATTCTTTGAGCGCACCACTGCATTGTATTGTGGGGACAGAGAAATTCAGGTCACAAAAAAAGTGCTTCACAGGCAATGTGAATGGGCTGCTGCGGATAGCTGTGTTTTCCTCGGGTGTAAAAACTCATTTACCCTGTCCTAGGGAACCGTCTTCAAATGCATTTGCTTTCATTTCTGAATAGGTCTGAAAAGAGGAGAAGTAGGTTCTTTTCAGGGGGAAAATTCTTTTCATCGTTGCTTTTTAGTCGATGGTGCCCTTGGGCATTCAGAAGTCGCAGGGCACGGAACCAGGCTGGGCTGTTTTCCCGGGAGAGCTGGGGGCTCCGCAACTGTGCCGGCTGCCGGCACCCCTGGAGCTGCCTCCGTGTCCCTGTCTGACACCCTTCGCTCTGGGCTTTGGAGTCTCTGCATTCCAAAACCCTTCCACTTTGCCTTTGGAAATGTGACTGAAGTTGGGGGAAAGATGGTTCTCTACAGGAAAATAACTGCCGACTATGAATAGGAGGTGGTAGACAACGTGCTTTGCTTAGATAAAGGACTTAGAAAAAATAAATTCAATAGACTTCAAATTTATGTCTGCTCTTACGTCTCTTGTATGAGGGAGGTTTGTTGTTGTCAGGCTTCTGTTAAGAGAAGAATCAACGTTTCCTTTCAGATGCAAACTGTTTTGTGGGGTAGATAAAGAGATAGTAGTTACTCTTCTCAAGAGACATTTAGTCTCCTTTTCAGCTTACTGCAAATATTTTGGCAAACCATTATATAAATCTGTACTGTGTCCAATCGTAAATACTGTAAATAGTCTTGCACGTCGTCCTCCCTTCTCTCCACCACTCCTGGAAAACTAAAGGGCTGGAGGATCTAGCAGGGCCTGGAAGGGTGTAGAGAAACAACCAGAGGCGACCAAAAGTGTGAAGTAGTGAATAAAGTGGGAAATAATGAGCATAACGATCTTTTATGCCAGAAAAGGCACCAAATGTGGATGTGGTAAGTCAGATGGAACTTTATGAACGAGTGAATGGCAGGAGGAGGGTGATTGTACTGACTTCTCACAGAGGAGGAGCTCAAGAGGCAGGGGTGGATGATCAGACAGCGAAGGTAAAACCAGCATAGGAAATTCTTTCTCTGCCACTGCAGAGTTAAATTGTCGACCACCCTGCTGCAGATTTTCCACATGAGAAGGGTAAAAATGGTTGAGAAGGGCGTTAGATAGAAGCATCGATGAATGGTTTATTTAAATGTGCTGAACTGGGTGCATTCTACAGGTCAAAGCACCTGAACTGTGGGCTTCTGGAAGCTGGATAACGTGTCACCAGAATGCTCACTGCTTGCTTTATTTGTCGCAGTCTTTCCCAAGCATTTACTGTAGTCCATAGCCAGGAGGAGATACTGGGCTTGTCAGACCTTTAGATTGGCTTGATAACAGCAGGTTTTATGCTCTTGGGACACAGTAATTTATGTTTTCAAACATGACACTTTATTTTAGGAATGGGTCCTGTTTGAATCATGGCATAGTAATGAGAGAGGGAAAGTAGATTTTTTGGTAAGAATTACCGGAATTCTAGACAGCTTCAGGTTTACTCAGGTTAAACACTTTTAATATGCATGTATCTTCTAGAAGAACCAAGTTGATAACTTCAGGGTTTTCTATTCACATTCCTTTGTGCGGCCATTCCTCTTGTAGACCAAAGTCGTGCATGTTGAGGGCAGCAGTAATGCTGTTCGGGAGCCTTGATATCCTAATTTGTCTGCACTCCTTGGTTGATAACAGAGTCACTCTACTGCGGATAAGTAAGCCAAGCAAGATGGCTTACTAAGGTATTCCCTGAAGAATGTAGTTTTATCTTTCTGAGAGGGTCTTGAGAGCTCATACACCTTTGAGAATGGGGTTGTTGGGAGGGTTGGCTGTGTATGCGTACTCACAATGTCCAGACATTTTCTTGTGACTATTTAAGGAGTTTTGTTGAAGAAAAACAATCTGATAACACTATTCTGTGAAAATGATAATTACTTTATGCAAATTCATTATACTTCCAATAGGTGCAAATAAATACCTTGTTCCTTTTTTTTTTATTAATACTGATGCATTTACTATTGTTGCTTTGCTCTCTTTTAAACTTTACTTCTGATGTTGTTTTGGTTCTTTTCTTTGCCAGTGGTCTTATTGTTCCTGAGAAAGATAGCAACGAAACCGTACCAGAAGTTGTAGCTACTTCTGGGTATGCTCTTCTGCATTTCTTCAGTGATGCTGCCTATAATCTAACAGGATTTAACATCACGTATAAGTAAGTAGTACTACTTCAAAGAGATGTTGCAAATTGAGCAAAAGGATGTTTCCTCTTTTCTCAGTTTTGTCGTACATGCTGTTGAAGCATGTAATTATGAGTACATACTTGAATTTAGATTTTTATCTTTATTATACCCTTGCAATAACTAATCACTGTAATGTGCTCGGCATTAACTTCAGTTGTCAGTTTTAAGCATGGGCAAATGTTTATTCAGAAAGACATCATGTTATTTATTTTATTAGATTTATTTGATCGTATTCAGTCAGTCAGAATTGATGTATTTTGTGCATGGATGTGCTCTATGCATTCTGCAGAGATGCTTCTGCACTAATACCCTTTTGCATAAGAACGCACATTTCATTTAGGACACTGAGCTGCCACCACTGCTGAGGGTTCTCAAGGAGTTTTCTTTGGGATGCACTTTCTTATTTAGTCCTTGGATCGAATCGCTTAATCTGGCTGCTTTTTCATCTGGAATGGTTTTGTTTTGTTATTCGGTTCCTATTTTAAATATTATAGATGGGTGCTTTCTTTTCACTACCTTATAATTAGTTGCCATTAATAAGCTTTTTAAAAGTGATTCTAAGGTACTACCCAATTCATTAACTACTTTTAGAAAGATGTTGAAGTAAATGATCACAGTGTGGCTGTACTAGCAAAGATGGGATTTCTTGCTTAGGCTGTGGATCGTGGGTTTTGAATTTTTTGCCCCTGCGGGTATGATTGTGTTTATGATGCACTGGGAGGTTTTAATTTGGGTGTAACTTGCAGAAGTTCTCACCTCTCGCTCAAAAAAATCCCCTGCAAGATTTTTGGTCATAACTGACTTGTTGCAAAACTGACGGTTTCCCTTAAAATGATTGGCTTAATTTTTGAATACTAGCCTTGGTGCTTTCATCCTTGTTCAGTACTTAGATATACAGCGGACTCTTTGAAAAAATAAATAAATAAAAATTCGGCACCCCTTGAAAGCTCCAGAAAACTGTGAGAAGCCTTTGCCAAGCTAGGTGAAACAAAGCAGCTGTAGTAGGAGCATTTTGGAGGTCTGGTTGATACAATAAACCATGCCACCATCTACCGCCAGCTGCCGGTATTGCACCATTGCAGTCCCACGAAGACATTCTTTTAAAGAATAACCTGCCTTTTTCGAGTTCTTTGAGATATTTTAATATTTCTTTAAGGCTTTGCTTTAATCTGATAATTTAAAAAAAAAATTCAAGTACTTTTTCTGTGGTTTGCTGCTTCTTTGTGTTCTGGTCAGTAGGTTTCTTCCTAATGTTTTTTCGGAGAGTAGATAAAAGCATGTATTTATATATTTGACCAATACTTATGAAATTAGGGTTTTGGAGTCAGTGACTCCACTGGTTGCATGACAGGGAGAATATGGGGTAGTAATCCCAATCTGTGAGTTTTGCTGGTTGAGAGACTGGTAAAATACTGGAATTTGGAAAAGAATAGGGTCACTGAATTTGGATCTTCAGCAAGGATGTGTCTGGTTATACCTTGGCGACACTGCAGATATTATAAAATCAGAAATGATTCAAAACAGGCACATCTTTGATTTGGGATTCATCTCAAGTGCGTTGCTTTGGTAAGCAGATCCCAGAATAGCACATAATTGTGAGTAGTTTAAGGATAAATTGCACAGACAACACAAAAGCCTTAAGTGCTGATTAAATTCTTCACTTACTGTTGGGCGTTTCAGGGCAATTCATTTGCATTACAAATGGCTAAAAAATCACATTGATAATTTTTCAGAGGAGTTGTAAGTTTAACTCATTAACTGAGGCAGCTCTGTAGATGACAAAGACAGAACCCATCTTTACAGGTCTGCCACATCAGGTTCTCAATGAGCTGCTCTTGTTGGTTTGTATGTTAAACAGCTGAACCACTGGATTAACTTGTGATCAGCATCACTCTTGTATTGTGTTAATGAGTGGTATGGCTTGAGGAATCTGTTTCGTTATTGACAAACCTTCTTTCCCTCATGTTCGCAGTTTCAATATGTGTCCCAATAATTGCTCTGGCCGAGGAGAGTGCAAGCTCAATAACAGCAGCAATGCTCTGGAATGTGAATGTGCCAAATACTGGAAGGGAGAAGCTTGTGATATTCCCTACTGCACAGGTGACTGTGGGGCACCTGAGAGAGGGCATTGCGACTTCAGTGATACTAAGGCGTGTTTGTGCTCTGCAGGCTGGCAAGGTAAGTCTCCTGACTAATATGGAGAAGCTCTCTTAAGAGGTTGTCTTTTCTCTGTGTGGCTCTTGCAGTTTAATTGAGAGTATTTGAGAATGTTCTGCCTGCCAAGCATTAGCATTTTTACTAGGAATAAAGTGTCTGATGCTTCCATCTACCTTTTAATGTCAGAAGATCATACATCATTGGTAAAAAATTCTTTTTTAAGCAGCTATGCTACCTTAAAAGCAGTACCAGCTTGTTGTGTACAAGTGTCAGATAAAATACTTTAAATCTCATCAGTGTGCACCGGAAGGGAAGTTAAGCCTAGTGACAGTAGTTAACCTGTTTGAACACACAAAATGCCTTGTTCTCACGTCCATCGGTGCTGGTCAGCCATGTCGGCCTTAGCAAGGGTTTGGACCAAACATACATTTTTCCTCTGCAAAGATATACTGACGCACACGTGTTAGTCCCACATGAGATGCAGCCAGCCACCACACTGGCAGCACCTGCTACCACCACACAGCTCCGCTGTGAAACCAGACAGTGTGTTAGGCACTCTGGAAGGAATCCAGGTTAGCAAAAGGAGCATCCTAAGGAGAATGTGGTAACCTCTGTGCAGGGTGCATCTGCCTCTCAGCTATAAAGCCAGCCACAGGTGAAATATGTCAGGGCTTGATACTTGCCTGGACACTACATCTCTTTAGGCAGTGCAGTGCCTCCTGATGCTTTTATGGATTCTGGCTGTGCACTGACAGCGAAGCTGGACTCAGGTTTGCTCAATTTGTAGCCTGCCCTTATTTTTCTAATTCTTTCATTTCTGTAGCAGGTTAGTGTGTAATGATTCTATGACTCTATGTATCTGTGGGGGGAAAAAAGAAAAAAGAAGAACCCCCCAAACCAAACAGTAGTACAAGGTGATGCAAACTGCTCTTCCTGGTCCTATTCTGAAGCTTTTTTTACATGTCACTCTACCTCTGAAACAATGAAGTTTTTCAAGGGTGATAAACCAGATTCCGGTCTGTTTTCCTAAGATCGTTGCTTGTAGAAACTCAGGAAGAACAAGCACATGCTGTCTTTTACAGTCTAGATCATAACTCTGGTACACAGTGATTCACTTCTATGACTGTCTAAAGGTTGATCTCATAAACCTATTCATTTTCCAAGGGCTCAGTAGGTTCTGTACTGTCTGTTGTCTGTAGTAACCCTGAGCATGTGGATGGGTGTCACTAAGAAGGGAGAGCACCCGTGCAGCTTTTTCCTTCACTTCCTGCTCCTCTTCTGGCATGCCAAGGGGAGCTGTGAAGGGAAGCTTGACAGTGAAAAAGTTGGTTTAAGAGAAGGAGAAACACAGTTAAAAAATAAAAAGTGAACAATTCACCAAAATGTATTGCCAAGAAAGAGTGGAATGAAAAGGAGGAAAGATAGCCACAAGACCCTTGGGCTTTTCTAGCATACTGCTAAGCAGGTCTCCTGATGCTTTCGCAAGTTGTGCTGGGGCTTATGTAGGTACTTGATAGCCAGGCAAGTTCCTATAAGATATGTTCTTAGTGTGGAGTGGGAAGGAGTCTATACTGTGCCTGTCTGTAATCTCTGTCTGCTTTGCTGCATCATCAATTCACATAGTCTGGAACTGCTTTTTAGTTGTGCAAATAATTTTAAATTTGAGGTATGTGGTTATGGTTCAGAGATCATATACCAGGTCCGTCACAGGTTGCTGGTGTGGGAAAAGAAATGAGGATCAGAGCTTTCCCGTTTTACCTGGCTGTGCACTGTCTTTCGTCATCTGTGGTTGACCTCTAGCTGAAATACAGACTTTGGGAAAAATCACCTTAATTTTTAAACCTTGTTTTTGCAGGTCCTGGCTGTTCAATTCCTGTTCCTGCAAACCGGTCATTTTGGGCCCGGGAGGAATACTCTCTTCCAAAACTTCCGAGAGCATCTCACAAAACCATAATCCATGACAATAAAATGTGGATTGTTGGAGGCTATGTCTTCAATCATTCTGACTCTCAGAAGGTTTTAGCGTGAGTATAAACCTAGATAATAAAGTCTAAGTAGAGGAACTTGGATTTGAGAATTATTTTTAGAAAATGTGATCCGACATGCTGTGCCTACGCAACATCTCCAGGGGAAAACAACAGTAATAGAAACCTAGACTCACGTTTGAGATTTGGGAAAAGGCTGCTAAGGGGTGCTAATTTTGGAAAAGAATAAGTGCAAGGTGCCTGATGTTCGGTGAGTATTTGATTTATCTGCGTCTGACAGCGTTTGACGATTCACTGCATATTTCTAAGCTAGCTTCTAACTTATATTTGTCCTTGTATTGAAAGATGGTAATTTTGCTTCAGTGTTGTTAGCCCTTCTGTATATTATGTGTTTGTAACTTGGGAGTGTTTGGCTCCTTAATTAATGCATACTGATTACTGTGCACATTCATGCACAGTGGATAGGATACCAAACAGGGAATGGCATTTAGGATGATGACATCTATGCAATAAATTGAGATGTAGTAGTAACTAAGATACCAAATAATAATTGTGTACCTCATGGAAAACCTGCATCAAAAACATATCAGGCTTCCTCGCTCATGAGCTTAATAGTGTTTGGGCAGATCTAGGAAAAAGCTGGATTTTCTTGGCCAAGGGTATCTCTGTGTTCTTTGCTTTGATGGACCTAAGTGAGAGCTGTGTGTTCTGCACGTGTCCAGAAGTAATAATTCTTATAGGGGAAGTTAAAGAAGAGCTGAAAATGCACTTAGTTGTAGAATAGTTGCTGATTACATCCACAATTTACTTTTTCAAAGTCATGGCTGATTTCTCAACAGATACCCTGTGGCTTTCTTAGAGATGGTTTTATTTTATAAGACTGTAAGCCTGGCAAGTGTAGTTCATTCTTTTATCTAAAAAGCCGTGGGCCATTTTCAGGGCAGAGGGTTTATCTTGCTTCAAGTTCACAGAGAAAATACGCTTGAAAGACAAAGACATAATTAAAAAGTGCCTTTTAAACATTGGCAGGTTTTTTTTATAGAGTAGTTGGAACTTGTCTGAGCTTACTGTAAACTTCTGCTCTTTTGGGTGGATCGTGTGGTATAAGTTGTCATAGCTTAATAGACATTGCATTACCTCTTGGTTTTGCATGGAGAAAAATAAACTCGGGGTAAAGCAAATCAATACATGGACGTTAAGTAACAGAGCAGACTTGTCTGGATTTTTTCTTTTTCTTTAAATCCAGAAGTAGTCTGCGAGTGATTCGTGCATGCTGAAATCTTGGTAGGACTTCTGTTAAATAAAACAATTTCCCACAAATCCTGGAAAGGACAAGGAATAATTTTCTTGACTTTATCTACTTCTCAGATAATTAATTCAATCTTTATTATATAGGTATGATCTTATTTCTGAAGAGTGGCTTCCACTGAGCAACACTGTGAACTCCGTAGAGATGAGATACGGTCATTCATTGGCATTACACGAGGTAAGTTTGGTGCTGAAGACTCATCACCCAGCTGGTTTCTCCTTTTTCTCCCCCTACACCCACCCCTTTCCACAGATCAGTCTTGATGTGGGAGAAACGTTTCTCTTTCAAAGGCTTTTCCATAGACTGTTATCCTAGGAAGTCTGTAATGCCTTTGCTTGTGTGTTCCTTCTTTGCCCTTTTCACAGACATTTTAAGGTCCACTGAGGTCAGTGAGTCCATTATTTCCTTCTTACTGTCTGTGCTTGCAAGACATGCCTGATCGCTAGAGTTTGCTGGACTCATCTGATTCCCCATTTGCCTTTTGTGTAAGCCACATAAATGTTTTTATGAGCTCCTTTGTCCAGGGCACCAAAGCAGAGCTGATGAATTAGGAATTTTGGAACCTGCTCTGCTTCTGCAGTAGCCCCATGAATCTATTCTTCTGACGTCTGAAACGACAAGTGGATTTGACCATTTCTTACCTCATTTCTCACCTACATGACTTGCAGGCCACGTGAGAGCAGAAAAGCAAAGTCTTTGAAGAGGAAATAAGCTAATCCTTTACTGACCTTTGAATGTTAATTAGCTCATCACAGTGCAATATATAAAGCATAATTATAAACACTTGAAAAACTCTGCACAGCACCATTCACAAACAGAACACTTGAAGAACCTGAGAAGGATGGTAATTTCTGCCTGCGAGGGCTTGATGCATGTTCTGTAAATAACTGTTCAAAAGTAGGTTATGATAAGTGGGCTTAATGTCAGTGACAGGCAGTGGTTCTCAGGAATTTCCCCAAAAGCACCAGGTATGGTAGAGATTTCCCTTAACAAGGTTGCCACCTTGTCAGTAGGGAGACAGGGCTCCACTACCCACTTTGGATTCATGACCGACTCTGAGATTCCTGTATAAACCCACAGAGGAAACTGGATAAAGTTTTGGAACTTGGCTATTACAGGATGATTTGTAAAACCCTTCAGTTTTTCTCAGTGCATTAACCTGGAAGACAGTGCTGTTAGTGTACAGATACAGAGGAGTTTCCATCGTAACTGCCTTTCTTAACAGTGTCTTCTGCTGTTTGTATTTGCAAGCTGTGGGAGTGATCGAGCTTGGTCATTAATCCACATGACTTCAGGTGCCTAACTTTGAGCGCCTCTGAGCTCTGTTTATAGCAAAAATGAACCTAATCAATCAGTACAGGTAGTGTAATCTGGAGAGCTCACTCAAAAGTAGGCTCACTTTCCTTGCTTTTGATCAGCTGAATTGTTCTGCAGGCTCTGCTGTCTTTTATGGTGGATGGTTAGACATTCAGCTAGTATACAGGCACCTAATTTTTGATGTCTTGTCTGCGGGTCAGTCCTGCCCAATGCACCTGTTCCCCCTGTACCCTGTTGTAGGCTGAATTGTGTGTGTTGAAAGGTATTCTCACATTATGAACTTGGGTACAAATCCTTGCAGTCATGGTTGCTTTCATATCAAATATGACTGGTGAAAGAGGTATTTTTCTCCTTGAGAGAGGAGGAAAACTTTGGCTGAGAGAAGATAAAAATATAATAACTTCATTACTTATGTATCAGCTGTTTCTTAAATGCCAAACTGCTTGGACTCATTTTAAATCTAACTTATTTCAGGATGACATTTACATGTATGGTGGAAAAATAGATGCAACGGGGAACGTGACCAGCCAGCTGTGGGTGTTCCACATTCGCAACCAGACCTGGGCTCAAGTGACGCCAGAAGCCAAGGAACAGTATGCTGTTGTTGGCCACTCAGCACACATCGTCACCCTGAAAGACAACAGCACGGTCATGCTCGTCATCTTTGGGCACTGCCCTCTCTATGGCTATATCAGCAATGTCCAGGAATACAACCTGCGTGAGTGGGGCCCTACCTACTATTCACTTCAATTTCAACAGTTGATTTGACAATGGATTTAAATGATCCATATCAGCACAGGAAAAAAATGACAGATATGTTCTTCTATTTATGTGAAGTTCAGTCTAACTTCCAGTGTTTGCATAACACAAACTGGGAGCCTGCAGCCACGTGCCTCCAGCTTTATACAGCTTGTTAGGTCCCAAAGACCAAAAAGCTGTAGTTGAGGGCAAAGTGGGATAACTGTGGGACAATTTAAATTAATTTTTCTCTCTCCATCTGACAGAACAAATATTTTAAAAATTATTTTCTATATCCTGTGAATATAATAATAGCTGTAGCAATTCAGACCAAGTATCCACATAACCTGATACCCCTGTTCCAGTAGTGGTGATTAGCAAATGCTTAGGGGAACAAGGAATGAATTTCTGGACTTCCATTTGCCCCATATCTCTGGGAATAGTCCAGAGTCTTAACATCAGAGATTTCCAGTATCCTCAGTGGAGAAGTGTAGGAAGCTCTCCAGAGGAACTGAACTTCTACCTAACCTAGCTGCTCTGAAATGGCTCTCTGGAGGCATGTCTCTTGCTCCACTGACCAGGTAGAGAACATAGTTAAGCACGGAAGCTCTCAATGTGCTGTGCTGGTTATTCTCAGAAATATTGGCCCTGTGCCCTTTTTGACCTGT
The DNA here is from genome assembly GCA_013400375.1 of Thinocorus orbignyianus. Taxonomy (NCBI): domain Eukaryota; kingdom Metazoa; phylum Chordata; class Aves; order Ciconiiformes; family Thinocoridae; genus Thinocorus; species Thinocorus orbignyianus. Next base: position 667,921 of record VXBW01005991.1, read on the forward strand.
TGTCCTTGTCCTTCAGTCATCCTGATCCAGAGGATCTCCTGGAGCTTACTCTGGTTCACTGAAGTTCACATGAGTGAGATTTCTGCCTCTAGGCGAAAGCTAGAGAAAACTAAGATGTGTGGGGTGGTGATTTGGTTTTCTACTGTTCTTTTTCTCCCACGTGTGATCTTGCAGGCTATTAATTCCTTTGCCTTTTGTGTGCCTGATCTGCCCTGGAATTAGGAAGCTTGTGTAGGGTTTCATTCTGCACTTGCTACAGAGATTTGGTGTGTAAATCAGCCTTTTTTGTTTCAGTTGCCATTATATTATGTCTAGAGTGCTTCAAACCAATGTTATCTTAGTGAGTGAGATACGGGACCATTAATCACATATTAGTTTTAAACTGCAGTGTTCTTCACAGTCATACTTGGCTTCAGTGCTGTCTGTCTTCATATATATATGAATGTGCTCTTGGGTGCCATTCCAAATCAAGCCACGGCGCTGGTATTTTGATGTCATTGAAATACAATTTATTATTTCTGTACTTTTTATCTCCCATTTACTTAGCTTGTCTCAAAGTGTAATAAATGACTGAAGGAGAGATGTTTCTGATCTGATTAAAAATACTTGACAATACTTCTTGACAATGAACTCCTTGAAGGAGGATATTTTTGGATATGAAGTGATAGAGATAGTGTCTAGACCTGAGTCAAGGGAAACTCAATTTGTTTCACCACCAGATTTGTTGATAAGTTACTAATGGAGATAAATTAACCATGTTCTGTCACTCACATTTTTCATTTCTCAGGCACAAAAACGTGGAGCATTTTACAGACGAGCGGAGCTTTGGTGCAAGGAGGGTATGGTCACAGCAGCGTTTATGATTCAAGTACAAGATCAATTTATATCCATGGAGGTTACAAAGCATTCAGTGCCAACAAATACAGGCTAGCAGATGACTTGTACAGATACAAAGTTGATTCCCGCATGTGGTAAGTAGTTCTTCTTCTTGTATACCACCCCATCGTTTTGGTTTGTAGTAGACAGGAGGATGGGGTATTTGATAAGGGTACATTAATACACAGTTACCTGCATTCAGGATAGATAATGTGCTCTTGTATCTGTTCATTTTATGCCCCTTTGAATAGGGAATCATGTAATAACATACAATCAAGACTCTGAACAAGCCAAGAAATCCATTTTAATCTATTGTATTAAAGCCGAAAAGAAAAAGTATTTGATGAGGTTTTCTTGCCAGCAGTACAGACTGTGCGTATGAGTGCAGTTACTGCAGTCAAATGAGTGATAATTCATTCTGCAGTTAAGGCCGCAAAAGAATTTCTATTATAACCCCATTTTCTTCTGGCTCTGTGACTGCTTGAAACATTAATTTCTTAAGCTGAAATCGTCTGTGATTTGCTGCTGCCCAAAGGTGAATTTTATTTAAATGCTGTTGCAAATCTTCACAACTTTGAGCTATAGAAGTAAAATAAATTTTCCTCAATTTTGTGTTTTTCTTCAAGTTGTAGTTTGTGACGAGAAGGAATTTTGAATTAACACATGCAAATTTGAGTCACCATATCACCTTTTTTTGAGAGTTTAAAATACCTTGTAGCAACAGCTGTTTGTGAGTCTATACTGATGAATGAATTAACTTGTGACTAATTTCCAAAAACCTTCCTTCCTGCTCCGTTGTGCATGCAGTCATAACCACGCTTCCTTCCTTGGTTCATTTGATCCTCTGCTTCAGCCATGGCACTGGCAAATCTGGCTGAATAGGCAAGAAAATGACACAAATGTGACAGTATTCTTCCCAGCTGCTGCACCACCAACTTTCTTTGGTCACATTTATTTTGTCAGTCTCAAGAGGACTGTCGGAGCAGGCGAGCAGTTGCCTTGCAGCCAGGCATGTAGGAGTGTCTTGTTCATCTTTATTATCTTTTTTTTGGTGTCAGTGACTCCTTTCTTCATTTTTGGTAACTTAGGCCCTCTCTCCTTCTTGCGGTTTCTTGGAAAGGCAAAAAATCATTCTGCTGATCTTTATTTTGGCAAATGTGTTTCTCCCCATGTTCCCTCCGGTGTTTTTTGGCTGGCTGCTTCACAGTGGAATGTTGTACCCCTGGCAGGGACAGAGTAATGCTCAGAAAGATCCCCGTGTGCTGCGATACCACTGCTCCTGCCGTAGGGAACAGGTCCCTGGTGCAGGTTGCTGATGTACCATTTGCTGGATATTTTGTTCTGAAAGCCTGGGCTTCAGTGCACGCTGCCTTTGGGATGCTGCTCTGGTGCAGAACTGCCACAGTGACAGCTCACAAACGGTGACACCGCTGCTTGTGACACAGATGTGGCCGCCTCAGGGTTTTGCTTCAAACCCACACTCTCAAAAGAGTAGGGAAATTCTACAAAGGGTTGACTCTTTATGCACAGCACCGTTAATCATGCTGATTAAAGGTGAGGTCAGCGGCAAGTATGATTAATGCATCCCATGATTTAGTCACAGTTGAGGTGTTGAGTTTTGCAGACAGTAAGCTGTGGGGCTCTGTTATTGGCAGCTGCATAGATTTCCTTAAAATAGGTTTGCTAGTTTTGAGCAAGAGATGATGCCTAGTTTGAAAGAATTCTTTAGGATGCTGTAAAATTAGAGTTATTATAAAATATTAGAGTCCTTGCAAGCAGTGTCCGTATCAGTGAGTTTGTGCTCAAAAAAAGTGTGAAAACTTGATAATCCCCAGGGAAGGAATTGATGATTTTAAGATCCATAGCTTTGGAAAGAGACTTTAATAGACATATTTCTCCTATAAATTGATAAGCAGATGGGAAGATGAGAAAATGAAATTACAGGAGGAATTGAACAATCTGGAAAGGAGGTTGTTAAATATTTCATTAGGAAAAAGAATTAAATACTATGCCCCCCACTTCTTGCTGTACCCCAAAACCTCCTTCAACTTTGCCAAGTACTAACCAGTTTCACTAATACATATATTTTTATTTCCCAAGGACTATTCTTAAAGACAGTAAATTTTTTCGCTATTTGCACACGGCTGTGATAATGAGTGGAACCATGCTGGTGTTTGGAGGAAACACACACAACGACACCTCTATGAGCCACGGTGCAAAGTGCTTTTCTTCAGATTTTATGGCGTATGATATTGGTAAGTTCCTGCAGAAATAATAATAATAAAAAAATCTTGGCTATTCAAAAAGAGCTGTCTTCAAGAGAACTAATTTACATGCTGGGTATATTATACCAAATGCCACTAAGCATGCTGCGGAAGAATGTGTAGTCAGGAGAGGCTCGTTTAGCTTGCTACACACTACCAAGCAAACGATGTGGTGCATTGATTTCTAGGCAAACACAGCAACAGTTATTTGGTCAACACTTTATATGCAACCATGGGCATTAAAAATTATTTCTTGCACGAAAAGCATGTTGTTCTACCATCTCAACCATAAAGCTATTCTGATATTTCGAGTGTGTTTTAATCTATGATTTATCAAAAATGCAGGCTGTTAGGACAGTTACAAGCACTGGATGCTGCTGAAGCTCATCTCGTAGGTTGCATGCTCTCATTTTAACTACAGACTGGTTGTTTGTTTGGCTGTGCTGTTTATAATGTCAGTTTGTTTATATCTACGCTTTATAAACATAAATATCCCCATAAACACTATCTAACAAAAAAACCAAAAGATTAGATTTTATTTGAAAGGATTGGGTTTTGATGAGCTTGAATAGCCAGGAGAGGGCAGTATTTATTTGTTAATTTGGAGTCTGGAGATGATGCATTTAAGAAGAAAAAGACATGAAATTATATAAAAGAAGGGCCATGCACATCCAGATAATTCACACTGGAGAAAAACACCATTCTGTACTCATATCACATTCTGCCTTCTGCTCTAAGAATTCCTTAAATGTGGGCTCTTGCAATTGATTCCCTGAAATAAACCTGGTTTCTTGGAGTGACTGTCCACTGAGATGTCACTCCTGGTTTGTGAATATGCAAGGGAATAGATTACATTCAGCATCAGGGTTTGGCATCCTTGTGCTATTTTCCTGTCTGTTACAGAGATGATTCCCTTCTGCTTCCTGTGGTTACAAATCATATCCCTGTGGAATTTACTGTGTGCTCCTAGCTAGCTTTATTTTAAGTTTTTCCTTGAAGAATTCAAACAAAGTGTTTTGACAGTCATGGACAGAGTCATTTTTTACAACTTTGATAGCAGTAGTGATTGATTTTTCTTGCTACATTTTGCTGTCTTCCCTGACCCATTGAACTGTCTATGAGGTGTAAAATACAAGTTGCATTAATTTGAAAATATACGCCAATAATTATATTCATTTTCATTCAGTTTACTTAACAGGCAGGTTCATGTTACATGAAGTCTTGCAGTCAACTTGGCCAGTCCTTGCCAGTTTTACAGTGAGAATCAAAGCTTGCGTTGATTGCACTTCATGTAACAAGGTTGAGAGGTGTTCTGGTGCTTTTAGGTATCCTCATTCCTCAGGGCAGAGACTCTTAGGCTGGAAAGAACAGATTGTATTTGGAATATAAAGACCCTGTCCCCTTCCTGTCCCCCTCCTAGCCCCCTCCTGTCCCCCTCCCCTTTGGACCAGGAGCACTACCAGGAATACTGATCATTACTGTCACAGGAGAAATACATACTTGGTGGTTCTCCATGCATGATCTCTGCAGTAATTGTATTGATCATGTTGATGTTGGTTTCTATTGGAGTAAGTCCATGTACTGTGGGGAAGCATTGTAAATACCAAAGGCTGTTGTGGCCATGCCACCATAGATGGACATGACTGCCACATCTTCAATATACATGTGCTTATGTGTTTTTTATCTATCGCTTGATGTTCCTTAAGGCTCAAGCTACCCAGAAGAAAACCAGGCAGCAAACTGAACTGATACTGAGTGCCTTCAGAGGAGAGGCGTAGTAATTGGCCATCCTAGCATATAAAACTAGGGAGTATCTGGCGAATTTGCTCATTTTTAACATCTTGTTGATGAAGATGATGTCGTAGTGATCATAGTGATAGTTGGAAGACTGGAGAAAATTAAAATGCAGTCTAAGATAAAGGCTTCGAAACCAGTTCTTTTCTTTAACCTTTGCCATGACAACTTAATTCTGCAGTAACACATTTTATTTCCTGTATCAAATTTTTTCTGGTTTTCTCTTCTCAAATTTCAAAGTAATGAGAAGACATGCGTTGCATGTTGTGAGGACATTTTTTTTTTATTATTTTTTTTTGGCGTAGGATGCAAACAGATGTCACTGAGATGTGTGTTGGGATTCTCTGGAGGTTTAGTAGATTAGATTGATCTGAGAATGCATTAATGCGTTTTATCCTTTCATCTTTCACTTGACCGAGGTGGGGCTTATTCAGTTCAAACTGTCCAGGTAATGCCCAGTTTTGGAAGGTTTCAGGATAACAGCCAGGCTGTCTGTGTGCATGTGCATTTCTTGTTTCTTCTTAGGACACACTTCTGGAATATGTTTGTGTTCAGGTTGGGTGAGCACTTGGGTAGAGC
>VXBW01005991.1:674212-754714 GCA_013400375.1 Thinocorus orbignyianus
TTAAAGAATCTGCGAGTATTTGAAGGCTCTGTAGATCTTTACAGCAGATTACCATTTCAGTCTTAATTGCAGAAATTGCATACAACTGCCTTTGGGTTGTTAGCCCCCAAGGTGATCCCATTCACTTCATGAAGTTTAAGTGATAGGAATTGGACTGACTTTTTCTGCTTTTGTTTCTTTGATTGCTCAGTGGGTTATATGTTTCTTAGGTTATTTTTCTTCACGCTGCCTAAAGGAAGAAATTACCTGAGAAACCGAGTAAAAAATGAAGCAGAACTTATAAATGTTATGCTAATAGAAATAGAGGGAATAATCTCACATTATATTAAAAGAGAAAAACAACCACAAATCCTTAAGCTATGATGAGTGAAAAATATTTTTAAAAACATGGATATCTACCCTCTAGGAACATAATTGCAATGGACGGGAAAAAAAAATGATAAGTCTGTTCTCAGTGATACTGGTTTGGGGCAAAACTGCAAATAACTCACGTATAAACAGATGAAAACTGAACTTGTTATGCAGTGAAAAATTCCACTAGTAAAAGAGAAAAAGAACTTAAGCCACCACTGTTTAATTACATGTGATTGCCAGGCAGCTAATAACCCCTTCAGCCCAGTGCCCTGCACCTTTCGGTTTTCATGAACTGTTTAGGTGATGGAGCAGAACCACAGCATCTTTCTTTTCCTNTAGGATGCAAACAGATGTCACTGAGATGTGTGTTGGGATTCTCTGGAGGTTTAGTAGATTAGATTGATCTGAGAATGCATTAATGCGTTTTATCCTTTCATCTTTCACTTGACCGAGGTGGGGCTTATTCAGTTCAAACTGTCCAGGTAATGCCCAGTTTTGGAAGGTTTCAGGATAACAGCCAGGCTGTCTGTGTGCATGTGCATTTCTTGTTTCTTCTTAGGACACACTTCTGGAATATGTTTGTGTTCAGGTTGGGTGAGCACTTGGGTAGAGCACTCCCACGATATTTTTCCTATATTCTGCACACTTCAGTGACTACTTAGTACTTTATATCCCCAAGTTTGGTCTCTGGCTTCTGTAGAAGAGTTTCCTGATCTGCTGCAGTTTTGTCTCTGGGTGGACAAATGCCTCACTTGAATCCTTTATCTCCTTCTCTCAACAACTCCCAGCAGCAGAGGAGCCATGTGTGAGTTGCAGCCCTTTCATGGCTTTGTGTTCATCTCCATGAGTGAAAAGGCAAGGGTTGTGCTGTCCAACGGGTCACGTCCCTCGTATACGGGATGTTGGAAATGAGTAGAAACTTCGCAGGCAGACTGTCTCAAAATTCAGTTACTGTGGGTTTAAGTAACTGTTCTTTTTAATTTCTAAATAAGTTTTAACTTTATGGGTTTTTTAAAACTCAGCATGAAATATTCATGTAAAGGCTACGTTCGTATAATGATCTTCTCTCCCCACAGGAGAGAAATTATAACTCTTCTGTTTATCTCATCAAAAATTCAGTTCTGATGACAAGCATAGAAAAAGGCTGGACGCTTTCACAGTATATGTGTTCTTTTCAAATATTATGTTTGATAAATCCTGTGCATTGTAAGCTTTAGGCTTTGCTTAACTTTTAAGTCAAGAAAGCAAGAATTCTCTGTAGTTTCAGAATTATTCATTTTTTTCCCGATACTTGATCTTCAATTAAAGATGGGAAAGAAGCTTAGAAAGCAAAACATTCCAGGCCTTCTATTAATCCAGAAAAATATGTTTCTTGGCCTCACATAACTCACAACTTGATGTATAAAAAATTACGAATTGCAGTCCAATTTTGCTGAAGTCTCCTATTAAAAATTGGAACCATGAATGCTTGTCTCAGGAGTGATGCTGGGCTAGGTTAAATTCTTTGAAAATTGGGTAAATGGCGTTTCAAAATAAACTTAAAAATGACAATTTGTCAAAGTATTAAGTCCAACTGGCTGGGTTCTATGTCTTTTATTTGTCAGCACTCTTGAACAGAAGTTTCTGCTGGAGCAGAGGTTAGGATCAGTTGTTTTTAACCAACAATTCTCAAATTAAATTTGGTAAAAAAATTAATAAGGTTGTTTTTCTTTGCCCTGTCAGTTTGTCTGTGTACCAGTTTTGGGTTTGGGTTTTTTTCCCCCTTGTTTTTATCCCCGTCCCCACCCCCCANAATAATCTCACATTATATTAAAAGAGAAAAACAACCACAAATCCTTAAGCTATGATGAGTGAAAAATATTTTTAAAAACATGGATATCTACCCTCTAGGAACATAATTGCAATGGACGGGAAAAAAAAATGATAAGTCTGTTCTCAGTGATACTGGTTTGGGGCAAAACTGCAAATAACTCACGTATAAACAGATGAAAACTGAACTTGTTATGCAGTGAAAAATTCCACTAGTAAAAGAGAAAAAGAACTTAAGCCACCACTGTTTAATTACATGTGATTGCCAGGCAGCTAATAACCCCTTCAGCCCAGTGCCCTGCACCTTTCGGTTTTCATGAACTGTTTAGGTGATGGAGCAGAACCACAGCATCTTTCTTTTCCTTTTTTGTCATGCTATGGCAGCTGGGTTGAAGATGATGTCTTAAATCTTGTGAAAGAAGTAACTCAACTCTCTTGTCAACTGTCCCATTTCACACAAGATTTGCATTTTGGTGGTGGGGAGAATGGTCTCTCTATGGTTATTGAAGTACTTTGGGATCTTTCGGGAAGAAATCTGCTGTTTAAATTAAATCATTAATTATACCAAGGAACTTTACTGAAACAAGCTTTCCTTAATCCTAGCTTGCGATCGGTGGTCTGTTCTTCCTCGCCCGGGTCTTCATCACGATGTGAACAGGTTTGGACATTCTGCTGTGCTGTACAACAGGTAAAGTTACAAACAAGCTGGAGGAGTGTTGGCATTTTTCATACCTCAGTAAATGTTTACATGTAGATTAGTAACACTGAGACAAGAGGACTGAAGATCTGATGCAAACCTCTGAAAGTTCTCAGACTCTTGTGAAGTCTTCAGTATCCACCTGTCCCTGTCAACCCTTCTTCACTGGACTAAATTGTCTCAGTTCACTTAGTTCTTGCAAAAATTTGATGCTTTCCATACTTCTATTCTTTTTCTTATTTATAGATATATTTCTCTTTCTCATTAATTTCATTTTAATTTTTGTATGTTGTATTTCTGTTTCTTATTTAGCTGCACTGACAACTTCTATCTCCAAGTCATACTTTCCCTCCTGGCTTCTAAATTTGTCAATGTTTTGGTTTATGTTGCTTATTCTGTGTATATATCCTTATATCCTAACATTCACGTGATGTACAGTATTTAGGTGAAATTAGAGGTGAGATTTCTGCTGTTAAGCATCACATCACTGTAATAACATCCTTGCTTTTAGGTGAACATCTGTTACTGTATTCAAGTCTGCAGAACCAAGTTTGAGAAATTATCTTTCATAGGAGCCGTTCGTTCTGGTTCCTTTATCCTCTGTGGATACTTTCTGTTAATCGGTAACGCTATTTAAAGCTCAGTTTAAGTCAGACAGATAACTGCTGCTGCCTTTAAAAGGAAGGTGTGTTTCTAGATACCTCTTTTTTGTCTCTAAAGTCTCACTCACTATGTATTTGTTTCAGTGTATACTGAATACCAGCCGTGCATTTGCTCCTATGAAGGGCAATTAAGCCCATGCTTTAGTCCTTTCCTAAAATAGGATGAAAATCAAATTAAAGTACTTACTATTCTGCGAAAACTTTTATTTAGTTGCATTGACTCTTCTTCACTATGTTTTTAAATGTACGTTTACAAACATGGAGGCACAGGGATTTTTGGGTGATGTTTTTGTGTAACTAATGAAATTTGATGTTTTGCCTGAAGCAGTTGTGATACTAAAGAAGGTTTTTAAAAAACAGCTTTCCTTCCCTCCCCAATATTATTTTGTTTTGGGTTCTTTTTTGGTTGACACAATGACTTTTTGCTCAGTTGCTAACAGCCATGAAAATAACTCTGGTTTTGTCACAGTGGTGTAGCAAGATGTGACAACACTGAATTGTTTTGTCACAGTTTCTGAATGCTGCTTTAATGGTGTGATACCATCTCCCTGATTTTTATTTTTTTTTTAGCCTTTCTCTCTCTCTTTTGCCACTGTTATTTACAGGAGGATCCTACGTTTCTGCAGCATTTTATAGATAGTCACGTAATTGTTGATCGGGTGTCACAGAGTTTTGGCTGAGGGGAAAGGTTGGTCCATGACCTCAGAATGGTTTGAGTCTTTCTCAATCTGTTGAGGTTCTTTGGCTTCTCTGAAACAGTGAAGTTGACAGACTTTTTTTTTAGTGCCTTCCTTAATCAGGAGCTATTTATTTGGATTTATACGTGCTGGAACATGATAAAACATGTTGCTCACACCTTGAATCATGTTGACTTGCAGCACTGTGTGGTCTATAAACATAGGCGCAGACATTTATATCTTTACTTACATTTTGTCTAGCACTATGTATGTATTTGGAGGCTTCAACAGCCTCCTCCTGAGTGACATACTGAAGTACACACCCGAGAGATGTGAAGCTTTTGACAATGAAACAACCTGCTTGCAAGCAGGTCCTGGTGTCAGATGCGTGTGGGTTTCCATCCCTCCTCACTGCGTCCCCTGGGAAATGGCGACAGTAGCGCAGAGGCAAAAGGTCTTTGAAGACTGTCCTCCCAAGCCAGGTATGTGTCACGTTCTTTCAATTTCCTTTTCCAAAGGTTGTGTAGGGTCTTTTTCTTTTCTGAATTCTGTCTTGTGTTAGTTTTATACCATTATCAGATGAAGTTTAAGATGGGGGTGCTGTAGTTCTGCTTCCATACATAAGAGACCTTCCCTGACCAAGTGGCTGCAGCAGCTTGGACACGTTTCTACCTCTCCTTCTCCCTAAAGCTGCTTTTGCTCATTACATTTTTATGTTTATTTTCCTACTGTACTGCTTGTGCTTCCTTTCCTATCCCAAACAGATATCACTAGTCAGGAATCAGACCTGGACCATTGCTCTGTAGATGTTTGCTCTGAGAACTGACCTTGTGAGAGCCAGCAATTGTCTGATGAGCACCACTGGACATGGGAAGGGGAATCTGGGTCCTGCAGTGTTGTCCTGTACTCTTCAAGAGAGGCAGCAGGAAGAATATTTTAAGAATAAAAGTTTATTTCTCTTTCTCCAGTATTACATAGATAGGGACATACAAAAAGAACATTTGTTTTGAGGTCTGATTCCTGTTTTCTCCCTTATGATAATTTTTAAAGAACTTTTCAGCGTTTTATCTCAATGCATTTGTTGCTCTGAATTGAATTATACGAACCTTGATTCCATAATAGATGGCAGCCTTTAATTATTTAAAAGAAATTGATGTAAAGGGACATTGCTTTGATGGGCTCTCAATGTACAATAAATTTTCACAAAACACAGGCGATAATCAATTGGAAAGATGAAGTGGAAAGTTCAAGCTTTGCATGAAAATGCTCAACGTAATTGAAGGTCAGGCTTACAGCAAAATGGGCCTGCAGTGGGAGATTTTCACTGTCCTTGTGAGATGTCCTCTGGCATCATTTGCATGGGCACTGACTGAACATGCATGCCCAGTCTTAGTTCATGCGCTTCCGTGTCTTGGTGCATTTTCTGGTGGTGTGTTTCACGGATCCTTGGGCGCTAAAAATGATTGATGCAGCAAATGAGTGCAATTTTCTATCAGTTCAATCACATAAAAGTATCTGATTTACTAAGTAGTCGATAACGGAAAATCTACAGGCACTACTGTTTGGTTATATCTTTTGCTATATGTAATCAAGTTCTTAGAGCTCTGTCAGGAAATGCCTGTTTTTGGTCATGCAGGTTTTTTTCTTTAATAGCTGTAGACAATGAAAAATGTGATCAGATTACAGACTGCTATAGCTGTACAGCAAATACAAACAACTGTCAATGGTGCACTGACCAATGTATCTCAATGCATAACAACTGCACAGAGGAACAGGTAAAGTCTCTCTAATACTTCTGTAGTTTAAATTTAGCCTTTGAAATATCAAATGTACAGATGCCTTCATCTGTCAGTATTATGACCCCTGTTGTTTTGTTATTTCCAGGGCTTGTGTATCTCTGAGTCACTAAGATGCTTGAGTATTTTTTTTTTAAAGTTGGTCCAAGGGCTGTTCATGGGATCCTCCACTTAAGTTAGTCGGATTGCTAAGGGCAGGGGAAGAGAGGGTGTGATTATTCAGTAAGACTTGTAGCCATTTGGGCTTGTTATCAATAGTGCCTTGCCTAGAAAAATAACCCTAACCCTTTTGTGAAAGCTCTGGTAAGCAAAGCGTGTGAGATGGTTGCCTGGGGGAATATCTTGAATACACAATACAGGTTATGTCTAGTGTCACAGCTTTAGAATAAATAGGTTGCTTTGTGAAGTTTAGTGTGGTAGTCATTATGGCTGTTGTAAACCGACATTGGTTGGATGGGAAAAAGCCTCATCTGTGCTATTTACTTTAGGTTCCTATTACTCTGTATGACAACTGTCCTAAGGATAACCCTGCCTATTATTGTAACAAAAAGACAAGTTGTAAAAGCTGTGCCATGGATCAAAACTGTCAGTGGGAACCTAGGAATCAGGAGTGCATCGCTTTACCAGGTAGGTACTGGGTGTTGGTTGTGTTTGTAAGACAAAAAGCCCAAATTCACCCAGCCCAAAAGTTGCCTTATTCTTATTTTTTTTTAACCTCATTGTCTGTGATTTTTTAGTGCTAAGCTGGAGTAAATAATGTTGTTTAATCATACGAGCTTTGGTATGAAGCTTTATTGCTAGTAAATTCAGAAAGTCTGATGGAATATTTTTCAGTCCCAGTTGTCTGAAGAGTAGTATGATCATTTGTGTAATTATTAGGCTGCATTTCATCTCTCTCTTTTCATTTGATAAAAGCAGTACTGTTGATATAATAAGCTTCTGGAAGATATTAGATTTAATAATGCATGCTATTTAATTTTAGAAACTAGAATTGTGCAAAAGCGTAATGGTACATACTGAACCAATTAGGCAAATAACACCTAAAGTGTGTAAGGAAAATTCTCTTATTAGAACATTTCCAGTGGGAGCTCACAGGAGTTGATTATTAGTCCCCCCTCTTGTAACGTGCATTTTTTTCCCCAGTGACTGGGAGAGAAGTATGGCATCTTTGGTGACTGACATTTGCGGTTAATAAAATATAAAGGGGAAAAAACACAGTGAGAAGCTTTAAATGGGCATGGAAAGCATTCCTATAGTAACTCTGGTAGGACTGGATGTGTCCAGGTCCGGCATTTCTGAGCCTGGAAGAATGAAAAAAATGAAAAGACTTCAGACGAGCGATGAGAGTGAGAAAAACATCTTTTCATGAGATAGATAAAGAGCTTGGTCTGTTTAATTTGCTGTAGAAAAGGGCATGAGTTGATCATATGTGTAAAAAGCCCATCTGAAAAAGTTGACACTTGAGAGCTTTTCAGTCTGTTTGATAAATCTAAACCAAGGTGTCAGAGACAAGCATCAGCTCTGCAGAAATTCACACTGAAAATGTCCATCTATGGTTTTATGTTCAGGTAATTTTAATTGGGCAAATAATTCACCAGGGAGCTTTTCAGTCATGGGCATGGCTGTGCTCAAGATGAAATGGGTTAATCCCGAAAATTCAGTGCTGTGGACAGGATTAGCACAACACCCCTCTTGTGTTGTAGAATCATAGAATCGTATGGGTTAGAAGGGACTTTTAAGATCATTGAGGCCAACCATCAACCTAGCTCTCATAAAAACCATCACTAAACCACTGTGTTAACCTGTCTTTAAATACCTCCAGGGATGGTGTCTCAACCACTTCCCTGAGCAGCCCATTCCAATGCTTGATAATGCTTTTGGTGTAGAAATTTTTCCTAATATCCAATTTGAACCTCCTCTGGTGCAATGTGAGGCTGTCAGAAGATATCCTGAAAACTGCAATTGAGTAAGTGGCTTGAAGCCATCAGCAAGATACTGATTTCCTTTCCTTTACTCTTTGTTCTGCAGTGTTTTTACTATTCGATGCCGTGATAAGTTCTTTGAGTACCCACTGCAGATAACTAAATGGTAGCCTCACACATCCGCTCCCCTGAACAGCTGTTCTTTTCCTCTGGTATTTTTATATATAGATACTTCTAAGCATGCAGGTTTGGGATGAGGCTGTAGGTTTTATCTTGGTGGAAGGGCTCTTTCACGACTTTGAACATGGTGAAGGTCACTTGCATCTCTACTTTTGCTTTCCTTTTTTTCCCCTAGAAAATATCTGTGGAACAAACTGGCATTTGGTTGGCAACTCCTGCTTGAAAATTACAAATGCAAAGGAGAACTATGATCATGCCAAACTGTCCTGCAGATCCAGTGGTGCTGTGCTGGCTTCCCTCACGACCCAGAAAAAGGTAGAATTTGTTACAAAAGAGCTGCAGAAGATGCAGTCTTCGGTGAGTGCTTCTCTTTTATGTCCCCTGAGTAATTAAGCCCTGACTGTGGAAAAGTCCTTGCTGTGGTATTGTATGCACTGTAAAGAATAGACATGCCTCTTAACTGAAAAGGACTGATTTTTCTTTTGAAATTCAACATACCCTATGGGTGCTTTTGAAGTGAAATTGTAGGGAATGTAAATGGGAAAGATAAATACAAACATTCGCGGTGCCTCAAAGGTATTGCTTTCTATAATGAAATCACAAGCACGTTTCTCTTGTGGGATACATGACTGCAGCAGGAGTCCTCTTGTGACTTGTACACAGTATCTTAGAAATAAAGGTCCCCTTGGGGCACCGGAGGTGTTTAATGTAAAGCGTTTAAAGTTATTTATTCCCCTCAGAAAAGTGGCTGTTTAAAATGTCGGCTTCTTATTCCACAGAGCTGTTTGGCTTATTTGGAGTTATTTATGTTTGATTTTGTGGCAGGTGCTTTTCTGTCAGAGCCAGTGAGAATTGAATTGGAATCTGTCCCTCTTCATGCATCAATAAAATAAATAAATATATTTTTTCCAGTAACTGGCAGAAGCACGGAGGTATTCAGGGCAGGTTGTGTAGGTGGTGCTAAAGCCCTAACAAAGAACGATGCCTTGCGACTTTGCTGAAATCCTGGTTTAGGCTGCAGAACCACTGTGACTTGATGGCACATCAGTGTAACTCCTCTTGGGTCCCAGAGGCCATCGTGGCCAGGGCTGGCAATCAGGAAGAGTTTTATATATATGAAAAATGAGACTGGAGGCAGTAGGATTGCTGCTTTTCAGAGAACGTACTGAAGTACTGAAGAGGAATATACCCTCGTTGAAAGGAGAACATTCCCTGCTTCCATCCCCTTTGTGATTTTGTAGTGGCATTTCAGCAACTAGAGGGTGTTCAATTTAGCCAAAAAAGGCAAGGTGCGACTCAAGCAAGATTGTTTGTTGAATCTTATAAGAGGGGAAGCCAAGCTGGAGATATCGTGAAAGTATGTGGTTCTAACAGCTCCAGGTGTTTCTGGATATTCCAGTAGTTGTGTAGTGTAAATTTCTAAAGACATATGGCAACCCTTCCCTAATAGTGTCTGAACCCTTCCACTGGGGAGAAAAAAATTGTTAATTTATGGGGGTTTTTTTCATCCACAGTGTACTTTAAAAAGTGAGCCTTAGAAGTCTAAAGAGACTGTTAGCCCTTTTTAGTGGATATTAGTATGGAATGCTTCTAATGTGGGGTGAAAAAAAAGAAAAGCCAACCTGTGTCTGGTACTTGAACTTTTGCCATTCAGTGGCACGCCGCTACTGTGCTGGAGAAGGGTGTACATTGCAGTTATTCCCTTTTTCAGTAAGCTGTGTTTAGGTGTTTTATAGTAAGTGCTGTGTAACCCTGTTGCTGTTAGAAGTTGAAGCTTTAAGAGTTTATAAAATCAGTTTAAGGTAGGTGATAGTTATATATAGCAATAAGAGAAGATGTGTGGTCTAAAGCTTTCCTAGAACAATTGTGCCACTAAAACACTCTGATGGAGAGAAGACTCTTAACAGAAAAATAACATACTATACCAACATAGTTAAAATGCCTCTCCTCCAAGTAAAAGCGTGCCAAAAATTAAATTGCCAGTAGGAATAGTTGTGTCATCAGTTTTTCATATGGAGAATTTTATTGCCAGTGATACTAATTTAGATTTGACCTGCTTTGTTACTGTACCCCTTTATATGTACACAGTCTTGAACAGCAGAGGTCTTCTAGCCCGAATATAGTTAGGTAGCTTGTATCACTTCAATTGTATAGGGGACTCCTAGTTCTCTTTCTTATGTCAAATTGTAGCTCCAGAATTTTTTTGTACTATGTCTAGCTATTTATAGGAGTCACAAACATATCAAGAGCAACTTGGAGTTAATATCGTAATCACAGAATTTTCATGGTTGGAAGGTACCTCTGAGATCGAGTCCAACTATACACACACCAAAAAAACTCAAAACAGCCAAACAACAAAAAACCCAAAAAACCCCACATACTACCAAAGCCCAAACACCACAAAACAAATCACCCAACTCAGCAGTCTTGACCACTAGAACATACCCTGAAGTGCCACATCTACATGTTTCTTATATACTTGTTGTCCTCCTGATTTAAATAACTAGAAATGTAGTTTGGAAAACGATGGGGGAAAAAAAAAAAAAAAAAAAAAGGATGTTTCCTGAAGGATTTCACTGTGGCATTTAATTTCCAATGGAGGGAGAAACAAATAATTTCCTTATTACTTGTTTGCAACACCTAACCTGGCAAAGCTGTTACGAGCAATATATGGCGATGTGTATTTTCTGTTAATACCTAAGATAAAAACCCTGGGCGTTAAATCTACCACTTTCCTTTCTTTCTAGTCCAAAACTTTGACTCCTTGGGTTGGACTGAGGAAAATCAATGTGTCGTATTGGTGTTGGGAAGACATGTCTCCCTTCACCAACAACCTGCTCAAGTGGCTCCCAGATGAACCAAGCGATGCTGGGTTTTGTGGTTATTTAGCGGAGCCTTTCCAGCAGGGCCTGAAGGCAGCAACGTGTATCAACCAAGTCAACGGCAGCGTCTGCGAAAGGCCAGGTAACAACCTCTAACTTGTGTGTCTCACACAAGTATTTATATTTCCTAGGGAGTAGAGAAGACCCCATGCATTACTTCTAAAACTAGCTGCATTGTGACTTTGCCAAAGAAAAGTGGTCCTGCAAAAGTGTCATGTGTAGTGGATGTCGTACAGGAATTGGCAGTTTTAAAAATAGCTCTACATTTACACTGTTAACTGTAAAAGGCTTGGAGTACATTACAGTTTAATTATTTTTCTCTAAATTGCATACCTGAATGTGACATTTAGGTTAATTATGGTATGGAGCAATCTCCCATTTAAAAAAAATAAAAGCTACTTTCCAATTGAACTCCCCTTTCTCCCCCTACCCCCTGCTCTGTAGCCAGAGGAGGATTTTATCAAAGTTTGAAATTAATTGGTCAAGACACTTTGGAGATACGAGAACTTTGAAAAAGAAGCTATTTGCTTTTGGGAAAACTCTTCCAGCTTTGTTGGAAGTGTGTATCTTTTAAAATGGCTTGGTCTGTTAACTCTGTATTATAGCTGATTATTTCTGAATACCAATTAGTCCCTCTTTAAGTTTTACGAAAGTTGGCTGATTACATAAAATTTCTGAGTAAGCTACACCACTTTAAATCATCTTTTGTGGAAGTGCAGGATGCAGATTGAGAATGTGGAACCTGAACTCAAAATTTTGTATATTTTAACCTGCAGTATTTGAATTGGTTTAAGCTCTAACTTGTTTTTTGTGGCCTGAGAACAGTCACTTGAAACAGATGATAAAGCACTGGCTCACACCAGAAACAGGAATTAATTCTGCTTTCAATACTTGCTTTAGGTGTGGAAATGATAAAATAACTTAAGACATGTCTCCGTGTGCTCACATAAAATCATGGGGTTTCTTCCCAAAACTTCAGCTGGGAGAAGAGCTAAGGAACGTGTCAAGAGACCTGCAGAGGGATAAGGATCACATTCATAACAGCATTTAAATTGTTTTCTGTCTACCTTAAAAAACATTAGCACTCAATGAGGATATGTAATAAGAGAAATTATTTTACAGTACTGCATTTCTCATATTCACCATGGTATAAGATATCTATAGCTCCACCCAGCAACACCACACCGAACGCAATCACAGCGTTCCAGGTCTGTGATACTGAACTATTTCTCAACCTGGATAATAGACAGGGCTTTTTACCTTCTGTCTTTCTATCTCGGGGGCATGTTACCTGCATGTTTCTGGAGGGAAACTGACTCTTGTCCCCCCCTGCCCACAGCTAACCACAGCACCAAGCAGTGCCGCACGCCCTGCGCCCTGCGGACCATGTGCGGGGAGTGCACGAGCGGCAGCTCTGAGTGCATGTGGTGCAGCAACATGAAGCAGTGCGTGGACTCCAACGCCTACGTGGCCTCTTTCCCCTACGGGCAGTGCATGGAGTGGTACACCATGAGCAGCTGTCCACGTGAGTAATTGCTTCTGTGGCTTTGATGGCTGGGCTGGAGTCTTGTATTCGCAGGCGTTTGCTGGCAAAAAGTCATCAAACTCTGCACATCAGTCACCCTGCCTGGAGGATTTTCAAAAATAAGAAGTGCCTGACCCCAGGAGCTTAGTGTGTGCAGTTCTGTCCTACGTCATGTAATGCATGAATTAGGTCTCTGTTACGGCAACTGTCGATTAAAATAAATGGCAGATAGTGAAGGTTTTCAAGTGAGATGATGAAATTTCCACTTTTTTTTTTCCAATGGAGAAATACATTTTTCATTATTTGAAAACCTGTCCTTTAAATTAATTGTTGCATAATTCCATGTGATTAAGCTTTTTTGATATCTCTTCTGTATCTCTTTTATTTGTATATGGAGCCATGTAATTTAATATTAGATTATCTGCGTCAAATCCCAATTAGGGTTTACACAACTGTTTTATTCTGAAGTATTGTCTGGATATAGCCCACAGTAGGAATTTTTAACTTACTTTAAATAAATGATTAATTTTTTTTTGTCCCTCTTACGTAGATGTGAACAAACTGCGAAAAGTTTATTGTGCTTTGGAACATTGCTTTCTGTTTTTAAAATGTGGGGAAATAGTCTAGAAATCTAAAAAGTGGTTGAACAGTTTTAGAAATTATTTTTATTTATGTTGACGACTTCAGGAGCTGAGTGTGAGCAGGGCAGTCAGGAAAGCCAAGGCTTTTGGGGCAGCATAAGGAGAGGAGTGCCTGTGTTCCCCAGGAGGGAAGTTGTGCAGTTCGAGTTGGTGCAGTTGCTCCAGAACTTTTGGAAGCTGATGAGAATAAGCAAAGTAGCTCAGTGTTGCAGAATAAGAGGTGGAGAAAATTAGTTTCAGATAACTGTCAAAACATGAGAGTGTGAACTTCCTGTATTGCCAGAAGTCAAAAATTGGCAGAAGCATCAGGCAGGAGATGAGTAAGCTGAAATAATGGAAAATAATGTTTTTATACTTTTTTCTTTTTCTTAAAGGCAAATATTCTCAATTTAAACATCAAGGTAGAAAGTTCATCTTAGAACACCAGCAATCAACATTTTTTTTTT
Organism: Thinocorus orbignyianus; assembly: GCA_013400375.1. NCBI lineage: Eukaryota > Metazoa > Chordata > Aves > Ciconiiformes > Thinocoridae > Thinocorus > Thinocorus orbignyianus. The sequence continues at coordinate 687,804 of VXBW01005991.1, forward strand.
TTTAAAGATAGTATTGTGAAACGAGTAGAAAAACTTTTCTAGGCATAAAGAGTTTGTCACCCCCTGAAATACAATCCCATATAAGAGAGGAATGGTTGAAGGCTGGTGATAGTTTTTTCCCTGATTTAGTTGATTGCTGGGCCCAGGGGATCTGCATCTGGCGCTCTGAGCATCCAAAGATGACAAATTCTGTTCTGCATTTGTATTGTGCGGCTCAGATAAATACTTGAAATAGTAGCATGGGAAATTAAGACATGTGGTAGGAAGAGACTCAAAGCGAGTAAACAAATTGGGTCTTTTAGCTTGTAATTCTGGATGGCTCATTTTGTAATCGGATGCATTATAAATCAGTCGGAGGTCTTTTGTAGTTAGGAACATAAACCTCTGTTTTTAGTGGGTGGTTTTTAATGTTTAGAAAAGCTTTCCATGTGTATTGCAGTGTTTCACAACTGGCTGATTAATTCAAACTTTGTGTTAATAGTTATCTTAGACTCTATAATAAACATACTGACAGGAATGAATATAAATGTTTGTTACTGTAAATATCAGGATAAATATTTACAGATTGGGCGAGATAACTGCCTAAGGTCACAACAGACACAGGAGGGTTTCTGCATTTGTTGTTGCCCCTGCTTTGGGACAGTGATTTATTCCACAGTGTGATGTTTGGTGGGGTTTATTTTTTGTGTGTTTTGTTTTGGTTTGTTTTTTTGCAGCTGAAAACTGTTCTGGCTACTGCACGTGTGCTCACTGTTTGGAGCAGCCCGGCTGCGGCTGGTGCACCGATCCCAGCAACACGGGCAAGGGGAAGTGCATCGAAGGCTCCTACAGAGGCCCGGTCAAGATGCCAACCCCGTCCGCAACAGGGAAGCACAGCTTGGAGCCCGTCCTTAATGTCAGCATGTGTCCCGTGGAGAACAACTATAACTGGTCCTTTATTCAGTGTCCAGGTAAACGAGCAACGTTCAATTGTTCAAACATTTCATGGTAGCAACATTTAATTGCGAGGCGGAGAGACTTTTTAAGACCGTACCGATGTCTGTGTTCCCTCATGTTAATGGAGGGAAGGAAAGAGCTTGGAAGAGAAACAAGAAACAAGACATTCTGAGATGGAAGGAGTTATGCAGCTATCTGCAGGTGAGCTGCAGAGATGAGCTGCATGAAAGCTTATCTGTGTGTTATTCTTGTGAAATTTTTCCTTCCCCTACAAATGTTTACCGAGTTTTTAACTTTTGGGTTTTTTAACTTTGGGTTTTTTATTTGTTTTAGGGTGGTTTGAAAGAAAGGCAGCTCTTTCTTTGAAGGGTTATTTAACTGTTAGTAATGCTCAGGGTGATTCTGAAATAATGGGTTTCACTCCATACATGTAGAATAAAATTGCACAAACTGCTGCTAAGCCCTTTCTTCCCCATTCCTTCTTGTAAATCTCTCCAGTAGCTGTTTCCAGTCCTGTCTGATACGCACATCGCGTTTTGGAGTTCAGTTTTCTGTGTCTTGCCTTAAATTTCAGGTTTTCAATACACGTCTTTCTTTGAATTCACATATTGCTAGCAAGATTGCAAGAATCTCTTTGGAAGTTGCATGAAATAGTTTCGATCAGCCTCTGCAGAGCACAGACTTCTGGGGCTCTATGTGAAGCACTGTAATTGTGTACAAATACTCATCTTTTTTTTTTTTTCTTTTTTCTTTTTTCTTTTCCCCCCCTTCAGCCTGCCAGTGTAATGGGCACAGTAAGTGTGTAAATGAAAGCATCTGTGAGAAGTGTGAAAATCTGACAACTGGCAAACACTGTGAAATTTGTATCTCGGGCTACTATGGTGATCCTACTAACGGAGGAACATGTCAGCGTAAGTGGTGCCTCAAATCTTCCTGCTCTCTGAAGACTTTGATGGTTTTCGCTCTTTACTCATCCCTTTGTTATCCTAACTGAAATTGATCCTCGTAATACATCTTTTTTCTCTCCTGCAAGCAAGGCACAATCCTTGTTTCTTCGAATCAAAGATACGGAAACTGCTTGATGAAATTATTTGACTTTGCACAACATAAAGAAGATTTTTATTTTTTTTTTACCTTGCTTTGTAAACTTTAGATGACCACAGTGAAAAATTCAGCTCATTTTTGATGATCCTGCTTTGAAAAGAAACAATGTTAATCCCAATGTCTTGAGCAAATTTCTGCTTGTCTAAATTGCACTTTCTCTCACTTTTGGTTGATGTATTGTGTGTTTATTGTAATAATTGTCTGCTTCTCGAAAGACTTACCACGTTTCACTGAGGAGTTGGCTGCATTTCAGTTGAGAGTTAGGTGATCCCTGTTGATATTGTAAAAGTTCATAAGGTGCTTTGGGACTCTGGCACAAAGAGTGTTTTTCAGTTTTGCAAGATCTAGTTTAACGACCTGGGGAAAAGTCTTTCTTGAAGGACTGATACAGGTCATACGGAAAAATGAACACGTAAGATTTGAAGCTTTGACTTTGAACCTTTAAACATTACTCTGAATTACTGCGAATTTTGTAGCGCGGCATGGAGAGGCCAGTTGTAAACCAGAACCCAGCTGTGCTAGGGGACAGGAGATGTAAGGGAAGGTGCTTCTCACTCTGAAGAGCTTTGATGGAGTATATTTAGATGGAGTCATATTATTAGATACAGTGATAGAAGAGATAGACCAGAAATAAGATTGTTTGATGGCTAAGTAGTATCAGTTCTTCCATGAAATGAGTGTGGGTGGTTTGTAGGCATTCCAGAAGAAATAAGTGAAGATGATTAATGAGAGGATATCGAAGACTTCTAGTTGCTCCTTCCAAGTGTTGCTCTGCAATCCAGTAGAACATACTTGAAAATTCATTTATTGTATTTGTTGGAAGTAGCGTCCACCTTTTGGATGAAGATGAGAGTCAGTATCTAGAGCATGAATGTCCTGTTTCCTAAAGCAAGAAAGAAGTGAGTGATGTTTGAGGCTATGAAGAAGAACCTCCCAGCAGACAGATTCAAGGAGGGATGTGAAGAGATCACAGATACGGACAAGGCTGCTTTACTTAGGAAAAAAAGTGTTGTGGTAGCTGGGATACAAAATCATGACAGACAGTACAACAGCACAGGTATAAAGGATAAGGTGCGTCTCTGACACTTTATTTCAGAACATTATCTGCAAGATTAAATGCTGCTGATATTTTTAAACTCATTTCATGTGAAGATAATTTGAAGTGCAGGAATTAATAAATTGAGACTGAGTTTGCCTGAGAATAATGTATCATTCTACTAAGAGCATTCAGGTTTAATCATCGGATCACAAAGTACCTTTTGATATTTGTCGCTTTACTCTGTGTGTGGAAATTGAGAATAAGTTACTTTGGACTCTTTCGCATGAGGATTGCCCAAATATAGTTTGTTGTTGAGATAATGAATGATAGGCTAAAGTCATCCAGATGTCTGAAAAAGAAATTAGAAAATGTGTTGAGAGACTGTGGAACAGCATTCATTCGTTATCTGATGAAACTAGTAGCTCATGTCAAAAGTGCTTTGCTCTCAAGTGCTTTGGGCCCAGGTTTTTAATTTGCTGTGATTTAACGCTATTTACTGTGAAGGCGAAAGAACAAGGGAAGCAGGAAGCTGGGCAGAAAGACTGAGATGGATCGGGAGAGAAAAAGTGAGAGGAAATCATCTCAATGCAGCCAGAGCAACTGCTGTCCATTAGTTTTTTGCTTAGTGCGAACATTTCCAGAGGGTAATTCTTCAGATAAGGGTTGTTTGATGGGCAGCACAGCCAACTCCTGCTTTTTCCCTCCTCCGAGCCACGTTCTCCCTTTCCTTTCCATTTAATGATGTGCTGATTCCACTCTTTTTGTGCATTTATGTACTATGTTGTGTGCTGCTCTGTTTTAGAGCCCACAGTCATATCTGTGCTGGAGATGGTTGTGGGTACACAAACATCTGTGTATTTTCAAACTTAGTGCCAACTGTGAGTCCTTGTACTTTGATGTGCAGATCTGTAGCGTTAGCCAGTGCCCCAGCAGCACTGGGACCATAAATACCCTCAAAATGGCAAATATTCAGTGCTGGAAGAAGTGCTGGTGTTTGGTATTTCCCGTTCTGTTGAGCCCTCAAGAGTTTGAGTGACATGATTAGGATTGTGGTTGCCTTTTAAAAAGATAAGGCTATAAGGAGCTGGATGTGGTAGTGATGGGGTTCCAAAGCCAGGAAGGAATAAAAAGAGTGGATGGAATAAGCTGCCTTTTCCTGCTGCTCTGTGCCACCAGGGCAGGTGAACACTGCTATTTCACTCGTGTTAAAAAAGTTTCTGAAAAACTGTAGTCAATTCTCTGCAAGAATTGTTTGCATATCATCATAGGAATTGGTGTTTGTGGAGCTGGGCAGATAATAACTGAATGGTGGGTAAATCACTCCTCAGCGGTTGCTTTTAGGAAGTGTCCAACGTAGAGAAGTGTTAATCGGGAAGGGCAGGAAATGCAGCACATCAAATGTAAAAATAGCTGCAAGGTGCTTTCTCTGCATTCAGAATTTTTTGAATTTTCTGATTAAAGTTTCACATGAAAATATGCTAGTGGTAGATAAGGAAGTTATTTGCAAGAGAACGGAAGGCACTATTATGCCTGAAATCAGATTGCTGCCGCGTCAGTGCTTCTGAGTACCTCCACGGAGCATTTGCTGGTGGCCCGTGATGAGCTGCTGGCACTGTGGTTCTGCCTGCTACCCACTCCCAGGGCTGCCTGGGGCCTTGGAGGGTGGCTAAAGCACTTGGTGTGGAAAAATGGTGTATGGCAGGTGGGCAGTGCAGTTGCCGTTGGAAAGCTGGACCAGTATAGGAAGAGGAGGGGAGACCATCTCTAAATGTTTTTGTGACCCACGGTTTGTGAGGAAGGTGGAAGGAGATTTGTGGCGAGGTGGTTCGTCATCAGACTGTTACCATGCTTCACAGTCAAAAAGCCATTTGCCATAATTTTGGCTTTCTGCTCTAGCATCAGACTCTGGTGGGAAACTTTAGACTCTGGCGAGAGTGTCTAGTACATTTTGTCAATAATTCATTTCCAAGCTTTGTAGTTGTCTGAAAAGCCATGAGAAAATTTCTCTTCTTTGTGCATGTTCCAGTCCTTTTGTGAATGATCTCTAGTTATGGGACCGTCAATAAGAATGTTGCATTAAATGATGATGTTTTGAGCATTCTGTCGTCTTGATAAGCATGTGGCTAAAGAGCAGGGTGAGGGAGCATTAGTGTGAGTGCTCAAGATACTGTGATCTACCTCAAAACAACACAAAATTTAAAAATTTCTCCTAATTTTTAAGTAGGTTGGTGTTGAATATTGATTGAATTTCACTTTGCCTACCTTTTGCAAAGCATAAGGAAAGCAGTACAAGGCATTCTCAATACTGTTAAGAATTATTATTTTTTTTAAGTGCCATTAATGAGAAGTGTGTTTGCTTCACGAAATACAATTATTTTGTCAAATGTTCATTCAGTTACTTGTTCCCATAATAGGCCTTTATGCTTCTTCGTATTTTGTTCCGTGTTGCTGCTAGGAAACCAGTCATCCACATCTGAGAAGCACAATTAAGTGTCCCTGATACAATATAGCCTCCATTATATGCCAATATAAAGAAAACATCAAAAGGATCCATCAAATAAGGTCCGAGACTGGCAAGGATATTCAAGATGGGGACTCCATATCTAAGAATCTGCTGATATGTTGGGTGGCACATGTCTTCTTAATGAGAAGGCATTAGGCTTTAAAGGATACTATTTCCAGCAAGCTCAGGGCCTGCAAATGAGGGATCTTCTGTTCGTGTACTTTTTCCTGTCTTATTTTGTACAGTTTCCCATGCATAGCTCCAGATGAACGCACCTTCTAGCTCATGGGTAGAACAACTTCTAAAAGGCACCTACCTTCCAAGACAAGTTGTTACATCCATTCTTCTAGTTACAGTGAACATTATATCAAAGACAACTGCGTGTGTTGGTTTTGTTGTTGTATGTTGGTTTAGCTTAGGGGTTTTTTTTGCGTGTACTCCTTTACTTCCTTATAAACAAAGATCTCAAAGGGCATCAATGCTGACACTTTAATTTGAATCAGGGGCATTCTTTTGAAGCAAATCTCCTGTATGTCCCCACTGTAATACCTTCGTTTGCATCTTGAGCAGGCTGAGAGTGTATGAGCTGGTGTATTTTGAGCATGCCACAAACCTGATGTAGTCTAGGGGCAAGCCTGATTTGTTTCAACCACGACTTGGTGGCATTCAGCTTGTGAGAGCTACTCTAAACTGTACTGGGGCGTGCACTTCAAACCCCTTACAGCATGGACACTGGATTCTTAGCACCAGCTGTTTTACACTGCAGATGCACTGACATTGTGGATAACAACATTATTTTCTCAAAGGTCTAATTACTTCTAGAAAAAGACCTCAAAGCACCATGAGCTCTGCTTTATTTGTAAAATAGTCTCTCAAGAGTTTGAGTTTGACTTAAATGTGTTAGCAAGCCCAAAACTATGCCAAATATTGTCTTATTTCTACTAGTTGCATGATATCCCTAGCACTATCTAACAACAAGAGAGGAAGTTAGATAAATTTTTGAGGCTAAAAAGCACAGTCTGATCATGATTTTGTAGAAAACATCAATCCTGGAGCCCACACTCGCTCCATTTTGATGCACAGTTCTATTTTTGGATGCCTTCTGTATCACAGAGAAACCAAAGATTACCAAATGGGTTTTCATATGTACTTTAATTGTTGATGTATCTCAGTTTGGCAACTCAAGAACTTAATTGCTATCAAATCTGTTTCTCTTGCTTCTTTCAACATTGCATCTTTCCCCCACTCTGTTCAACAGCTTGCAAGTGCAATGGCCATGCGTCTGTCTGCAACACAAATACAGGGAAATGTTTCTGCACTACCAAGGGAATAAAAGGAGACGAGTGTCAACTGTGAGTTCATTTCAGTTCGTTGTTTGAAATTAAAAGGCTATGCGCACACCGGCATGGAGCCCCTACATTTTTTAATGATTGTGTTTATGATGTCCCTGCTCATCTCTTCCTGCTGACAGTTGACTGACTTCATTGACGGTGCAGCCATCCGTGCTTCCCCTGGGGAGGGAAACATGAACAAAATGATTTCCTGAAGATTTACATTTTTAGGAACATTTTAACTGAAAATGACATGAAAAAGGGATGGGGTGAAAAAAAAAAAGTGCCCTGACTCCCCAGACTGTATATACCATTTTGCTTTATCCCTCAATAGTTTCTTTTTAATTGGTGGATTTGTACTGTCTGTGCACTCAGATGCTGTTCTGGGGGAGTGTAAATATATCTGAAATAAGACTTCGACATTCAGGCATTTTAATAGAGCAGTTTCAGAGCAACAAATTTGCTGGAGGTTTTTCTGTAACATAACAGAAATGCTTTTAGTGTAATGTTAGTGGAAATAATTTCATTCCAAATGATTTCATTGCAAGGTTTATTTTTAAAGTGTTGCTTGCATGAGTAAACGTTTATAGGACTAGATCCTGGAATAACTGTAAATGGAAACTTTAGGTTTTGAGTTGTAGTTATCCAGTTCCCTGCATTATGGAGAGCTAATAAATACATTTCAAGTGGATGCAAAAGTTAATATCCAGAATTTTATATTTCATTTTTACTGCGTGCTAGTTTGACGTGCAAGGATTGTGAAATTTCTTCAGCAGCCCAATATAGCTCAGACGTGCATCTTTTATTTTTAATCGTCTACCATTATCGGCACAGGTGGTGTTTTCTGATTTTTAGCGGCTGGGAATAAATAGAACTGAAAAAAAAATACATTTATTAAAAATATGTATTCTTTTTAGGTGTGAAGTTGAAAATAGATATCAGGGAAATCCACTTAAAGGAACATGTTACTGTGAGTACTCTTGGGATTGGTTTGGAAGTTTAAAATGTCTTATTTAAAACTAGTTTTAGTTGCCTCAGCATCTGTTTAACATACAGGGGATTAAAGGGATGACTAAAAAATGGTTTTAAAAAACTTCAGTTTTCACAGAAGTATTGTTTAAAGAGAATGAAAATACTTTTCTTGATAAGGTCTGTGTGATGATTGAATCTTTCAGAACAATCCTTTAAATGTTTTCCATCTGACTTTGGAATGAAATCTGATCTTATCTTACTTTAAAACATATACCTAATAAGTCAAAAGCAACGCAAGTCTTTAGAATTTTTGTAAGTGCAAAATTCTACTTTTTAAATATTCTGTTCCATGTTAGAATGGGTAAGGTTTCAAAATTGCCACATTTTCTCTGAAATGAACAGTTGGATTCCTGTACAATTCACGAAGCTACTTTGCCAAGATTCAGATTACTTAATGGAAACTCTCCAGCTTCTATTTGCAAATATTAGCAATCAGCATACTGGCAGGCATAGATAGATCTAATCTTAAATGACATGAAGATGCAAGCCTCAAATAGTATTTCTGTGCAACACAGAAATTACCAACATGCTGTATTTAGCAAACTTGAATTCTGCTTATGTATCCAGACAAGGGTACTGAAGCCTTCTTATGATGGTCTCTTTGCAGGGATAACCTAATTTGTTGCTGCTAGTGGCAGGGGTGGTAAAGTGGGCAAAAAGGGGGAAAAAAGCAGAACTTAACAACTCTGACAGGGGCAACCTCATTCTATGCAGGTTCAGTTGAGCTTGGTTTTCTTCCTTGAAAATTTCTTAGTGCTTCATAGGAGTTTGTGGGTAGATGTCAGAAGGTTGTTTAGCTCGTGTCTATCCAAGAAGGGGTCTCCAGGAGACAATAAGAGATAAAGAAAAAACAACTGGTACATAGATTTTATTTATTATTGCTTGGAATATTTCTGCATGGGTTTGGGAGTATGTACAAGTCGTACTGCTTTTTAATAAAAGGATACTGAAACTGGTGGATGCATCCCCCAAACTGACTGTCGTTTGACAGGATTAGGTGATAACCCCAGCCTTGGGCAGACATGAACATTAGGAGGGCATACAGGTAGGCCAAAAACTGGTCCTAGCATGCATGGACATGGTCTGACCCAGAGTAGGGTGGCAGCTGGGTCCATTAACAAGAGGTGCACTGTAGAGATCCTTCCTGTACAGTCCACTGATGTACAGCAACTCATCATGCATGGAACATAGTCCTCTCCCAAGTGGGGATTGTACAGTCTAATTTTATTTTGCTAGTATTCTCTGTGGAGGTATTGCAGTATGGAAAAAAATAAACCTTGTGGCAAGTTTTTTACAATGTATAGGTGTGAACAGTCATTTAGATTAGGACTGGAGGCTATTACCTTGAAAATGTAAGCAGAATCTTTCCCCCACTAGACTCAACTTAAAAAGAGGTTTTGTCCCTTTTTTGTGGGGTCATAATGGCTTGTAGTCATTTGTAACACCGTGGTGACTCTGAGCTGTGCTCTCAGTGCAAGGCATACATCAGCAACGTCATGCCTCCCTTTGCAAAGTTTGTTTTATTCCAAGATATGGGATGACTTTCTCCATGTGTTCCTTACAGATACTCTTCTCATTGACTATCAGTTCACCTTCAGCCTTTCTCAAGAGGATGATCGCTATTATACAGCAATCAACTTTGTAGCAACACCTGAAGAGGTAAATTTTCTATTTTCCCTTTAGACTTCATGCTTTGGGTATATGTTTGTTGTCTCTTGATAATGAATAGTTACAGTTCTGCAAGTCTCCAGATGAAGTCTCTTAGCGTGGCCTGTATGTCCAGCTCCACAAACAAACCAGAACTTTTTGAGCTTGGCGTGGCCATGCAGTCTCACATCTTCATGGTAAAATTTCATAAGGAACCACAGCTGATTCTATACGGTTGTTCAAAAAATGGCTGAGCAGCTCTAGTTTTGCGTGTTGTTCATGCAATACATTCTGTCTCTGTTCTTCCTGGTTTATTCTATGCCTTTAACTACTTTTATTCCTTACCATGTTTTCCTTGGGGAGGAGAATACTGCTTTCAGAAAATGGAAATAGTTTTTTTGCTTGATGTATTTGGTTCCTGTAAATAACAAATTCCAGGTGTTGGTTGGTTGTTTTTTTTTCCAGTGAACGTTTGCTAGGAAACAGTACAGTGAAATTGTTATCCTAAACCCGGCTTTTCTTTTTTTTTCTCCCTCAAGCAAAATAGAGACCTGGACATGTTTATCAATGCATCTAAAAACTTCAACCTCAACATTACTTGGTCCACCAGTTTTGCAGGTAAAATGAGTATAATCCAAGTTTTTTGGTAGCTTGCTTCAGTTACCGGTTTTCAAAAAATGCACATTTAACTAGGGAAACTTCTTTTTTTTTAACCTATGAACTTGTTATGTAATGATTGTAAATGTTAGGCCTGGGGGGCAGATGTAAAAAATATAAAAATGGACAATATTTTAATAGTTGGTGCAAGTTGGGTTTTTAGTAAAGCAATATTTTGGCATCAAGTGATTTTAATAATGCAATACAGTTTAAAATAGGTAGTGTTCAGATTAATAGCTAATTTTGTAACATTACGATTCAGGATGCTTTGCCACTTAGAATGTACATTGAAACATCTTTTCTTACTACTTTTTAACATTTGAAAACAGCTGGCACACAGGCTGGGGAGGAAATTCCAGTTGTTTCAAGAACCAATATAAAAGAATACAAGGACAGTTTCTCCAATGAGAAATTTGATTTCCGCAACAATCCAAACATCACTTTCTTTGTTTATGTCAGCAATTTCACCTGGCCCATAAAAATACAGGTAGGATCTCTTAAAAGTATGTATAATTATTTAAAAGTACTTTTTTTCCCTGTCTCTCAAGCAGTGTGGCGATTTGGTGTGCTTTTTGTGGTCCAAGCTGAACCAGTTCTTGGTGTAATCCTGCAGCAAAGGGTTTGAAGTTCCTGATTAAGAGCAAAAAGGTGCATCATCTTCTGATGTTGCCTCAGCCCAGTGGATCTGAAAATGCACTGTGAAATAATATGGAATGCTTGCTTATTAACAGGGTTATGCACTAATGAGGTTTCTGACTTAAAATGTGTGGGTATTGATGTTGAAGGAAACAGAGACTCATATAGGCAAAAACCCAAGCCTGGAATGAGAAAACAGAGGAAGGGTTCTTAGTATTTCTGTTTGACATCTTGTTCTCTAAAGTCACAGCTTAAAGCCCACCCCCTTTCTCCTTGTGCTGCCCAAGATGGGTGGTACCTGCAGAATAAGGTGAAGCTTGATTTTTCCCTCAGTTCCGTGCAGTCAGTTAACACGTGTTGCCTCGGGTGTCAGACTGACTGTGATGACAAGGCTAGTGGTGAAGAAGCAGTGGATGAAGCTTAGATGGATCATGAAAACACTCATAGATCATAGACTGCAGTCACAGAAACTGCAACTGGTGTGGCAGCTAATAATTGAAAGTAACCTTGGCCACCTTCTTGCTCTGGGCTAAGTCAGTTATCACCTGCAGTGTGCTCAGAGTGATATGGGTGCCCTTTGAAGGACAAAAGGACTTCTATGCCTGGAACAGAGACCTCAAATGAGGCTCTGTGTATTTGAATTCTGCCTTTTTTAAGAAGCATCAGCAAATGTAGGAACCCAGATTCTTCCATCCTCAGCCTTAGTCAACCAATTGTTGTATGAAAGCTGAGGATTTCACAGTAATTTACTTGGTATGATGTACCAGTCACAAAAACTCACCATAGGGGTCGCTTCCAACAAAGATAGTGCACATGGTAATAGTAAGCAAAGGAGTATGGTCCACCTGGGAAAAACGGTCCTTAAGCTATAATGAGATTTTTCAAGGTATTCCCTGAGCTTTTAAAAAAATATTATGAATACTTGTGAAATGACTGCATCACCTTCTGGTGAAGGTGGTGGCGTTTAAGTACTCAGGAAACTTTGTCTTGTTGATTGCAGACTGGTAGATTTGATAGTCTGACTTTGGATTGCATTTTTGTTCTTTTTAATATCGCTTACAATATTGGTAATCATTCTCCAGCTGGAGAGCTTTTACTTCATGCTTTAGTAAAGTCTTAGTCTTTATTGTCAAGTCCTAATTTTTAGATATAGTGGAGTTTGCAAGAGCTGCAAGGTAAAACCTTTATGTTGTTGGATACTCAAGCAGCAAGTACTAAGTCTCATTGTTTTTATTTAAGATATGTACTGTTTACAGTAGGGAAAGTAATGTCCTGCGTATAGGAAGGCGGGCACTTGTGTAATGATTTATTTAAATATTCAGGCTCTCCTTTATCAAACTGGTAATCACAGGATCAGAAAAAAAACAATATTTTATTTAACTTACAGGTTATGTTGACCGATAATTACTTTCCATAATCAGTGCTGGATTGTACCTTAATGTGATGATTTTACTTGCTATTTCTTGATGCGGAACTGTGTTAAGACTTTGTAGATGTTTTAAGAACAGTGCTGTTTCCTGTCCCTGAAGCTTTCTTGTGTTTGCTCCGGTCTCCACCCTTACCTGTACTTGTGAATTTCTGCTAGCTTTTCCTATGCCAGTGTTGTCATTGAGCTTAAGTGTTCCCTCCATCTCCTTGTTTGGCAGCTGTCTCTCCCTTTTTCCCTGGATGAATTTGGGGAGGTCATATCCTCTCTCAGCCTTTAGTGTTTGTTTGATGGCTTAAGCAAGACAAACCCCCATCATCTTGTGCTGTGAAACAGGTTATTCAGGTTGAGTTGCCTCATTTGTTTTCCCTCTGCCCTTGCTTGTATAAATGTCACTTGTGCATTTTCGGCCAGTCATGGGGATTGGGTCTCACTATTGCTTTATGCAGCACTGCCTCTACGTTCTTTATGGATTTTTCTAGGTCCTTTTATGTCAGTATTTTGCTTTGCTCCTTCTCGTGGCTCCAGCAATTAATAGTCCTTATTCATTTTAATATGGACGAATACACCCTGTTCTTTCTCATGCTTGTTTCCAATTGATGAACTCCCAATACTGATAGTGAACATTCTTCGCAGTCCCTAATAGCATCGTAAAATGTTATCCTGCTGCTGTTACTGGGTAATGTTACCACTCCTGAAAGTCATCCAGTTGTTTTTCTGTGTGGTTCTTTTCTGTGTTTTTGTTGATGATCTTTGACTTTGTCAGGAGGTTGGGTAGTTAGCACACTTTCTTTTTGGGTCTGCATCGCTTAACTGGTAGATTGCTTTAACAGCCTGCTACCAGAGACATTATTTCATGTGCCATTTCTTTTGGAGTGCTGGGATGTATGCTGTCTACTTTCACTGACTTTTAACACATTGAAATATCTGAGGTTTTTCTCCACCTTGTTTGTGTTTCTTTTTATAACCTTGTTCCCATCGGACGCTTTGCCTCGCACCTATGTTCAATGTCCTTGTCTTTAATGAGGACTGTAATGTAGTTTTAGGGATGCAGCTGATTGGTTTTGATCTTGTACCTATCCTTACAGCTTCCCCTCTTCCCTTTCTGATCTCCTTTACTTGTGTGGCTTAAGCATCACTTGCTATTGAGTTTATAGTTTGCTGACGTCTAGCATAGCTTGACATTTGGCTGTTTTTATTTTATCTCTGTACTACTTTCCAGCTTCTTGCTAATGAATCCTTTCCTCTCCATAATGTGTAGACTTTTTAATTGTTCCTGATGTCTTTTTTTGAGTTTAGTTCTGAGGATGCTGCATTCAAATAGTTTTACATCTTTGACCTGAGAGAAGTACTTAGATGGCTGCTTTCCCATTCCTTATCTCTTTAGTTCACTTGATTTTACTGTCGTATTTAATTCTTCATATTTAAAAAGAGTGAACTTTGATTCTCTTAAAACACTTACCTCATTTTATCCCTAATTTAATATGAATTTGCTTGTGAGCATTCAATCCAAGGTAATTGAATATCACCAGCTCTCCTTAATGTCCTTTTACTTGTCAAAACAAAGTCTAAAATAGCAACAAGTCTTACAGACTGAGAGAACTGTTTGTGAGAAGTCTAGCAGTGCTACCACATCCACGAATATGTGGTCCTTATGATTTCTCTTAACTTACTCTTTAGCTAAGAAGTTTTTTTTCCCCAGATTGGTGTTTTTCTGTCATCTCTCTCTGATACCTATTGGTGTTGAATGTCAGACCTTCCTCATGTTTGCAATCGCAGTTCTTCATTACTTTGCTGTGGCTTTGTTGTCGTTCTCCAGGAGCTCACCTACACCTCCTTTCACTGGAGTTCTCATCATAACTCAGCTTAGCATTTCCCATTCCTTTCTCGGAGCAGTCCAGCTGCATTACTTACCTGAGTGTGAGATAACACCAGTTTTCTTCTGCATCCTTCAACAGCAATTGGAGACTCAAGTCTGCATTTCTCACTCCTAAATTTGACAAACAGCATGGTGTTCTTCACAGACTCCCAGAGTGGGTGAGGTTGGAAGGGACTTCTGGAGGTCATCTGGTCCAGCCTCCTGCTCAAACAGGGCTACCTAGAGCAAGTTGATCAGAATCACATCCAGGCAGCTTTTGATTATCTCCAAGGAGGAAGATTTCAAAACCTCTCTGGGAATTCTGTGCCAGTGCTTGGTCACCCTTGCAGTCCAAAAGTGTTTCCCGCATTTCAGTTTGTGTGCATTGCCTCTGGTCCCATCACTGGACACCACTGGAAAAAGCCTGACTCCATTCTCTTTGCACCCTCCCTTCGGATATTTATAGACGTTGATCAGACCTTGCTGTGCCTTCTTTTCTCCAGGCTGAACAATCACAGCTTTCTCACAGGAGAGATGCTTCAGTCTCTTGATCATCTTTGTGGCCCTTTGTTGGACCTTTGTATGTCCATGTCTTGTACTGGGGAACCCAGAACTAGACTCAATACTCCAGTTGTGGCCTCACCAGTACTGAGTAGATGGGGAAAGATCATCTCTCTCAACTTGCTGGGAATGCTTTGTCTAACGCAGCTGTTGCACAGTAGGCAAATACCACTGGCCTTCTTTGTGGCAAGGGCACATTGCTAGCTCATGTTCAACTTGATGACCACCAGGATAACCAGGTCCTTTCCTGCTAAGCTGCCTTCCAGCTGGGTGGCTCCCTGCACGTATTGGTGCCGTTGTTCCTCTCCGGGGACAAGTTTTTACACTTCTCATTGTTGAATTTCATGAGGTCACTGTTGGCCCATTTCTCCAACCTGTCAAGGTGTGTCTGGATAGCAGCACGACACTCTGTTTTATCAGACACTCCTCCCAGTTTGATGTTGCCTGCAAACTTGCTGGGCGACATTCTGTTGCGTCATCCAGATCAGTATTTAAAATGCTAAACGGTATCAGACCTAATATTGATCTCTGGGGTACACTGGTAGCTACTGGCCTCCAATTAGACTTCATGCCACTGGTCACCATTCCCTCTGGCCAACTGTTAGGCCAGTTTTCAATCCACCTCATTATCATGTATTTTATACTTATAAATACTTAAAGGGTGGGTGTCAAGAGGATGGGGCCAGTCTTTTTTCAGTGGTGCCCAGTGACAGGACAAGAGGTAATGGGCGCAAACTTGAATGTAGAAAGTTCTGTCTAAACATGAGGAGGAACTTCTTTACTTTGAGGGTGGCAGAGCACTAGAACAGGGTGCCCAAAGAGGTGGTAGAGTCTCAGTCTCTGGAAACATTTAAAACCTGCCTGGACAAGTTCCTGTGCAACCTGCTATAGGTGGACCTGCTTTGGCAGGACAGTTGGACTAGATGATCTCCAGAGGTTCCTTCCAACCCCAAATCATTGTGTGATTCTCTGACTTTTCCCATCTCCTTGTCTTAGCCTGTTTTTGGGAGGTCTACTTTTGGAAGAGTTGTCATGTCTCCTTCATGAAGAACCTGTAGCCATATAGATCTACTTTTGGCTCTATTTTCAGTCCGTTCTTTATCTGGAGTAAATGTGCTGTCAGATTTGATGCCACATGAAAGCTTTTCCACACTGGATGCAAAGACACTGTACAGTTTGACACTGTGCTTCTCACACTATCCAGAGGTACTGCTTTACTCTAACATTTCTTTTCCCTCCTCACCATCCTGATAGTTTTCTTTTTCAGAGCAGTTGATGAGTAAGAGATGGTATTATGAAAAGTAATGGTTCCATAGAGCTAAAACTAGAGGAATGTCAGTAAAAAAGTGTGATTTTTCTCCAGGACTCACTGTGTTCTTTGAAGTCTTGTGCAGTCATCTGTGGCTGATTGAGCTGCCCTTAATTGCAGTCTGTGTTCCTACCTGTCCTTTCTGTACCTCTTTACTATTTGCTTTCCCTATTTTTCCTCTTTTTGTAAAGTCTTAGTTCTCTGTAGAAGTGTATCTTCAAGTAAGATAAAACAGAAGATAGGTCAAGGTATGGCTTTTTGGGACAAAGACTTCCTAGCCATCGATACTTGACTGAGGTTCACTACAAGATTTAAAATAGAACCATTGGGTGACTTCTCTGCTTTCCTGGCTGCTCCTTCAGCACTCAACTCCTTTCTTGTTAGGAATACATTTTACTCACACCTTTCCCACATTCTTTTTCTAAGTGGTCATCCCTTATTTCACTGCATAAGAGTTCTTGTTTGGTTGGTTGTAGTCCTTCAGGGCAAGCTGTCTCCTTAATTAAAACTGCATGTTGCAGTGTGGCCAGGATGCAAACTGTTTTCCTTATCTCAGAGACGGCCTCCTCCAGTTCTGCTCATTGCAGTTACACTATTAAACTTTAGGCAGCTACAGAACACGTTTCAATTTCCCTTTTGAAAATAGAATGGTTTTAATATAAGAAGTATGATGACGTCAGTGAAACTCTGCTACTGCCAGACTGCTGGAAAATATGCTCTCCTTGTGTGTGCGTGCGTCACATTGCAGCTTACGCATGTGTTTGGGCTGTTCTGTGCAGCGCAGTGTGTCCTACTGGTATTTTGGGGCTTTTTTCTTTGTTTGAATATTGTAATAAACAGTCATTGTAGGTACGCTGTCTTTTCCTGGCTTATTTTCAGTTTAGATACAGGATGTATCTAAGCAGAAGTGTTTATGTGTATACAAAATCTTGACACAGAGAACTTCAGAAAAGTAGCGTCTTTACTGCAGACTGATTAATCTACAATCCACATTATTAAAAAACATATTAGAAACTTTATTCTGAAGTCTTTGATTGAAATCTCTCTCTCTTTCCCTCTCTTCTTGCCTGTTAAAATCTGAACTGAGAGAGCATAAATGCTCTTTTGTGTAAGAGATAGCTCTGTCCTTGCCAATGCTGAATTCTGGCTTCTTTTTTTTTTTTTCTTTTTTTTTTTTTCTTCCCCTTCTTTCTCCACCTCTCTTTAAAACCACTTCAGTTCAGGGTTTGGGGTTTTGGGATTTTTTGTCAAGGGTATTCGTTTAGGATGTCTTTCCCTCCCCGCTTTAATGAATTGATTATTTTGTAAAAGAACTAAAGCTGCAAAATGCAGAAAGCCTTCAAAATACAGCAGTCTCCTTCCTAACACCTCCTTGCCCGAGTGGTTTCCGGGTAAGAAAGCTACACTGCAGAGTTCACTTAAAACCTTAGCTTGCCAAGCTTTCTTGAAAACCCAGGTAAGGTCTTGTCAAAAATGTATCGGCATTTCCGTTTTCTCTGCTTTGCGGCTCCTCTCTGCTAAGGAACTTTGTTTGGCATGGCCACGGTGACTTTGTCAGCGTTGTGCAAACCACAGCTGTTCACCTTTCTCTCTTTCACTTGGAAAACACTGCCCTAAATATTCCCTCTTTCCCCTGAGCTGAGAGTGCACCCTTATAGAAAAGGACATTCATGGCTGCTGTTATAGTTGGTGTTTTTCTGTAGTCGTGTAAATGTAATATGATCTTTTTCCCTTGCTGTTTCTTCTCTTCTCTTAGTCTTCGTTGCAATTTTGCTTTGTTATTCTTTCAAAATACATCTTAGATTAGAAAAGAGCTATAGAACACAAATACTCAGCTATACAGTATTACAGTAAGAAGCGAGGACATTCAGTGCAGAAGCTTTCAGAGGACTTTTCAATCCGGACAAAAGTCAGCTCACTCAGAGGTGAAATTTGTGTTCTGGAGCTGGCAAGTAGTTAATGGTGAGAATTTGAAACTGTCTTTGGTACTTGTGTAAATGTCGGCAGTTTTTATCAATGTTTAAACTAGCATGTATTTACCTGAAGCAGATTCCAGTGAGTGAGTCCCTCTCCTATGAATGCACAGGGGGTGAAAATTAGAGTTGCTAATACAGCTAACTTCCACCCCTTTTAGATGGCTGTAAGCTTTCTGCTCCATTATAGCATACTGTTGATGGGTGTTTTCTACTACTCGCTAAATATAAACTAGTGTTCTTGTCTTGTTTCGTACCCAAACAATTGTTTTCATTAACATTCTGTCCCATTTGATTTTAGATTTATTTTCTCCACGATTAAGAGCCCTCGCTATGAAGCCTTTTGCATTGATCTCCACTTTCTGAGTGTATGTAAGATGCTTAGGAGCTGATTAAGGAAAAAACGCAGTTTGTAATTGTATCATTAACTGGCAATTGCCTCCTCTCTTTCCTTGCGTTGGTTGAAGTATTTTAATTTGAATGTGCTTAAACGTTAATTACGAGCCAAATGCTTCAAGGAACAAAAAGAGACGAACGGATTTTGCCAGCCTCTTGCATCCAAAATGTAACATTTGCAAAAATCTCACTAAATATTCACTATATATTGTTTGCTCGGCAAGTCATCATCACGCTGTGCTTCAAAAAAGTGCCACTGTGACTGCTTAGCATCACTGCACGTGCTGCTTGGTGGAGCACTGCAGAGGCATTAGACGGCTTACAGTGTTTGAGGGCTGGAAGTATTTAATAACCAGAGGGAAATTTTTAAGTCACTTAAGCTTGTTGCCTTCCACTCTGATTTCACGAAGGCTGTAGTGGAAAAATAGCTAAAATTGCCTCTGCTGTCTGCATTTTTTAGCTTCCCAACCTTCTGCGTGGGCTGTTGAAGCTTTTTTTTTTTTTTTTCTAGGTTCCTCCAGCTGATTTATTTCAGCATGGTGAATCTTATATAGTCTGTTCTAAAGCTTTATTCCTTGCTACACGGAAAGTGAATGCACTGCGGATAGCTTAATTCAGTCACATATTGTGGTGTTGTAATTATTCTAGATATTGCAAAAGAGGGTGGATATAGGAAATGTTAGTGAACCCACTCAAAATATGGAATTGCTGTCTAGTTCATCTTCTGAAATTGTGAACGGTCAGTCAAAAGGTGGAAATAATGCATCTCCCTTGAACTGATCATTGCCTTCCGAGGAGCTGCCAAAAGTTCAGGTGCAGAAGCTGTAACAAGTGGGAGGCCTGAAAATTGAGGACAGCCTCAAATGTGATGTAATTAAATCAGCCTGTTGTTTGGAGCCCTTCCTTTTGGTGAAGGACTGGGGGACTGTTGCAACCCTGTGTGTAGACACGGGTGTCTGGGGGTTACTCGGCATACCTGCTGCTGTATGCACAGGAACCAGTGTGTGTGCTGTCCCATCCGAAGCAGCGAAATGTAAACCATTAACATGCAAACCTCTTGGATGATGTACTTTTTAAAGAACTACCTTCCTTTGTGGCCCTCCCGTCACTGCCTTATGTTGCTTATCTTAACTTACTGCTGGCACAGATATTGCCAGGACGACTGCGTCCAAGTTTTGTAGCAGAATACACATTTTGATGCTCCAGCTTAAGAGCTGCACTGCTGTGATTGAGTAAGATTTCAAATAGATGTGGGAGTATGATTGTGCTCTGAATAAAACTTTCAGGAATGACGCTTTTTTGGATTGGAGTGCTTTGTATATTAGGCTCGCACCTACTAATTTTGATACCGTTTCATGACCTTGTTCTCCTTTCCTTCATTGTTAGTCTGAGGGAACAGACCAATCTCTGTTATTTATTCCATGCATCAAAAGACTTCTGCTCTGCTTCTCGTTGCAACTGAAGGGTTTGCTCTGGGATTGTATTATTTTCACTAGTGGCCTCCTTTGACCTGTGAAGCAGTTCCCACTGGTTTACAGTGATATGCCGAAAATGTATGTAGGAATGTAAGAGAGCAGATTCTCTTCACGTCTATTTGGCTTTGCAGAGCTGGCAATAATGTTGTAAATGTATCTTTTTCTTAAGCCAGTAGATATTTCCTTTGTTAGGATTTCGGCGAAGTTCACATGGAGCCATATGCTGCTGGTGTCAGCTGGATTTCTGAGTAGAGATGAAGTGTAAACTGGACTGAGATTCTTCTCAGGAATGGCGCTTTGGCTGATTAAAGCAGGCTCATTTTCTCTTATGCTGAAAGTGGCTATTTAAGTGGGAAATAGTAACCAAAATTTTATAAAGTGCCAGGAATTACATTCCTAAAAAGTCTTCACAGTCCTCAGTCAGAGCTCTTACTCTGATCTTTATCATCATTATTTTACCATTTCATGGTTCGGGTGTCCAGCAGCATGCAAATACTGAAATCTTCCCCAAGTTCTCATTTTTCAAAGGAAAGTTCCTTCATTAAAGCAGTTTTGGATTAAGTTTCTTCTTCTGATACTGTTTCCCCGATCCTGCCATTTTTATTGGCAATGTTACCCATAAAACAGGTGGCCTCCATTAGCATAAATCTTAATACCAGTTTCAATTAAGCTTTAATTTTACTCGCCATTCAGTGTTTAGTGTGGTTTGGGAAGCATCGTTTTCTTGCAGAGCTAAATGATGGATGACGCTTTGCTACAGCCAAGGAAAGCTTTGGGGTACCTTTAGCTCCTGCCAGGTGAGGAAGACAGTACCCCTCGGCTTAAAAACAGACCTGGAGGGATGTCAGATCCCACACTTACACATTCCTCTTATTTTAGGCTTTCAACCTCTTTAAGGTGACATGCATATTGCCAGCAGTGATGCTCTCTAGGGTTACCTCTTTGAGGTTTACAGCCTAACTAAGGCTTTGATAATGCACATAATAGGATAATAGGATAGAGTGAAGAAACCGTGCTGCAATTAAAAAGCAGGGGCTGTAACTGACTCTAATACCCTGATTCGTCTCTGGAGGAAACACTAGGCATTTGATACAGGGCATAAATATCCCTGAGGACTGGACGTGGCCTGTGGAGGTTTCCAGCCTTTCTCTAAATTAATGTCGTTCTGTAATCAAAAGCCACAGGCTAATCGAATGAAAGCTCTCCGTAAGGGTAAAGTGAAAGAAAAAATGTCTTTGTTGTTGGCTAAAGAGAATAAAATTCATATAGATAGGTAGTGGTTCCTTTGATAAAATAATTATGTAGGCTTGAAACGGTACTGAGGATGGTGATCTTGATAGCTTTTCCGCCAGGTCCTCAGTGTTCCTCATGCACCTTTAATGAAGAATAGATGTGGGTGCGGAGATGCAATCATCCTTAGCTCTCTGGGACTCTTCTGTTCCAAAAATGCCAAAGTTGTTTGCTAATGATGTCCCTTGCCTTTATTTAGATGTAACTGCAGGTGCTTTTGAGCCTCTTTCACTGCATCTCTCTTGCTGTGGTGAGAGGTTTGCTTTAAACTGAACAATGAAACGTAAATCAATTTGTTAATCTGATGAAAGTTGCTGTTGAATGTAATTACTTTTGGAGACATGCAATTACACGCTGATTTTTCAGAACAGGCAAACTGACATCTTCTGCTGGGGACAGAAAGATTTAAAACAGAACAGTTAAATGATACTTTAAAACATGAAACAGCTGCTTCCTTTTTATCTGCTCTTGCTTTCTTATTTTTGGCTTCAACCAATGACATTTTTCTCCTTTTAGAAGTTGTTCCCTTTCATATTAAGTAGTATTTTTGTTAGAAGCTTCTTAAATCATTAAAACCTAGGGTTTCTCTCAAAGGCAGTTAACCCTTGCTAGGATGTGTTACAACTTCAGTACTTTTTACTGAGGTGGTGGCTTCAGCAACCTTGAAAATTGCTTGTGCTGAACTTTCCCTCAGTGCTGGGATTTTTATCCTTTTACCCAACCATTGAAATCTTGGAGTTTTTTATTGACAACTTGAGCTGTACTTCGGATGAACTGTAGTAACACATGTATCTTTTATTTGTGAGGTTTATTGTAATATCTTCATATAGTATTGGAAATCTGCTCGTGTAGCTCTGCAAAACTTTAGCTGCATAAATAAGAGAAGTTAAAGGGGAACGGAGAGACATAGACTAAAATTCAGATTTAATAATACCATGAGGATTTCTTAGGATGAGTTTTTTTCTGGATATAAGAGTAAGATATGTATGGATTGTCTTAGTTTTAAGGAAGCTGATATTTTATTTCTTTTAAGATACAGGGCTGGAAAGCGTAATGTTACAAAAAAATACACAGAATTAATTTTCTGTGGAAGCAAAGTCCACATTAGGCAATTCATTTCTCCTGGGTGACACCCAGGGTGGTGATGTGCTGGTTGCCTGCAGTTGCTGTACTTCTCTGCTGAATAGCTCTTCTTGAAAATACAGTGTGTCGCTGCTGAATGTAAATGTAAACCTCAAGTTCAAATATATTTCAGAAAACGAGCGATGGGGGCCGTTGCTGGGAAGCTTTTACAGCTACCGAAAGAGCTAGATATACCTCCTTATACTATAGCTTATTTAAAGAGTCAGAGAATAGTAAGCAGAGTTAATGAAGAGGAGAAAAGTGCACTGCCAATAAAATATAAGAAACCAGCATGCTCAAATGCAACAGTAGATGTAGCCTGGCTGAACCACTGGGGAAAAATATATCCTGTACTAACACAGGGTGACAAAACCAGAAAGCCTCTGGCTTGTTTAGCTAACAGAATGAAGACAGAGCCACCAGCGCTCAAATAACAGCTCTCAGATGTCTCTGTGGTTCTGCTTTTGTTAAAAACAAACCATTCCTGGAATGTCACTAAAACTTCTTTTTCTCTCACTTAGTTTCCTGACTTCATATTACTAAGATTTTTTATTTTTTTTTTAACCATATTGGCTCACAGCAGTGTTGGCAAGCAGTGTGGAGAGTTGGGGTCAGGGAGGTATAGTGCTATCTTGGCCCCATATAATAATAAATTTCTGGGGTAGTTGTGGGGGTTTGTTGTTTGGTGGAGTTTGTTTTGTTGTTTTTTTTCCCTAAATTGTTTTTTATTTTTTTTACTTAATTCTGAGTGTCATGTGTAACTCTGTTTTAAGACTGGTTTGCATGCAAGACTAGCATTGTTCTGGTTCCTGCACGTGGACCTAAAGTGTCTTTAAATTACGTTAATATTTTGACTATAGGGATTGGAAATAAATCATGGTAGAATGATTTGTCAGTTCAGTTTTTTACCTGGAAATTCTTGATGGTGAATGAAAGCCTTTCGTGGTAAGGTAGTAACTACCTGTCCTTTATAAAATGCTAATATAAGAGCTTATATATGTATAGGTTGTTCATTTTTCCCTACGCAGCAGTGTTACTATTTTTCATATTAACGTTTCTTTAACACAAAATCACAGCCGAGGCTCTCAACAAATAAAACCTTGATGAATAATATAACGAGGCAGCCCTTTGATCAGCCCTTACATGAGCTCTCGCATACCTAGTGCTCCGCAGCATAAAGTTTCCATCCAAAGTACCCGCATTTTTTTCTCATTTTATGTTGGAAACACTGATCAGGGTGCTAGTCCCACAGTTTATGAGCACACAGTGGAGAAAACCATGTTTATTAAGGTTCCCAGTGTTTTATGTCATAACTATGGTAGCGTATTGTTTAAAAAAACCCGGAGATGTGTTGAATTTTCAATTACTGTGCATATCTTTGGTTCTTCTGTCTTTTTTTCCTCCCTGTGAATAAGTGGTTTGCTGAAAGTAAGTTTGAGGGTTTTTTGTTTCTGCCACTTCATGTAGTAATGTGACACCAGGTTTGAAACAGCATGTGGCTTCCATAATGCATAATAAAGTTGAGAAATGTTGTCACTAAAAGGTGTTTTTATTGGCTTATTTATATAATTATATACTTGACTTTGAGATATATATATAGTTTAAAAATATATATAATATATAAAGATATGTACTTATTTTGCTATATCATTTTAATAAGGATATAAAATTCTTAGAATTTCTGTAGAGACTTCTGTGTCTGGTGCACTGCAAACTTTTTGTGATACAGATTGATAAACATTTTAAATCTTTCATCCTAGATGATCCTTAGAAATCATGTCTTTCTCAGAGAGGGAGACAGAGCTTTTTTTCCCCACTAATACCACTGCAACACCAAGCTCTGTCTTGCATATATTTCCAGTGTTTTGTCTGGTCAGAAATGATGCAAGACGTAAGGTTTTGCCTTTTTCCATCTGTTAGCTATTTTGCAGCCTAAAAAAAAAAAATAAAAAAAAAAAATTGCTAATAGGTAGTTAGCTGCCCTGCTCCTCTTTCTGTTCTTGATTCCCCCTCGTGTACTTACCTTGTAAGCTCTTTTAAGAAAGCGACTTTTATTCCTTTTAAGCTTTGGGCACACAAGCGTTCTTAAACTCTAAAGCCCATCTTTTTGCTGGACTTTCGGGGTCTGAGAGAGTGTTTGAGCTGTTGTGTGCTAAAGTTCTAAGTTTTTCCATGCTGAAGCTCTGCATAAATAGTTGGTATGCTGACGAACGTAACTTACTCTACACACAGATGGTGCCAGAGCTCTGCTCGGCACGAAGCAAGGGAATGGGATCTTTCACAAATGCACCCAAACAGCAGTCTGAGACTTGAGGGAGATACTTGAGGGCCTGCAACTGGGAAAACTGGAGTGTTTTAATGCTAGTGGCTCGCTTTCTGTGTCTAGTTCTGGCATTTTTCTTTTTAAGCATTTTTTTTTTCCAAAAAAATCAAAGGCAGCTCAAAGCTGCCTTGTCTCCAGAATAATTGTTGCAGTCGCGCATAAATCCAAATCCATTGAAAATAAGGAATACATCAGCATATTTCTCTTTAAAAGACTCATACAGTGGCAAGAAAGCTCACTCTGTAACCAAAATGTTCTTCTCAACTGCAACTTATACCCTCTTTTCTTCTCTCTGTGGCAAGGGCAAACCGCTTGGCGCTCTGGGAGCCAGCAGAGCTTTGCCACTGGGAGGTGTCAGGGCAGGGGGCAGCTCAGCCAGCAGCACCCGCTTCCCCTGCCAGCCCCCTGCCAGCTGCCAGGCCTTTGGGCTGACGCCCCGGTGCCGCATCCCTGCCGCCAAGTTCAAGATAACTCGAAACAGCTTTGCAGCATAAACACATCTGAGGTCCAGCGTAAGGGCCGATCTTTTACGTAGGTTTTCAAGAAGTCTCCTCTTTTTGAACTTGT
The DNA here is from genome assembly GCA_013400375.1 of Thinocorus orbignyianus. NCBI lineage: Eukaryota > Metazoa > Chordata > Aves > Ciconiiformes > Thinocoridae > Thinocorus > Thinocorus orbignyianus. Next base: position 712,989 of record VXBW01005991.1, read on the forward strand.
TGCTTTTAGACCGAGCAGTGGAAAATGTGCACTTGTTTTAAACGGGGGATTTTATTGCATGTTTTTTTCCTCAGATGAATTCCTCTGAAAGAAGTGCATTCCTTACCTGCATTGCATTTAATAAGCAAAACCTTTTAGCAAAGAGTTGGGTTTTTTTCCCTGTAGTTAAACTTTTAAAGTATAAATGGCATGAAGTTTTTGTGCTGTACTTGAGAAGGTACTGTTGCTTAGAGGCTGTAGAATTAAAACAGGCAACATAGGGATTGCTCCAAGAATTCCTTTTCGGATGACTTCTACCAAGCCTTTAGGTCAGTCTGCGAGGTTAAGCATGGACAAGAGTTTGTAAACAAGAAGAAATCCCTTCTTGGACAAAAAAGAAGCACTTTGGAAGTCACTTGTTTGGGCAAAGGAGCGATGTGACAGCATCTCTTCTGTACCGTTTTTATTATTTACACTTTCCTTTTGAATTCCAAGCATAAAATTTGCTTTCAAAGACACTCAACTGGACACCTTACCAATACATAGATTTTGGGAGGCTAACGTTTAGTAAAGATTTTTGTCTGCAAGCAGTATGTGAGGGTGGGAGAGTTTCGGCCATTCAATTCTGTTTCCTAATCTTTAAGATAGTTTAAAGGAGTTTCTTTTCTGTAACTGGTCTGTGGTGCTGTTTACTGGTAGAAGTGATCGATGTTGTTAGTCTTTGTCTCTAGTTGATGATAGTAATTTGCCTGAACTTAATTGCTGTTATCGTGAAATGTGTTATTTTTAACTTTAGTCTTAAGAGTTATGTAAAAATTCACCAGAATTCAACAACAAGAAGTTGAAACGACTGAACAACTAGCTCAGTTGTTCTTGCAAGAACCTAAATGAGGCACAACTATTTGTGAGCTGTACTCTCTGTTTTGGGAGGGATTGTACCTGAAGCTTGGGAGAATTGAAAGGCACATTAGAGGTCCTCTTCCCACGGAAATCCACCTTACCAAGTTTTGGATTATAATTTCACCATCTCAGTGTGTTGGATCTACTCCACATACTTCTGACTGCTACCTCTTCACTGAATGTTCTCTCAAACTTTACAAAGCCAAACAAGGATTTTTTGCTGAAGTTCTATTTTAGAAGTTGTTACCTGAATTTTTGGTTTCATCTTAGCTGCTGTACCTATGGAGACACCTTCAAAGGTGGCCTCATTGCTGCAATGCAGAACACAGGACTTTGGTGGAAAGCCACCATCTTCTAGATCAGCCTGGGAACTTGCACATTACATTTCTGGGGCGGAATTATAGATGTGAATTCCTTCTCTGACTCTTCTTGGACACTACTTAACTCCTGGTTGAGAGAAGAGTTGGGAAGGTTAACTTGTTGCAGTAAGGTTTATCAGAAGTCATAGAATCATAGAATCATAGAATGGTTAGAGTTGGAAGGGACCTTAAAGATCATCAAGTTCCAACCCCCCTGCCATGGGCCAGGGACACCTCTCCCTAGAGCAGGTTGCTCAAAGCCCCCTCCAGCCTGGCCTTAAGCACTTCCAGGGATGGGGCATCAAGAACTTCCCTGGGCAACCTTTCACAATCCTTTAATGCCAACCACAGATGTGCTGCTGCTGTTCACAGCAGGCACAGAGCAGGAGCTCTCAAGAAGGAGCATCCAACAACTAACCCCAAACTCCAGGGTCGAAAGAGAGTTTACAAGGCTGTGAATTCTTGCTTGTGTTTTCGCTATAGCTTGATACCACCACCGGTGCCCTCACAACCCATGAGATTCACCAGCAGCACCTACCTTTGCTGTTTCAGCTACTCCTTCTGTCTGCCATAGCACTGAAAGCCAGAGCTAAGGCCATTTTATTTGCTTTTGTATTTCTTGTTGGATTTGTATGTATGTATTTATCTTTCTCTCCTGCAAAATTGCTACAATAGCCTTCAGTTACCTTATCACTCTTCTCTTGCGGGACCATTGCCACCTTCACTGTGCGGAGACAGGATAGAGAGTATATGAGGCAAAGGTCTGTGGGAATGGATGATCTCTAATTTTACAGTGTTTGCCTGAGATTCGTAAGAGGGGTGTTTTTTTAGCCATGTCTCAGGTTTCTTGTAGCACTTGGTAGCATGTTACTGTAATGAGTAGGTGCACAGGGTCTGATCTGAGATTGCTGTTCCAATTATGGGACTTTCCAGAACATTGTTTGCTAGTGCACTTTAAATTTAGATAAGCATCCCTATTCAACACCTGGCTGTTTATTGAACAAATACTCCCCATTTGTCAGATTTGTGTGGTAATTTTTCTGATGCAGGGAAAAGGGGAACTAACTCTTAAACACTATTTTTAATTTAGAGACAGCTATGCCTGTGTTTGCTCTGCACAGCAATCTGAGAGCTCGCATGGGGAGACAAAGCGTGTATAATTGGCATTTCTGAGCCAACTGCTGACTGCAGCCAATTAGCTGAAAAGTGACAATTTGTGACTACTGCAGTAAGGCGGCACAATATTGGAATATAAATTGATTTCCATCTCTGTATAAGTTCGGAAGTGAACTAGTTTTTATATTTGCACAGTATCAAGTGTTTGTGCCGTAAAGCTCAATGGCTTAGTATTGCAGCAAGTGAGGAATAAGTCATTTATCTCTTTCATTGTTCCTCCATACAGGAGCAATGTGGCTCATAGTAGTAGGTGTGAAAAAATCAAATTTTAGTGGAGATTTTATTTTTACTTCTTGCAGAATGTAAATCTGAGCACGTGAACCTCTTCAGTTGCACCAAGTTGGTCACAAGTTTTTCTTCTACCAAACATAAAGCTGCAGGCTGTTGAGTGTGCTTGGATGCAAATTTTTTTAGCTTCTCATGATCAATGAGTAATTCTTTTAATGTAAGCAGGAACATACCGATCTGGACTTATGTCTGGGACTTCCCTGCTTTCTGTGATCCACCCCTCCTGGACCTTTGCCTGTCAGATCAGCTGGTATTGCAGCTATGGATGGTTATCCCTTACTCAAACTTGTCAGCTTTCAGTTGAACATCACAACTGCTCCTTCTGATGTCCACAGCTACACCATTAGGTGTATTACAAACTCTCTGGGATCTTCCACCTATGAATCACTCTCCACTTTAACTTGTTGTGTGTCAGAGTTTTCCAAGTTGCAGTTAATTGCTGCAAGACCCTTCTTTCTCTCACACTTGTGATTTAATTTCTCTGTCTAGAAAATATTCCTCTGTGGAACAGGTTGTTCTTGCAGTTTTTGAATATTTACAGGGGTCAAATCAGCTTGAATTTTCTTTGTAACCTCAAAATTTGGGACGTAGTTTTGCTGTTCATTTAAAATAGATCCATGATGCCTCTGAAAAGGAATGTCCTTCTGCCTTGGTGGTGTGGCACCACATTGCCCATTGAGGCAGTGACTGTAACAAGGGTGTGAGTCCACGTGAAAGTTAGCTTAGCAAAAATTAGTTTTCAGCTGCAGTGGGTTGTGTGATCTGGTTTACTACAGAGCTGCAAATACACTGTATGCTCTTGCTGGGTAATGGGATGTATGGGAACAAGTGGTTAAAGGGAGGGTGTGGATGCATGCTTGGGTGCCAGCAACACTTATGGAAGGTTTAAAATAATGGTGTAATCATGATTTGTAAGAAGCTTTGCTTCTTTCCCTTGGAGATGCAAATACCTTTTGTTTTTTCAGTGTAGATGTCTGGTCCTGCACTTAACTGAACTTAAACCCTGCACAGACAAAGAACCCAAATGCTTCTCTTCCCTGTTGGAGATTTAGTGTCCACATATCACTGTCAAATATCTTAATTCACTGAATTTTTCATTCTATTATTTGTTTGTTAAATTGACTGTACTTGATGTATCTCAATGCAAATAGAGTCACAGAACTGTCACGGTTGGAAAGGACCTCTGATATTATCGAGTCCAACCATACACAAGAACACAACCCACACCTTACAATCTCGGCCACTAGAGCGTGCCCTGAAGTGCCACATCTACACTTCTCTTAAATACCTCCAGGGCTGGCGACTCAACCACCTCGCTAGGCAGCCTGTTCCAGTGCCTGACCACTCTTTCAAGTAAAGTAATTCTTTCTTATATCCATTCTAAACCTCCCCAGTACAACTTCAGACCATTTCCTCTGGTCCTGTCATTATTCACTTGGGAGAAGAGGCCAGCACCCACCTCTCTACAACCTCCTTTCAGGTGGCTGTAGAGGGCAATGAGGTCTCCCCTCAGCCTCCTCTTCTCCAAACTAAACATGCCCAGTTCCTTCAACCTCTACTCATGTGACTTGTTCTCCAGACCCGTCACCAGCTTGGTGGCTCTCCTCTGGACAAACTCCAGCACTTCAATGTCCTTCTTGTAGTGAGGGGTCCAGAACTGAACACAGTACTCGAGGTGAGACCTCACCAGTGCTGAGTACAGAGGCACCATCACTTCCCTGCTCCTGCTGGCCACGCTATTCCTGATACAGGCCAGGATGCTGTTGGTCTTCTTGGCCACCTGGGCATGCTGGTGGCTCATGTTAAGCTGCCTGTCCACCAACACCCCTAGGCCCTTTTCTGCTGGGCAGCTTTCCAGGCACTCTTCCCCAAGCCTGTAGCGTTGCCTGGGGTTGATGTGACTGAGCCTGAGTTACCTGTCCCTTTTTCCAAAGGTGATAAACCCTCCTTTTTTCCCTAAGACCCATCAAAAATTCCTTGTTCAACCAGATTAGCCATTTTCCCCACCCGCTAATCTTTTGACACTTGGGGACAGCCTGCTCCAGGGCCTTTAAGATTTCCTTTTTGAAGAGCATCCTGCCTTCAAAAAAAAAAATAGTTTGGGTCTTGACTGAGGGAGGGCATAATGCTAATCCAACCTTTTCCAGGAGAAGATAGATTGGGTGCATCCAAAAAGAAACTGTCTTTTAGCACACTGTAACACAAAGCTGCCCCTTTACCTTGAACCAAACTGGTATATATTCTCCTTGATGACACAGAACAAAATTTGTTAGATTGTTTTAAGAACATGATGGTTTCTCTCAGCAATCAGTCTGCATTTGCCTATTACCGCTTTTACCTCTATTACAAATATAATTCATGTACATTTAATGTTTTTGTTCTCTAACATTTTGTGAGGTGTTACCTCGTGCTCGTTGTCCCCAAGATCTAATGTAATGCAAAGAAGTAAAGAAATAGCGGATATTAACGAGCTTATTCATTCTGGGTGTGATATGCAGTATTAACACAGAGGATGGTTAATCTTGACAGCCTTGCTCTTCTGTACTTTGTGGCTTACTCCATGGCCTGATCTGAAAGTTAGAAATAATTATAATAATGAAGCAATCCCTCTGTGCCTATATTCTAATGTTGGGACATGTTGATCAGGTCTCTGACTGGATTTAGTTGCCTTTCGAGGCTCTACAGCCTGAATGTATCTGATACATCTTAGTCAAGTTAGTGGATTTGTATTTTGAGGTGGGGAGACCAGGGATGCAGGCTATTTAACCTGCTTATCAGGCTTTGAGTGTGAGCTTTTCCTAGACTTTGCCACTCTGGATCAGACTTAGAAAAATTGTCTACTTTTAAGCTTACCACCACATCAAAGAGTTTCGCAAGAAGGAAGTAAAGTGGTTATTGTAAGCTCGAATCCCTGATTTGAGGAGTTCTTCTGTTCAATGAAGTTCTTCCATCTTTTTCATTGAATCATCTAAGCTTTTAACGCTGGGATGTAGTGACCCAGTTTCCAATGTCTGTCTGCTTCTTGACACTGAAAGCAGATTTAATAAATGAGTAGCTGCTTCCTTTTTGTTGTTCAACATCTTGTCCAATTCCTGTATGCATTACCACAAATGTAGCTGCATGCAGTCCAGCAGTGTGGTGTGATATTGAGTGCCTAAACATGGGCATAATCCATGAAGCCAAGGGCAAGGAATCACTCTAGAAATTTAAACTATCTAAATGTAGGGGTCTACAAACAGATGTCTTATGTCACATGCCTTAAGTGTTTAAGGTCTCATTATAGATGGAGACTTAGATCTGGAACTGTTCAGATAATCCTGTACTAGACCCCTACATTGGCCAACCGAATCACAGGTGAGGTTTCTGTTGATTGTAAAGGAATGTTAGGCACATGCCTCACTATTCCTGTATTTTGATGTCTTGATCTGTGGTTGAATCCCATAAATTTCACCTGTAGAAGTAAAATAATGTTTCCTTCTCAAAAGTTGTCCTGGGAGCTAACATTCCCAAGACAATTTGAGAGCCACCTGCCTAAAAAGGGTCATCTTGCCCTGCTCCTCCTTTAGATTGCTGCTGAGTTTGCTTGATCCCTCAGTGAGGTAGGTCGGATCAGAAACATCGGCAAAAAGCCCTTCATTCCTACAGTTGGCTCTCTGCTGGCTTAACAACTTGCCTTGGCTCATTAAAGATGTTCACAGGAGATGTGAAACAGCAGCAGCAGCATGTAGCAGAGCTGGGACCACCTTTTAGGTGGTGGAAATGGATTGCTAGGTTGGCTCAGTTTTTCCTGAAACCTCACCACTGAAGCTGTTGGCGTTGGCTTGCTCCTATTGAGTGGGGAGTACCAAGAGTAATACCTGTTTTCTGCCATGTGTTTCACTAAGGACACCATTGTATTTGTGTTTAAAGGAGAACTGAAACATGGAATTATGTTTATCTTGAGCAGAAGAGGAGTCTATCCCCTCCCCATCACTATCTTAGAGGGCAAAATGAATGTTTTGATGACTTTGGCATTGCTAAAGAATGCTTGAAACCCATTTGCTTTTCAGCAGGTCCTTTGACAGAAGCACAGGCACTCAGCATTCAGGCCACGGCATCTTGTTGCTGTTGTCTGTATTCTCCAAGGTCAGATTGAATCCTTGCCTCTAACCATAAAAAACCAGACAGTGAAGATGCTGAGAAAGAAACAGAGGAAGATGTACATTAATGTCACCTGCAGCTTATTTGGCTGTTGGCTTTATCTTCTCTTTAGAAGTCCTTGGAGCTCCCAGACTTTCAGTCTTTTTGTTTGTTAGCTTCGGCACTGGGGCTGTATTGAAATAAAAAGCAAAGCAGCCTGAAATCTCTGAATTTCCATGGCTTTCAGTGCCATGTGGTCCTGTATACTTTCAAAACACGAGTGCTGTAATGTTCTCCCACCTGCTAGGTGAGGTTAATGGATGTAGCAGTAGGAACCCTTCTGGTATTTTCTGAATTCACAGCAAGCACCAAACTCGAGTAGTTTGCTTCATGTTGTGCCATCTCTGTTGTACTTCCTGGTTTCATAAGTTAATTAGACTTTATTTTCCTGTCCTTTAGAATTCTACTCTAGAATTGTGTCCTGTTCAAAGTCCCCATTTTCAGTTTCCTTTTTTTCTCATCTCTAAGATGAAGTAGGGTTGAAAAGAAAGGCAGCACTCTTGTGAATTAAGTCACTTTATACAACAGTGAAGAACGGCAAAAATATGGCATGTAAGTAATCCTGAATGGTTAACAGGGAAATAAAAGTTGTAGAAACAAAGTTTTCTGTGCTTGTTCACATTTTATCAAGCATTTAGGTACCCAAAATGCTCAAAATTGTGTTACGAAAATGCCGCACTTGAACTGTTCTTCAGTGCATTAGCAGTTCTTCAGTTAACAAGTTTAGATTAAGAGTACTAATGCTATGTATAATATTAGAAATTATTTGAGTTTGGAGAGAGATTTGCCCCATCCCCATTGTGGCTACTAGATTGGCTTCGATCTCTCTAAAATATCTTGCTAAAAATTAATATTTATAAGTGGAAGGAGTTATGTTGTGATGATTTATCTGTAATTCTGTTTATTACAGCTAAGTGAGAGGAGTTACTCAAATTTGTTTCTTGCTATATTTAATGCAAAAAAAAATATTTCTACAGAATTTCTCATTGGTTTGGTGATACTAATTTTTCTGAGCAGTACATGAAATTCAACTACTTTTTACTGAGTTCAAAGCACTTGTAAATCAAAAGAGCAGAGGCTTAAATAACTTTAGCTACGGTTGCACTTGCCGGCTCAAGGTGAGCTTGTTTCAAAATCAGAAGTTGACTAGGAGTCAGCTGGACCCATTTTTTTTTTTTCAAAATTATTCTCTTGAAGTTATACTAAAGTTTCTTTTGTCTTGAAGCACCAACTCCAGTACTAATGTGAACCGATTCCTGGTTATGTAATTGTCAAAACTTGTATCAGTCGCAGACTCTAGTTTAACTCCAGAAGTATTTTTGAGTTTGAATCACCAGCTGTTTCTGAAATGTCATTTGGGTTCAAATTGCTTTTCCTTAACACAAAATATTTTGTGGCCAAGGACTTTGCCATTAACTCCTTTGAAATACACGCGTACTGATTTCAAAACTGTGGCACTTGATAGTTGGTGTTGGGTAGTCAGAGGTAGCCAGTTTTCTCCTTGGCTTAATATTTTATGCTAATCAAATTATAAAGAAAGCAAAGCTCTTAATTGTACATATTTATTACTCTGTATAGCCAACTATTTTTGTTCATCTGAAAAGGAGTCAGATTTTTTTTAATACTTCAAATGATGTGACATTAGAAAAAGCATGATGGGTTGGTGTGCTTTTTCAGGTACCTGTTCTGATCAGATAAACACTAGCTTTATAATATTTTCTGGAGTTAATGTAATTAATTTTCTGATCTTAACTATTTAAGGATACTGCATTATTCCTAAGAACATAGTATGAAACGTCTTTAAAGGATGCTTATGTTATGAAAGTGGCAATTTGACTTTGCTACTGAGCTCATTGCCTGGAGGATGCGCTCCCAATCCCAGCACAAGATACACGGTGTTTTCTTGCAGTTATTCTGTTTGTACCTTTGGTACAAAATTAGTTTTTTGAGAATGGATAAATGAATCTTCTACTGTCATTTAAACTTAATTAAAAATACATACCGCTAAGAAGTTTGTGCCATATTTTTCCTATATCCAGACGAACAGTCTACTTTTAACAGCTATTTCTAACCAAACTTTCTATGTAACTGAATTAATTAAGTCCTCGGAGCAGATTATATTAAGGGAAATTAAGCTCCAAGTAAGCAAACCATTAACAATTATGACACTAAATTGTCTGTGACACAGATTGCGGAGGTTTAATAGCATAAAGTGATTTTGGCTTGTGAGAAGTAAATTGCAGAAGCCAACCTAGGTTGTTTTTTTAATCCATGTATGAGGTACGCATCCTTGGTTGGTCTTTGCAAGGGAAGAGCTCCAACAGGTAGGCAAAAGAGCCACTGCTAGTAAAGCATTTCTAGGGCTTCTGTGTGAAATAAACCCAGATTTTCCTTCTCTGTTTTATTTCTTTCCTACACTTGTGTTACTGAAAAATGAGAAACCCTCCTCTGGTAACAGTTAAGAGATGAGTTTGCAGTGTCATTAATCTTTCGTAGAGTCTCTCTTTTTTCTTTTTTTTTTTTTTAAATTGGCAGATACTTGTTTCTTTCTCCAGTTGGAGAAAGCTTTGGTCTTACACAGGACCAATCTCATCACAGAAACTGGTCATCTGCAGAGGACTGACCTGTTGATGATTTCTTTGTGCTTTTAATTTTCTTTTTCTGCAAAAGGATTTTTAAATATAAGCTATTAATACATAATCCAGTCTTTGTTTTCAAAAGTATCTTTTATAGTCAATCAGCATCGTAGTTATTCTCAGGCCATATTTCGATAAACTGGGTATATTGGATGTTGTTATTTTGGGATACAATGTTTTAGTAAGAAAATTCTTTGCTTTAGAGAAACACTAGAATAATTGTGCGAATATAAAACCACCTCAGTTACCATGCAATGAGTTTAAAATAGAAAGTGAAACCATACTCACTCTCTTCTTCTAGAAGATCAGAAAGCACTTTATAAGTAAAAAAATCAGTAAGAAACTGTGTGTTTTCTTGTCTTTGGTAGGCAGTAGTATTGAGGTCACAAGCATCTGGTCTGCAGGTTTGAGTTAGCTTCCCAGCAAAACAGAAGTTATGTGCTGTAAAGGAGCTTTCAACTTAAGAGCATTCCAGTACATTTATGAGAAAATTATTTTGGTCAGATTCTACACCAAGTTACAATGAATAATTAAATCAAATATAATAGAAGATGCTCTAGAGGAACAGAAATCCAAGCAATAACTCATTTTGCATATATTCATGAGTTTTGGAATGTTACTATTGCTGGGAGGAGAGATTTGTGTTTATGCTAATGATACCATAACACACAGCTTATCAAGGAAAAAAAAAACAACAAAGGATTCCTTAAGTGAATTTACTATCCGTGGAAAGCTTTTGTAAGTGCAGATTTCAGTTTAGTTTTGAAATAAATTCAGTAACTTCGTGAAAGAGTTAATATCCTGTTGCAGTGCTGAGATTGATAGTTAGAGGAAATAGGAGGTACCTGGAAAGAACTTCTGATTCCTAATGTTGCAGGAGTTGCCTTTCTGTTGGCTTGCCTCCCCCCTGCTTTGTTATTTTCAACCAGGCTTCCTAATCTTTCCTTTTGCCTCTGACCACCTCCCAATTTCCTGTTCACTTCTTCCCTTTGTTTTTTGTCCAAAATATTCAGTTGTTTTTCACTTTTCTTTGCAGTTTGAGTGGATTGCAGGAAAGTGAGTTAAGATGAATGCCATAGCTGTTTTTACAGTATCTATTATCTTCTGTGTTTCATGCCTTTTTGCTGCTCTTGGTGTAAGTTACTTGTGCGACGAGATTTTGATGTACGAATATTGTTTGAATAGAAGCATGCATTTTGAACTTTTAAATGTTGTGCTTTGGGTTGCTGTGTATACAATAATTAAAGATGCTTTATTTTCAGCTCTATGAAACTTCTACATTCTAGCATTTTGAAATAGTGTTTTCTTCAAGGTGGTAAAAGTGCACTGAAAGACTGTTCCTTGAATATTGTTGGGAGAGAGAGGTGTTAGTTACTTAGATCCAGGTTTTGGATATATGATTTCAAAATAAGGTGAAGTTATAGTTTGTTTCCTTTTCCCTCAGAATATTTCAGTGCTTTTTCAAAACAGTGTTCAAAAATGTTAAATGACTTAAGTATTAAGGTGTATTTCATTGTAATTTTTTGATTGCAGCAACAATGCATCTTAAATATGAGTTTTCTTTTCAGTAAGTAATAGAAAGCATTTGCTTTTCTTTTGCAGATTGCATTCTCACAACACAGCAACTTTATGGATCTGGTACAGTTCTTTGTGACGTTTTTCAGGTACTTTTAATTTAAGAAGCTAAGTGTTTCTTGTTTAGGAAAGATGTTTGAGGTTTGTTTTTCAGCATAGTGTTTGGTTTTATGATGTCTTCTTTTTTTTAATTAAATATCTTGCTTACGTTGCTGCCTAGAAAATTGAAAACTTAGCTATGTTTGAAGTATTAAATTAAGAAACATGTTAATAACATTGTCAGCCCATCATTGCAAATGCTTCTTGTCCTGTGCATGCAGGGAAATGGAGGTTGGGGGGGTGGAAGGCTTTGTGAAATGGAGAAGTTACTTTTAAAATGGTGTTGAAGACATCTTTTGAGTTACCGTATCATAAAAATACTCTATGACTTAGAGAAATTGCAGATATTTGCACACCGTCAGACACGAATCCTCAATTAAGGCAAAGAGTTAACCATAGGCTAATTTAAAACTCTTTAGGTAGCACCTTTTGAATTTAAACTGAACTCTAAAAGTATGTCAAGTTAAACAGAAACATACGTTTCAACACAATTGAAGCCAAATACTCTTCTGTCATTCATTAACTGCTTGGGAAAGTTAATTTCTTAGTGGGAAGCAATCTGATGGTTCTCTAGGAGGTGGAAACAACAGGAGCAATTTCAATACTTGTTTCGCTTTCCATTCTCCAAAAAAGTAAAGTCCTAACAAATAGGTTAAATAGCAGGCCATCTCTTTAAGTTTCACAATCTAATGTGTTAGCTTCTATTTTAGGAACTGTTATAATACTCCACAAATATAAACCAGTACTTGATCAATAAGGAGAAATCCTTCAGGAGGGATATACATGGAGCAAACAGTACTCCGGATCTTAAAACTTGTTTCAAAATAGGCAATATTATGCCCATTTTAACATGAGCAGTGGGAATAATGTCTTGCTCTAGATTCCATGCAGAATTTAATTAAAGCAAGAAGCTCCAGATGGGTCCTTCAGACAAGTGGTTTATATCAATTTTTTTTTTTTTTTAGTATGCAGCTTTTACAGAATGGAGTGTGCTTTAATACAATCCTAGATAAATACCAGGCTTGAACTACCACTTTGCTTCCGTTGATATGGAGTGTTTACTCCTGGATCAGACTTAAGCATTTGTTCTGCTGAATCCATCACAGTCAAGGTCTTCCCTAAAAATCTTTGTGGCTGGGTAACTACTTACGAGGAGAACAAATGGGGAAGCAGTTGGTTCCTTAGTTCTTTTTTAATGGCATAAATTTGATCCGCACTTTAAAAAATAGCCTTTTGCTCCTTACAGGCCCAAATCCACCTGCATATGAATTTGCAACTCTGCAATATAAGTGATTTCTCCAGTTCCATTATTGGAAGAGAATCATGCTTTGAAGCAGAAAATATGTGCATTGTACATCTCAGTGAGCACGTGCGGCTGAAAATGTGTATCCAAAAGTTAGGTGGATTGAAGATAGTCAACAGTGATTTTTTTCCTTCCCTCTCTCACTGCTGTCACATGGTTCTCCTCGAGAAGTAGTAATATTTAACATCCTAACATGCCAGAGGAATAAGAACGTGTGTATTTGGAAAAAGACAGTTTATTGGTGTTTTCCAACGAAGCATTTATAATGCATTAAAAATTCTTTGATTCTTTAACTGTAGCTACTGCAAAGTTGCTCTCCCAGTATTTTATTTTACAGTCACCATAACTTGCTAAATAACCAGTGTATTGCAACAGCATGATTCATCTCTGCTGTTTGTAGGGGAAACTATTGAAATTCTTGCGTTTTTAATACTCTAGGGTGCATTTCATAATTACAGTTGAAGACAAGTTACCATAAGTAATATCTGAAGTAGAGGCAATGAAAATACTTTCTGCAAAGCCTAAAGACAGTTGGTAAAACCACCTTGGAGATACAGGCTACCTCTAACTCAAAACCTGAGCTAAGTCTCAGTTCTTTTGAGTGTAATTGTCATGATTTCGGCTGGACTGGCCACTGAAATGAACAACAGATGTTCTCCCCCACCTCTCTCTCCAAAGAGAGACACAGAAGAGACTTTGGTCTGGAAAATGGATGTTTAGAGTGACCTTGTTATCGCATTCAAGGGTCTTGCTTCATTTTGCCATTTTGCGGGTAACTTTGGAAATTATTCTGTGCTGGTGGTGGTGTAGCACATTTCCATCTTCTAGAAGGCACCCTTTCCACTTTATAGTACCCCCATCCTAAACATGCTCTTCTGTCATGCTGCCTGAAGAACCAGCTGTCCCTCGAGCTGTGTGGGGAACCATACAGGGAAAACGGGGGGTTTAGATTTTCAGTTTCATTGCTGACATTTGTGATGATTTAGGTCAAGTCAGTCCCTCCAATGGGCACTGGAGTGGAAGCTGGATTGCCAGACTCCAGTGCTGCTTAATTTATGGAGCATCACAGGCTCCATAATTTGTGGACTCACTCTGTGAGACATACGAAATTACAGAGAAGCCAGGAACCTGGCCATCCATTTAAACAACATCATGCAGAGCTGAGCAGGACAAAAGGTTACTGCTGGACTTGATTTCCATTTTATTTAAGAGCTAGGCTACTGTGGGTGAGATGGTGTGTACCCCACATTTAGAGGTGCTGCTAGACTCTTGGAGCTCCTTCTGGAGTTGGTGTTCAGCACAAAGTCATGTGTGGGCTGTCTGTTACCATCAGTTTATTTTGCAGCATGATAATGTTTTAAGCCAAGAAAATGTCAGTGGATAAAGGTTGGGTAGAATGGTGAAGTTACGGGGTCCTTAACACTGCATTGTAATTGGAGCCACAGGAAAAATATTCTAAGCATTGTTAACCTTTGCAAAGCTAAATGAATTGTAAGCAAACTGCTTTTTTTCCATTTCCTCATCTGCATTTCATAACACAGCTCTTTAATTTACTAATCTTGCTGTTGTCTTTCAGCAGATAGTTTGAGCTATTTTAACAGTAAACATTTTTATTAGTAACTGTGCTTCCTTCCCTTCCAAAATGTTTGTGTGCCACCGCACCTGTCTGTAGTATGTATTTTTCACCACTCTACTTTTGCAACAGATTTGACATTATTTATTATTTTGAATTGTTGGCCTTCTAAATTCTTAGTGCTCTCCAGTGATCCTTTTTCTTCCTTTTATGTTTTTGGTTTTTTTTAAAAAAAGGTGCACCTGTGTTTCTTCTGTGCTTCTCTGCTTTACTGGCCAGTTCTTTAGAGATTTGTAACAGGATTATTAGGAATGGTTTGAATGAAATAAGGATATGTAGGCACCAGAAAAAAACAGCAGAACAAGGGTTGAAAGCATGGTTTGTATTCTAACTGGTGACACAGTTGGATGTAAAGCAGCTGAGGATCATGCTAGTAACCCTGTAGCTTGTCAGGAAGAGACCTCTGCTGCAAAACTATGAAGGTGGCAACGAGGTCACAGCACGTCACCACTACCATTCCATTTACTAGTGTAGCAGCCCTAAAGAATTTGAAATGAGGAGATGGAAGCAAGCAGACTTGCCTAAAAGATCAGAAGTGTGAAGTGAACAAAACTGACTCCAAAGGGTCCTGCCAAAGAAGTTGTTATGCCCTACTGGGTATAAAAGACCTATAAACCCTATGAAATTGGGTTTGCTGTCTCCAGGAATGAAACCAGGAGATGTGGTGAGGGCCTGACAGTCACCATCCCTTGTCCTCTGTGTGGGACGTATGTGATGTTGGCCAGACCAGCTGGCAATACTTGGCATTTGTGGATGTGAGAGTGTGAATGGGTATAATCTACTTTTATCTGAGGTTTTATTAAATATAATCAGCTTAAGCCTGGAGAGCCTTGCAGCTTTCCAATACTTAAAGGGAGCTTGTAAGAAAGGCAGAGAGAGACTTTTTAGTGGGGCCTGTTGCAATAGGACAAGAGTTAATGCTTTTAAAGTAAAAGAGGGTAGTTTCAGACTCAATATAAGGAAGAAATTTTTCACAATGAAGGTGTTGAAACACTAGAACAGGTTGCCCAGAGAAGTGGTAGATGCCCCATCCCTAGAAACATTCCAGGTTGTGTTGAATGGGACTCTAAGCATCCTGATCTAGTTGAAGATTCTCACCGCAGAGGGAGTTGGAATAGTTGACCTTTCCATTGATCCATTTCAACCCAAACTATTCCATGATTGTATTCAATGAACTCATCCTGAACTTTCATACTTTGATTTACTGTAGACCTGTGATGTCTTCTACTGCACTTCTGGTCTGTGTCCTCATGTACACAGTTCATCCCATTTCTTGGCTGCTGTATGTCTCATCTTTCATATCTGCCCTTGAAACCTCTTTCTAGTGGTGTTCAATGCTGACTTTCTCTAATCTCACAGTAACCTTACACCCTTTTTCTAATAATCATTGCATTTCAAGAATGGAACAGAATTTGCAAGTTTTCTATTTCCATGGTGTCACGTGAAACCCCATGTGCCTCTACCATAGTGTAAATATCACATAGTGTAATTTTATTCAGATGAAAATAATTAAATCATAGAATCATAGGTTGGAAGGGACCTCAAGGATCATCTGATCCAACCTTTCTTGGCAAAACCATGGTCTAGACAAGATGGACCAGGAGATTATTCCAATGGCTGGTTGTTCTCGTTGTGAAAAATTTTCCACTTGTGTCCAGTTGGAATCTCCCCAGTAGTAACTCATACCCATTATGCCTCTTTTCCATGTGACTCCTTGAGAAAAGGGAGTCTCCATCGTCTTTGTAGCCTCTTTTTAAATATTGGAACATGGTGATAAAGGTGTTCCCTAAGTCGTCTTTTTCCAAGGCTGAACAAACCCAATTCTCTCAACTTTCCCTCATAGGGCAGGTTTCTCAGACTTTTGATGCCCTTATCAATGCAACCCAGCATCCTGTTGGCTTTCTTTGCCGCAGCAGCACTCTATTCTGTCATATTGACCTCACTGTCCACCAGGCCCCCTTCGACAGAACTGCTCCCCAAACAGGTAGATCCCATGATTTTTTGCATATTTACTTAAAGCTCCATCTTCTAGACCTGCAAGATGACTTTTTCTCTTTATTTAATGTTATGTCCTTTGTTGACAGTATGAGAAGGGCTTGCAAATCTGAACCCTAAAAAGCAAAACAAAACCAAATAAAAACCCCCAAGCAAAAAACAAACCAGACAAATATATTAATACCTCCTTTCCTGAAAAACCTCAAAACTCTGGTTAGACTGATCTTGTGTTTATGGAAGCTGCCACGATTTTACAGGGCATCACAGCGGTAGTGCTAGCCAATAAGTAGATTTTTAAAACAGTCACAACAGAAAAATAGTACTACCTTTGCAAATAAGGTGTGTTGTGGCTTGTTAAATCTTGATGCCATCTTCAGTGGAAAGATGAGGTCATTAATCTGTAGATTGGTTGGTTTGCTGTTGGCTGCACATAACTGCTTGGCAAAGGCCAACTATACAAACCATGTGCGCGCATTCTGTACTATGTACATGTTCCAATTTGAGGTTTATTGCATCAAGTAGTGTGCCCTATAACTCAATTCATCAAAATAATTTGGGATGTCTTTCTAGTAATCATTGCAGTGCTTTCTGAAATTATTAAGTGACCTATATATGTTAAAGCATATTAGTATTGAAGCTGCTATATATTTTGGCATTAGAACTGCCATTTTTTACTAGCAATTCTGATGTTGATAAACATTGCAGGAGAGTTTAATAATGGGTTTTCTTCTTTTCTCCTGAGAATGCATCCTATCAAAGTGCTGGTGAAGTTTTCCAGCCATTTAAAAATGAAAGTGTATTTGTTAGGAGAGCTTTAAGAATACATAGAGTGGAGAGAATATACCCTCTGCTGTGAAAATGAGCTTAGAGATGAAGTACCAAACAGTGGTTTAAGTTCAGATTTTTGCATCAGGATAGGAATACCCTATGGTATAAAGAGCACTGAGGCTTATCAACTAATCATTAATGCATGTGTTGAGGCCAACTGGGGGGAGATTACTCATAACCATGCTGCTCGTTTATTGTACTTAAATAATCTAAAAAATAATTAAGAATTACTTAAGCTATTTATCAAACAGAATAGTGGCCATAAAATGTAAATGTAATTTCTCCTGTATTGCAATATTTGTGGTGTGTAACTATAAACTTTTGTTGCATGGCCAATGAAAGCTGCATTTGGTAGAACCTGACCCAAACGGAGAGTTGTGTTCGAATTCCCTTGGGATGAAAAAGTCTCCGGGGGCGTCAGTTGTCTCTGGTTCACTCTTTTTCCTTCCAGTCTGGTTTCACATCTGAGGTTTCTGGTTTCCTACTTTTCTGTTGGAAAAATTGTGTTGCTCTCAAACTGGACTTACCGCTTAGAAAAATGGAAATCCAGCAGCTGAGAGTTCAGGATAGTTCAGCTACTGGATGTGCTGCTTTGCCTGTGCGTGGCATTTGCAGGACTGTGTACAGACTGGGCTAGGACATTACAAGCCCAAGAACATTTCTGTCCTTTACCTTTTCTTCAGAGAGATGAGTGAGAAGAGATAATGCAAAAGCGTTGTTTGAGATGGGAAGTGTAGAGGAGACTTGAATGGACACTGGATTTCAGGGATGAAGCAGGTTCTTGGTAGTCTAATATTTTTGGAGGAGAAAGAAACAGAAGAAGGTAAAGCAAGCAGCTAAGGCTTATTTTTAAAGCCATTTGGAAATGGGTGGATATTTGTAGCTGGCAGAGAGATCGCTGAGGCGGTTCAGGAGAAAGCAGGGCAGAGCATGGTGTTTGACTAGGACTCTGCCTACTGTAGACTTTCACTCCAAATCATTTTCCAACACGGCTCTCACTCCACGCAGCTGTCTCTTTCCACTGCTTCCATATTTACACAGTTGCTTTCCAAGAGAAGATATGGAAAAAAATCTTTAAAGCTACTGACGTGAAGACAGACCTTTTTAACTTATTTCAGGATGGTTTAGGATGAGTAAGCCAACAGATAGATCTTGACTTCACTCTTCCCCTGGGGCTTTTCCGGCAGGTGATAGACTGCAGCCCAGCAAGCAGGCGCTGCCTTTTATTCCTCCCCGTGCTGCCAAGAGGAGGTAATGCAGGGCTGGAAATATATTTCTTAGTGATTGTATAGCTTTTGTGGGTGTTTGCTGCCTCCTTGTGACGACACAAAGATGTATGGTGCTGTTCCTCTGAAATACAGGGTACTGTGGTGCTCATGTTGGAAAGAGTTTTTATTAGTCTTTAATTGTTAATTCCTCTCTGTGCTTTTCTTCAGAAAGTCTTGGCTGTGATGCCAGAAGTGAGGCAGGAAAGAAAAACCCGTGAAAGACTCTGGCATGAACAGTCTTGTGCAATGTTGCGTTTTGGAAAGGGGATTTAATTTAAGGATAAAGGTGATCCTCTTAGTTCTCCTCTCTGGCTTTCTTGTCCAAGGGAAGAATTCATATATAGGGAGATACCACATTCAAATCACCCGAAAAAAAGAAGTCCATGCCTGATGTTAACAACTTGCTGAGGTCACATTTTTCCTAAAAAGGAGCCATCCTAATAGGAATTCAGCATGTTTTGATGTGTATCTTCAGTTTGGTGTGTATGTTGCTGGTACTGACTAATGCTTGTGAATGGAGCACACGCGTCTCGTGTCACCTACAGAGAAGTGGAGATCTCATTCAGTTTGGTGTTTGTGCATGGCACAAAGCAACTTCACCTGTATGTTTGACCTCTCAAGAAATTTCTCATGAGTGCGTATCTCTCTGAAATGGTACTTTATAACACAGAGGTGCTAGAGATTGATGAAGCATCTGGCCTTTTTCCTTTGGCCTTTGAACTTCCATTTCCTTTTCCCAGATAAAGGAGTATCATGGAGGTGGACTCAGATAAGCCATGGCAGTAGCTGTTGCCCATAAGATGCATCTAAAATGCTTTATCCAGAGATGAAACTTCCCACTGGAGTCATGATGTGGACGTGATTGTCTGGCAGTAGTTTACGCTTTGGCGGCCTGTCCTGAGGACTCCTGCAGATGTTTTGAATATTGTTGTTTTCATGGCCAGATTAAGTGTGGAGCCAGGAATACTTCCCTCGCTGCCTTGAAGACTTTGTTTTATTTCCACCCTCCATTTGTACACTGATGTTAAAATGTTATTGAAAACAAAACAGACCAAATATTTAGCTCATGGTCTTAGCTGTGCTGGTTTTGCATGGGTGCATTTTGAATGTTTGCTTGTCAGAGAGCACTGTCTTCTTTGGGCCTCAAAGATAAAGCAAATGTTGCATTTTAGAACAACTTTATGTTTCTTGGAGGAAAAGGGAGCTTAAAAGAAGAAAAAAGCTTACTTGAACCATTGAGAAAGTGTGGTGGCACTCATGCTGTTGGGAGCTAGCAGGAGTCCCAAGACAAATGTGGGCACACAAAAATTTTTCTAGCCCATCATTCACTTGTGCCTGTGCAGGCAAATGTGAAAACTCACCTAGTCCAAATGTGACCTTGTTGGGAGAGAAATACTATTTCCAGGTGGCACAGATAGCCTGCTGTTGTGCTTAATTCACTGACAGGGAGCTTCAGGAAAGAAAAGGAAAGCTGAAAGTATGACATCAGACATCAATAAGGCATGTTAGCGTCTTTACCAAAATAGCAATTAAAGATTTAATGTATACGCTTTACTAGTTAATGGGAGCACATTGTTTTTTACTGCGAAAGTCGGTAATAATCCAGTACATCTCAAAAAGGCAAATAAAAAAGCCATTAAAAGCGCTTGTCTAAACTGTTTGTGTTTGCAGAAAAATGGGCAGGCTTTTACAGTGAAATAATGTTAGATTTTAATATTTTGAGAAAATGTGGGAGAAGTGATTTGGAATACATACATCTTAAAGAGAAAAGGGCCAAACAAATCTCTCTGTGATCCTGCTTAAATTTATAAAGAAGTAGGCACCATAGGAGTCTTTAAAAGCCATGTAGACATTTTAATGGTGGAGTCACACAAGTGTCAAACTTAGATATCATAAACTATATGATAGTAAAACATACTTCTCTGCATATCTAAGCCTGAAAAATACAATCACATTGCCTACTGGCAGCTCTTTGAGTGTTTGGTGCTCAATCACACACAGTTCTCATAATATATAAGCTACTCATATGTAGCGATATGTAATCAGGAACAGGCCCCCGTCCTTCTGCACCTCAGGGAATGGTTCCTGCTGTCGATCCTTTTTTTTAATGATAAATATTTCCACGCCTTTGCATTACTCTCTGCTAAAGAATTTGCCATTGTAAAGTAGGGCTCCCAGTTACTGAAGTAGTGCTTGAAGGACGAAATCTACAGTCTCTCACAGCTTGTATAAGGCAGACAGCGTGGCATTTATGAAGGGAGGGGACAGGAGGGAACTAGTGGGATGAGATGCCATCCATCATCATAAGCTGTGTTTTTTTTCAGCCAGCAGTGCAACAGTGGCTTGACATCCAAGTAGAAGCTGTCATCATCATCGGGGTCATGTATGAGTAGGGTGTAAGAGCATAGTGCAAACCATGATGTTGTTTGGAAATGAGAGGTTTGGGGATCTGCAAAGAGGACAGCTGAGTTTATTTTCAAAGGCAGGGAGTATTGAGCGGTCATATTTTTCTTTGTCATGGCTTCAGTCAAATTTACCAANGATTGGTTCTGTTTTATCTCAAACCAGGACATTCTCCCACCACAGTCTTTCCTGCGTGGCTGTGGGTCTTCATTGGGAGACCCAGAAAAGAGAGAACTGAGCCATGCCCAGAGGCAGGGAGATGGGGATGCCAGTTCCCCCCTTCAGCAGAAATCTCCACTCAAACACACAGAGTGCAGAAGTTGATGTAAATAGAGCACTTCAGGAAATAAGTAATCCATTGTGACTATTTTTCTTCTAAGCATTCTTTAAATGCACAGTTGAGCTGAGGAAAGAGGTTTGAAGACACTTTCTCTTACCCATCAGTGCAATACTTGAAGAGAGGCATTCACTGGGGTTCAGATATACAAAAGGAAAAAATTTCATATTAGAAAGCTTTTGTACCTTGAAGTTGCTCATTATGTATTCAGTGTGATAAGATCATAACTGTCATTAAAGTTGGCTTTTATTCTTCTTCTTCTTATCATTATTATTATTGTAACTGCTTTTTGTTTATCTGTTCTTTGCATTTTCCCTAGAAGTTGATAAATCTATTCATCCTGTTGTCCTCTGTAGATTTAAGAAAAGCAATACAGAAAAAAATCAAGCAATGTTTATAGTTCTGCAGTAGCCAGTTGAAAAGAATCCAACTGCTGTACACTTTATCTTATTTTTGTAATTTGGTAAAGAAAAAATAATCAATTTTTGCTGCTTCTTTCAAGGTTTTTGGGTTTTGGGTTATCCTCTCACTTTAAATATCTCCAAATATAGTCAATACTGGCTTTTCCAATTCAATTAAATCTTTCTGCCTTACTGTTCTGGTTTCCTGGTGAAAAGTGGTGGATGTCGTGTAAGCAGGTCAAATAGGTAACTTTGGAACAACAGTTTTCTCTGAAAATAGATGTATATTGTTCCTCACCAGGTGTCATGAGCACTGAACTGTGGAAAACACTTCGCGCTGCTCCATTATCTTTCATCAAAGCACCATTAAGTATTATATGAACTTTTAGTCTACTTTTTTTTTTTTTTTTATTTGCTAGAGTTTTCAACTGCTGTTATGTTATGAACAAGGACAATAAGATTATTTTTTTTTCCCTTTACAGTTGTTTCCTGTCTTTGCTCCTGGTGGCAGCTGTGGTTTGGAAGATTAAACAAAGTTGCTGGGCATCGCGACGAAGAGAGGTTGAAATGACAAAATTGAATGCTATCTCTTAAATGACTTTTTTATAGTTGTTCGCTTTTGTATTTATTCACATATGCATAGCATTAACCTTCGGTTAAGGATAAGCTCCACTAATCTATGAATGCTTCTGTTTGGGGATTTATAATAGTGTGCTTTCAACTACAGTTTCAGGGACAAATGATGCTATTTTAGTATCCTGATGCTGCAGTTTCTCTGAAGCACAAAAAAAAATAGGGGTGAATGTCCTATGTTCCCAGAACTCTGGTTCTAGGCAGCATAAATACATCTTTATATCTGTTTTAAAAGAGGAAGTTTCTGAGCTGAAGCTCTGAACCACATTAACTCCTACTTTAATCGGTTAGAAGAAAGACAAATCCCCATTTTCAAATTAAAAATTTACCAAACTCTTTTGGGGTGGTTGTGGCTTTAAGAAAAAGGTGGGAAAAATCACCTGCTATTTGGAAAACTGCAGTGTACTACTTAAAAAAGTTACTTTTAGAGCTTTCTCCGCTTGGACGTGGACCACACTAGCTTCCCAACTTATTCTTGTTTGTAGTATATAAAAAATTTATGCTGTAAATCCCCCAAAATAGAATAATAGAATCATATAGGTTGGAAGAGACCCTTGGGATCATCAAGTCCAACCATCTGCCCTACTCTAAAAAATTCTCCCCAACGCCACATCTAAACAACTCTTAAAAATACAATTCCTCCTTGTTTATCCCTGGTGCATTTGTTGATACTTTTTTTTTTTTTCACCACCCTTTTTCCTGCTTCTTGTTTGAAGCTAATTTAATGTTACGCCCTAAGCATGCAGGGTGACTGAGATAGGATGGCCAACATGTTCACGCTCAGTGACATAAGGAGTGTATCCTTGCTTCTAATTTTTAAGCATAAGTGCAGGATGGTGTAGTAGAGCTGTGTGGAGAAGCAAGTCTTGTGTGCCCTAAGTCAGACAACTGCACATTCCTGGGGTTTTCTTGTGTTGGTAAGCACTAAAACCAGGGAAGGCAGAGGCCTGTATAATGTACAAATATAGCAGAGGTTAGTCTGGGCTGTGCCTGGGATTATTTGTAGGAGCTTTGTCTTGTGTAATCTGTTTACTCGTCTGCAAAATGAGAGAAGCCAGACTTTATTCCAGTGAGTCTCAGTGTACTTTCTGTATGTAGGCGTCCATATGTTGTCACCCAAGACCAGATATCCTTTTCTAAGAGGGGAGAGTGTGTTTCTCTCTGGCTTGTGGATTTTAGGTGCAGTCTGCCCGTTTCCATACATTTACCTCCCAGTTGTCCTGCTGGGATGAAGCTCTTGGCAGTTGCAGGCATCCAGCCATGTAACTGTTTTATTCAGAAGTGTTATATTCGTACGTAGTAATTGATCAAGAGTATTCTAGGGATTAATATTTGGCATTCTATTCAAGTATCCATTTCTTACATGTCTTTAAAGAAACCCGTATCTGGTTGTACTTCACGGAGCAGTAGTGGGAATAGTAGAAATTTATTCAATCTGAGAATCTCCTTTCTTATAATAAAGCAGGATGATGTCTGATAACTCTGTTCCTCTTCTTCCTCTTTCTGCTTCAGATGTTTTTTCTCTTACTAGTGAACTCAACTGCATAATGTACTCAGTGGTTTTCAAACAGATAACCCTTAATCTTTGAAATAATTTAAGTCTTTGAGCTTTTCTGTATTCTCTGAAGATAGATAAATTTTGGCTAGGGTGTCTGGCTTCTTCCTTCTCACTTCCTTGGCAGGAAAGTAAGCTGGAGTCAGCATAACATTCCCTGTTGGCTCCTGAGTTTAAATGTTATCTAGGAATGGGTAAGGAATATAGACTGAGAACTAAATACTGTGGTGTGTAGCTCAGTTAAAATATTTTAGCAGTGGCCTAAATGAAAAAAGTGTCTCCATAAATTACTTTCAGACTGATGTATTTTTTAAGGAAAAAGGCTGGAGTATTAGCAACATATTGGCATGTTTTAGTCTTAAATTCAGTTTACATATGTGGCTACTTAACAGGCAGTTCATCAGTGTGTTCTTTTCCTGGCAGATTCCTGTCTTTAGCTGCTATTTGTCTTGTTCCTTCTTTAAATCTAGTGACTCTATCTTGTAGTTCATGAGTCTCTGCTTTTGTTAGAAATACTTGCAAAGCTTGAGGAAACTGTTTTAAATCTTTGCCATGATGTTATTAAATATATTAGTAAAGACTGTCTTCAGAAACAAAAGGCTGCCTAAACATTCTCTTGACTTTTTGGTATTATCTAAGGTGATTTTATAGCTTGTCGGGATTTTTTTATACGGATTCTCAATAAATCCTAGCAAGGCTTTCTTTAAACGTTAGTAGTTAAAATAATGATTAGTAGCAATTTGCTGCACTGGAAGTTTTAAGTCTACACAAATTTACTCCTCTGTTCTAAGGATGTTTCTGAAGCATGTGATTTCTAGATTTGCCATTCTTCCTTCCTTTGGAGGTGGCTGTTCTCTTTTGTTTTTGACATTACCCTTAGTAGGAGTCTTAGGTCACGGAGTCTGCAGGCTGGACTGGTAAAAACAGATTTTGACTCATCACTTTTTTTCCCCCTCTATAAACTGCTAACACAGCTGATGTAGACCACCTCCTGTACCTCCTCCCACCATATTACAGTTTAGAGACTGGGTGAAAGGAAAGATGATTAAGCAGCAGCCACAGGACACCCAGTTCAGGCAGCATCTTGTAAGCTTTAAGTTAATACATGCTGGAGCCCTGGAGGGAGATATTTCTCTGGGTTGTGTTATATTTGTAGAAGCAGTCAAGTTACAGTCACCCATCTCCCGTGGGTTTGCTGTGGTAATTCTGTGCTTGTTCTCTAATCTTAACCCAATAGTAAGTAAAATATAATTCAATCTGCAGGTAATTCCCAGCTATCAATCACTTCTGCTTCCAGTATAAGCATTGCAAGTGCCTAACTTCTTATCGCAGTGCAGAGCGAAAAGTAGATAGCTGAAGCTTAATCTGAAGATATGTATAGGACAGAAAAGGGAGTGTGTTGAGAGGTCTAGTTGTCAAAATTATTCATACAATATCATTTGGAAAATGCTGGGAGAAGTTGTGCAGCTGTGCTTGGTGTATCAGGTTAATGAAACAGAGCAGCATCATTTGCTAAACTAAATTTGTATTGCTTCATACTGAGAAAGCAGTGTACCACAAATCCAGAAATCTGCATCAGGATCTTGTAAAATACATAAGATTCTCCTGACTTTTTCTTTTTTTCCCACTTTTGCAGCTAATCCTCTTTGACCAACTGCTTGCACATGTCACTGCTGATGTTCCTTAGCCTTCTGGCTAAAGGGTCTTTTGGGTGTGCAAACACAGCGTATCAAATGCATAGTTGCAGGAAAATGAGCACTGAGCAAAAGTTCAGGCCTTACAGAGTATAAA
Organism: Thinocorus orbignyianus; assembly: GCA_013400375.1. Classification (NCBI taxonomy): domain Eukaryota; kingdom Metazoa; phylum Chordata; class Aves; order Ciconiiformes; family Thinocoridae; genus Thinocorus; species Thinocorus orbignyianus. Next base: position 738,327 of record VXBW01005991.1, read on the forward strand.
ACTTGACCTGAAGTAAAAATGGGAACAATTTGTGTCATATCAGGCATGGAGGAGATGGGATAGTAAATTGTGTGTTTATTCCCTCTACAGTGAGCAGCAAGTTTAAGTATCTTGAGACATCTTAAAGAGGGAAAATGGAAATAAAAAGGCAGCTTTTATAGGAGGCTTAGGATGAGGTGAATGACATTAGGAAATAGGGATAGGAAACCTTTCTATCTTGTCTCTAGAAAATGACACATTAAATGTATCAAGGTGGTAATAGAGAATAATGCACAAAATACGAGAGTGGCATTAGAAATTTAATATGCCCATCTACTTTCATGAATTTTCTGTCGTATTGTTTTATTTTAGCATCCAAATCCTATTCTCTTCACCCTCAGCCTGATACTTCTCTTCCACTTTGAGAAAGAAATAGTTCCTCTTAACATTTCCAGCAAATGGAGCATGGATAGTGATTTGGCTGACCCAGTGCAACTATCTGTGTGAGGGTCAGCTGGATCACTCTCCATGCTCCATCAGGAAACATTGGGAACATCAGCACGAAGCATGTACAGAGAGAACTAAATTTGGATGTCTAGACCTCAGTTGCACCCTTAACATACGTAAAAATGTCTACGTTTCACCTACTTTCTTGCCAAAACTATCCAGGACTCAACTCTGTGTGCACTGCCCAACTTACTGAAGATGGATTTTGTGTATTGATTTACTGCGGGGATTATCCTTCTCCCTGACCTTATTTTTGAAACCTTTTTCCCTCCCAAGTGTATTCAGAATGTAGCAGGACTTCTTTTTTCACTGCTGTCCTCCACTGTAACATACGTGAGCACTGAATACCATTTAAGCAGGTGGCTTTCTGTACTCATTTTTACAGCAAAGGCTTTCCAAGGGATGTGTGCTTTGTATTATTTATTGCTCTGCCTTCATTTTCTTCCCCTTCCTGCTCTCACCTGTTAGTATTTCATTCATCTCTTATATCTTCGCTCTTAGACTGTGATTTAGAGTATTCTTTGTCAAAGAAAGGGATTCAAGATTGGAATATTTTCAAACCGTAACTGTAAATCAGAATCCTCATTGCTGTGTAGAGTCTCTGGTAGTGACTTGGAAGGATCTGGTATTAGCCTTATGCAGGAACAGTAAAAGGTCAGGCTGCTGTTGTCCCTAAATTTGGGCAGCCGTGGGTGCTTTGGAGGGCTTGTAAGAAATGAGGTGTGCCTGGTAATGAAATTAGCTGCTGTATTCTCCAGACTCCCAGCAGTCGTTTAACATGTGCACTTCTTTGATAGCACCACCAGTGCTATTTAGTCTCTGTTGGCTGAGAAGAAGCTATTAACTTGTAGTTGGTGTTGGTTTTAGAGGAAACACAAATTGGAAGAGTGACAAGTCACGGCAAGCAGGTAACTTTGACTGAGGTCTAGATTATGTGGTCAGCACACTTGGTGGTCTTTCCAGGAAAAAAACATAAACCTGTGTATATTTTTTTAAACAGAGTGGGTTTATTTCCCAAAATACCCATTCTCCAGAAAATAGACTGAAATGATGGTGGCTGTGGTGAATTAACTGTACATAAATTCTCAGCTCCTGTGTTTATAAGTGGAATAATAAAATGAGAGCATAGTGTTAGTATTGTCTTTAACCAGTTACTGGTGTACTGTGTCCACTCAGATCTCAGCAGTGTCTTGGGTGTTGCAGATGGTGCAGAGCCACACTGCAAGGTTAATTTGTTATCTGGAAGATAAGCGAGAGACTAAAGCATCACAAATTACTTATTTTATCCAAGAAAGAACATATTGAGATTTGATGATGTGAGTCAGTGTCTGTGAAAAGGAGTCACAGAAGATTCATGATGGGATGAGGATCTTCTAAATGATCAGCCAAAGGCATAACACCCAGTATCTGCAACTGGGGTTAAAAAATAAAAGTCAAAAGCTGTTTTGTTTTTCTCCTCATTTCAATCGCAAGAGTAGCAAAGCCAACAGTTACTTTTCTTTTTTAGAAACATGGTGCTCAGATTAGAATTTGAGTGCTTTTGGAAGGATCTTTTCTAGGTCAATCTGAGTCACATGCTAGTGGAAATCACATGATGCAGTTCAGTGGTTCGTACTATTCAAGAGGTCAGATCAAATAATTGTAATTTTTTCCACTACCCCCAACTTTAAAATCTATGAATGGGAACCACCTCATAGTGCCTGTAGGCTTTTTCCAAAATACAAATACTGCACGCTCTCTGCAGTGATCTATGTGGCTTTGGTCACCAACTGAAGGAAATTATAACTGAAATAAGAGATGCCCTGAAGAGGAAAAACATCCCAAAATATTAATGTTAACAAGAAATTCCAGCTCAGGGGGAAGTTGATGGTCTGCTTTTGTTTGAACATGCTACTGTCACTTCTGTACCAAATTGAGCTCTTCTCCAGTCTGAACTTGCGGATGGCCAGTTACAGCTGACCATTTGTAGCTTTAATCGTGTTCCATGTAGGAACACCACCATATCATGTTGGCAATCACATACACAGTGTTGATGTCCAACTGAGTTCTTCTCACATAGTCTTTAGTGGTGTTGCCGCTAGAGAATGAAGTTAGGTTTAGTATATCCCAAAAAACACCTGTTGGCCAGTATTTGCAATGATGCTGCTAGACTGTTGAGTCTAGCTCTAGAAGAGTTCAGCCTCATTGAAAAAAAACCCACAACTGCAGGTACATTGAAGCTGTTGTCATTTCAGACTCCTGGGTCTCTCTCTGATGATAGGAATCAGTGGTACAGGTATCTAATTTAGCTATTTGGAAAAATCAGGGAGAGAAGCAGTGTTGTGTAATTATGCTAGAAGAGCTCTAGTCAATCAAAGGTGCGCTCTACTATTGTGTAATTATCTGGTATTGGTATATATTTTAGTCTACATGGACTATATACTTCTGGTCTTTTACAAAGAAATGATATCTTATTCTTCTTATTAAAGGTCAGGTTTTCTGTGCCCTCCTGTGGGGCATGATTATGATGAATAACTTATCTTAATCAGCTCTGAATTAAATATCTTCTGTCATTTCAGCATGAGGCAACTTCCCAGCAGCTTTGCTTTCTGGTTTGTTATAGTTTTGAAGTGTGGAAATGCCTGTTGAGAAGCATTTGAACGTTAATTCTCTCCTGCTCTCTCTTTCAACATAGCCTACAAAGTCAGTTACAAAACTAATTAGCTAACATTAATATGTGCACTGCTCTAGGGGCTTAAAAACTTAATTTTCAGTGATGATGGAAGTGTCAGAGAAAATTGTTTGTTTGTTGACTTACATGGTAGTTAATGTAATTGTAGCTAAACGCTTTAAATCACTTATTTCTGAGACAATGTGGCTCATCTTCATGCTATATTTGTATCTTATGTGTTTGTTTCTTTGTGGATGCCTCTTTTTATTTTGGAGTAGGTAATTCCATTGGCTTCTCCCCTTCCCCCCCAAGGTCACCAAGTAACTATAATGTAAGGCAAAGATTCCTACATCAGGATATATATGTTACTTCAAAGTAATGCACAGTGGTGCCTGAACACCCGTCATTGGTGGCCACGTAGACATGCAGCTCCATCTAGCTGCTGTTGCCACTGCTGCTGGGAAGGACACCTTCTCCAGAGGCCCTTGGGAACCCCCAGAGGGTGATGTCTCTTTCCCACACTGGCTATCAGCAGCCTGCAAACTGCAGTTTGGCAGGAGAGCTCTGGGACAAGTTCTCAAGACAAGATTTTCTAAGTTAGTTGTACAGGGGTGCCTGGAAATAGGAAGTGGATATTTTATGTGCATACGTGATTATGTATTTGTGCACAAATGGAACAAACCACCTTCTGAATTCAAATGAAGCTCTTACAGCAATTCAGGATGTGTGAGAATAAGCTCAAAATGTCTGTCTACTGGTGCAACCACTCTACCCAGTATGTTTTAGAAGGACAAGGGTGCGCTTCATCCTCTGACCTCAAAAAAAAATCACTGGGACTTCAGTTAGCAAGTGGCCACGTCGGAGCTAATAACCCTTACTGGGAGAATTTTGTTACCCGTTGCTTTATGTATGCAGCAAGATCTTTAGGCATTTGATTAGGTTGTGTTTTATACATTATGTAGAGCCTTGGAGGGAACACCTGAGAGTACTGGCACACTTTAATATCTTTGCAGAACTGATGCTATTTAAAAAACTGGTTATGAAGAAGATGACAATATTGCTGTGTTTCCATAGCACCCTGTGTTTTGCCTCAGTTGGAAGGGCATGACCGGGGGTTTAGAGTCCATGTTGGAGAATGGCACCTTTACAGTCTGTGTGATAGAGCTGCACACTTCGGTTTCGTGCAGGAAAATCCTAAATATTCTGTTCTGTCACAATTTTTTTTTCCTAAATGTCTTAAGGAGAGTACAAATCAGTTGATTTCCTTATCTTCTTCATCTTTCTTCTCTTTCCATGATGCTGGAGCTGTAACTTTCTTTAGACTTGCTGCTGTTTGTGAGATCTCTGGGGTTTGGCCCATTAGCCCAGTTTATGTTTGCAAAACAGGACAGAGTAGTGGTTCAAAACAGACAGCTGATTTCACGTATCCTGGCTTTTAAAGTTGGATGTGAACAGCATGGAGAGCACAGCACAGCTGTTGATTTTGCTTGTTCATAGCAGAGTGGAGCTTGATTTTTCCGTGTAGTACAGAAACATGGCAGTAGAGTCCCAGTTCAGCAGGAGCCTTATCGTAGCCTTAGCTTTGGAGCACCGTCCCAAATTCATTGCAACCTCAAAGGTTGTAATACAGATCCTCAAAGGATGACCTTTAATTGTACTTCTCTCATCAAAGTAAAGGGATGTATAGCTTGCTGTGTTGAAATATCTTCAGCAAAAATGCCTCTGAAACCTAATATTTATCTCCTGAGGATGAAACAACAACCTGTAAGTCTGGAAGGATCTGAATTTCAGAAATAACTTTGAAGGATTAGATCTACAAATTTCCTGGAAAAAAACAACCAAAAACTGTTGATAAGACTATTGCTCTTTTCTGGCACCCCTTCTTAAAGTTCATTTCCCTCGACTGTAGGCAGGTGTAATGTACTAGAAGTTCCTGCTGATACCCTACCTGGATATGTCCTGTCTCCTGGAAATTGCTTTGCTCCCTTTCTTGTGGGGTGCTTCTTGCTTCTCTTTTACTCTGCCTTGAAATGAAAGGCCGTTGTTGTTCACCTAGCGCACCCGTTTTGTTTTCTCCTTGAGTTTCTGCTTTTTTCCTTCTCATCTGTATTGAAAATTGAGATGAAATACTCATGTAAAAACTTGACTTCAGTGCCAGTTCTAGATAGCTCTTTTTGCTTATCTTTTTTTTAAGGCCTTTCCTTATAAGGAGGCAAATAAGATCCAAAATGTGTGGCTTTCTGCTGAAAAATGGACATCCTTTCATGGCTGAAAATATCAGAGCCCCATCCCGATAGGTACTGTATCCCTGTGCTCATAAAAGAGACTCTGCAGGGGGCAATTGTGGAGATGGATGGTAGCAGGATGGTTATACAGAGACCTGTGACTGCTTTATTATCGTGAATAAAATGTTCAGGCTTTTCTTGTCAGAAAACACAGCATAGGTTATATTAGTCAATTAACCTGGTAACCTGAATAGCTGTTTTTCTTTTGTGTGAGAGCCTGTGCTACTGCATGAAAAGGAGGTGTTCCTCAGTTCCTCTGGCAGTTTTTCTCCCGTCAGTAACACACTATTCGTTTTAGATTATCCATTGCTCAACATATATGACTTTCCAGAATCACTGGTATGAAACATTTCTGCACCGTTTGCTCTTGGATCTGCACCTCTCGTCCTAGGCACTATGTGATGAGCAACCTCGGTGGTCCCCTGACCTCTCTGCTGTTCTTCTCCTCCACTACAGACTGTCTGTTGAATTTTTTTATTGTCAAGTTCTCTTAGTGCCTGGTAGCACCAAACCCTTCAGGCGTTGTTTTGATACTTCCCATTCTATGACTTCTTTACCTTGTGATTTTTTTGGAAGGAGTTTTTCAACTGATAGTGGGGAAAAATCCCCAAACCAATGCAAATGAAAGTTGTTCAGGTTCTCACAGTTTCAGGTTACTTAAATATTAAAGGCCGGTGGCATGTTCCAACACCCGCTTTTTGATGTGTTTTTATTATAAGCCTGTCAGATGTTTTACCTCTAAAATCCTCTTCAGACCTAAGTGATTTAAAATATTCCCAGGTTGTCCTATTAATTGTGTGATGTAGAAGCCAAAGATTTACTTGGTAGAGTATTGAGGTTTATTATTTTGAATCTCCAAAAGCCAATCGTTAGGAGTCAGGGCAAGCCAGGTCCTGGAGTATCCTGATGTTAACTGTTGCTGATTTCTGATGACATACTCAGCGTCTTGGCTAGGGAAACGCCGCAATTTCTCCATTACAACATCATAAAATCTTTTCATTACAATTTTGACACACCAAGCAAATATCGAAGGATATATACATGCACAGGTTAAAGTGCACGCCTTTGGGGCAAGAGTGACATTCTGGTTACAGAGCAATTATTTCTCAAATTTGTTCTTAATTTAAGGTGAGAATTTCTTTTGTAACGTGACTTGTGCTACACCGGCAACTGGTGTTAAGAGAAGGATGTTCTCCCTTAGGCGTTTCCTCCTTTGGTTGCAGCTCAGACCTTTGGTTTTACCTGGCTTGGCCACTGTTATGCTGGGAGTCAGGTGGCTTTGGGTCAGCCCCGAAAGCAATGACTTTCCTTGGCCAGTTCAGTAAATAAAAGCAGTAACGCTGCTGTCAGCACTGCTTTTCCCATTGCTCATGTTGTCACTCACAGAGGCATCTCTGCCTTCACAGCGCTGCTCAGGGGTTTGTTTCTTGAAGCTACTATTGACTTCAGTAGGAGTCGTGTTGCCAAATTGCACATTTTCCTTAGTAAACTAAACTTCCTTCAAAGAGCTAATAGCTTTTAGTTTGTCAGTCTCTTGGACATCTTCATCAGGACAGCTTGTTCTTTGATTTAATAGCCATTAAACAAAGCGCTTTATGATAGCTGAAGGGGACAATTGCAGGAACAACAACCCAGCAATCTGTTTCACACTTGCTTTAGTCTGCAATCTGCTGGTGTGCTTTAAATATTCGAAAACTCCTCGTGTTCTTTTGCCCAAGTGAGAGTTACACACAAACTTGCTTGCAAATGCTTAGTACAGCTCCGTTTGTGTGAATTTGTTGGGTTTTTTTGCTTTGTGGCAGTATCTACAATCTGCTCTGAAATGCTTTTTTTTTTTTGCCTTTCTTTTTTTTTCTTTTTGAAAGTAAGCAAATTTTTGCCACTTGCCTTCTATGACAATTAATTATTTTTTTTTTATTAGACTGAGAACAATACAGGCTTATATACTCCCCCCAACTTAGTTGCATTACCCATCACACTGTCCTGCCACCTTGCCTGAACCCCAAGCTTACACAGTCTTCCAGTTTTCTGCACACACAAAAAAACCAACCCCCAAAACTAAAAGACACCTTGGCAAAGAAAAGACCGTAGAAGGTTTATGAGTTCAAGAAAAAGGTAATTAGTTTTGTCCAAACGATAGTAGCATCTTCCTTTTACCTGTGCACCATGTCCCCCTCTGCTCTGAGGGGTGGGGGCTGTTCAGGGCACGATGCATTTTGTGGTGTTTTCTTTAGAGCTTTTTGAGCACTGTAAATGGTTGATTAGGGCTTGGGCTATCAGATCGCCCAGAATTAATGGGGAAATGCAGGTGGTGGTGGTGGGAAGTGTGGAGGGCAGTTGGTGGTTCCTCAGCCTAGCTTAAAAAGTAGAGCAGCTAAGTAGTAACGCTGAATGTGTAAAGCTGCTTATTTCAAGTAGTTTAGGCAGTTGCTGCACATCAGGCCAAGGCTGCTGGTTTTTTACTACCCTTATTAAATAGAGGCAGTGAATCACATCAGACCCATTGCTTCTGGAAATTAGGGTTATGGCTTCAGGATCCACTTCTAGGCTGTGTAGCTTGCTGTTAGTATTCAAGATTAGCCACTGAAGTCAAGAAGAAGCATGTCCACAGCTCAGTTAAAATGGCAATGCTGTTTCCAGCCCAACCACATAGGAAGTGTCTTTTTCGTGTGTACTAAAAAAAGGGAGCTGCATCGTAATGCTTAAAAGTACTTAAGACTACAATAAAAAGATGTGTCATGAAGACTTGCAGAGGCTTACTTGGGAAAAGGTTTTCTATTTTAATAAAACATATTGCAACAAGGACATGGTTGCTGTTTGATACATTTGCTACATTCAGAAAGGAAACAAACAATAAAAAAGATGATTATTCAATAGATGCCTGACAGCATTTTGCTAGTGCTGTTATAAAAAATATTAAATTCTTTCTTACAGTAGTTACATACTGCTGCTAGTGTAATTTTAAAATGGTTCCCACAAATCCTACGGAGTTCTCTCATGCCCCAGACAGGTGATGACGAACAACTAGGATATCAGAGCTTAAAAAGTAAATAACTGCTTTATGGAGACTTAAGCAGATGCGTTTCCCCTCGTAAACAAATCAGGCTAAGAGTGTGCGTGTGGCTTTATTTGCAATAACCTGTTAAGTTGTAGTGATGTGAAGATTTATAATTATCTGTCTGTACCCTTAAGCCTGTTAAAAGACCAGGAGGTTATTTTTCCATATTGGGTGAACTGACCAAGACAAACAGCTCCAGTGCTGGCACATCTGCAGCAGACCTGGGAAGTGGTAGTGAAAAGGGCCTTTTCTCAAGCTTTTCTGGGACTGGGAGAGGCCAGGGCAGCAGCAGAGAGCCAGCAGCTTGTGTGAGGGTGGCCAACAAGGCAGGTATGGAGCCTGCAGCCACCCAGTCCCTGACTGCAGGGACTGCATTAACCTCTCATGGCTAATGGATGGTAGATGGGATGACAGCTGTGTGAGGTGCAACATTTGACACTGTCCCACATGTCATCCTAGTCTCCAAATTGGAAAGTCATGGATTCGATGGATAGACTGCTCGGGGAATAAGTATCTGGCTGGATGGCCGCACTCAGAGGCTTGTGGTCAATGGCTCAATGTCCAAGTGGCGGCCTGTGATGAGTGGTGTCCCGCAAGGGTCAGTACTGGGACCAGTGCTATTTAAAATCTTTGTTGGAGGCATGGACAGTGGGATAGAATGCACCCTCAACAAGTTTGCCAACAACACAAAGCTTGGTGGCACAGTTGACACACTGCAGGGAAGGGATGCCATCCAGAGGGACCTGGACAGGCTTGAGAGGTGGGCTAATGCAAATGGCATGAAGTTCAACCAAGTCAAGTGCAGAGTCCTCACCTGGGACATGGCAATCCCAGACACAAATACAGGCTGGGCAGAGAATGGCTGGAGAGCAGCCCTGAGGAGAAGGACTTGGGAGTGCTCGTGGATGAGAAGCTCAACATGAGCCGGCAGTGCGCGCTGGCAGCCCAGAAAGCCAACTGTATCCTGGGTTGCATCAAAAGAAGCGTGAGCAGCAGGTCACGGGAGGTGATTCTCCCTCTCTACTCTGTGCTTGTGAGACCCCACCTGGAGTACTGTGTCCAGCTCTGGAGTCCTCAACGTAGAAAGGACATGGAACTGTTAGAACGGGTCCAGCGCAGGGCCACCAAGATGATTAGAGGGCTGGAGCAGCCTTCCTGTGAAAGCAGACTGAGAGTTGGTGCTGTTCAGCCTGGAGAACGGAAGGCTCTGGGGAGATCTGATAGCAGCCTTCCAGTATCTGAAGGGAGCCTACAGGAGAGATGGGGAGGGACTCTATTAGGGAGTGTAGCAATAGGACAAGGGGTAATGGTTTTAAACTGAAAGAGGGGAGATGTAGATTAGGTATCAGGAAGAAACTCTTTACTGTGAGGGTGGTGAGGCACTGGAACTGGTTGCCCAGGGAAGTTGTGGATGCCCCATCCCTGGGAGTGTTCAAGGCCAGGCTGGATGGGGCTTTGAGCAACCTGCTCTAGGGAGAGGTGTCCCTGCCCATGGCAGGGGGGTTGGAACTCGATGATCTTTAATGTCCTTTCGAACTCTTAACCATTCTATAATTTTATGATTCATATTCATTGATATCTGTTCATATTGGGTAAAACCTCACAGATACATGTTTTTTTCATCTTGTGTTGGAACAACGTGATAATAATATTTTTCTGTTTATTAAATTAGCAACTACTCCGTGAGATGCAACAGATGGCAAGTCGCCCCTTCGCCTCCATCAACGTTGCCTTAGAAACAGATGAAGAGCCGCCAGATCTCATTGGGGGAAGCATAAAGGTGAGAGCTGGTGCTTTAGGATAGTCCTCACCATGATTAATCGTGGATGTTTGTTTTAAACTGTGGTTAATGTAATAATCCCAAATCCTCTATTTGTTATGTACCTTTGAGAAAATGTGAGTCTGAAAGGTCCAACAGATACTGTTTTTATTTGCTTTTATCCCTTCAGGTATGCATTTACAACTTTTAGACTGGTTTAGATAAAAGTTATACTATTTGTAGGGTATCATATTTTGTGTTTGCCTTGTTAGTTTTTATGTCTTGTAATAGAAGAGAACGCAGATTTGCAAAGTAGAACATTTGGCTAGAAATAGCTATAGGTGCTGCAAATAGAAATATTTTTTTTCTGTGATATCTCAAAGCAAACAGGAATATAATCATGCCTGTGTACTGTAATAGTGTTAACATATTTCTGTTTGTAAATATATGTTCAAATACGTCCTGTGATGCGCAAATAGGAGTCTGGAGAAGGGCTGGCACCAGGCTGGCATGTTCTTAGACACGACACGTTATATTTTTAGGAGATTCATAAAGGAGAGTAATAAATTAAAGATCTTTTTGATGTGATGGTTTGACTAGCAGACTTGTATGCAAAAAGAAACATTAAGAACCTGGGAACACTGAGTATCTTCCTTTCCTGTGTAAGGAGCTGTTTTACTTTATTTAGGCTTCAGTTTTTTGAAGATCTTCCTCATTAGGCCAGGCACAAAGTTTCTCAGCTTCTATTACTGTGACAAGAAAGCGGATTATGTTTTTCTATTAAAAATTAGTGTATTTTGGTTATTGTGAAGCTCATGAAAATAATCTAATCCAAGAACTTCAGTTCAGTGAGTAGTAATATAAGTCTTGGTCACAATTGAAGTCCTCTGTATGGCTTTAACGCTTCCTTATTTATGTGTAAATATAGTCTTTAATGGCAAATTTTGACACTTTTTTCCACCTGATTGGCATCTTGCAGCATGTTCTGGGTGGAGATTGCTTAGAAGAAACTTTTCAATATATTGTCTTAGTTTCATGCTCTGTTCTGCTAATTTACTGTGTTCCATCCAAACCTTTGGTCCCAAGTTTGAATGATTCCTGTGACTGTCCCACATTTGAGTGCTTCGTGAATTAATTGTTATCTTTTCCTGAATTCAGGGGTCCCTGTTATGCGGAGATGAACCTTGGAGTGTAGTGAAAATCAAGCAAAATTTGCAAAGGCACTTAGTGGTTTGGAGTAATTGAATGACTGGGCAGCTAAGCTGGCTTGTTTGTGGGACATCTCCACTCTTCAGTGATTCTACTCCCTATTGACTTTCATGTGACTCCAGATCATTAAGTTTTTCAGATTTTTTACAATTTCTGCACTTGTGTTGTGAGGACATTGGAAGGCATTAGCTTCTAATAGCTCACCAAGACTTAAATTACATGCTTGTAAAACTGGATTGTCACTCAACAAATTAGAATTAGCCTTTTTTTCATTGATTCATCAAAGAAGCCATGGGATGTGTATGGGTGTTCCTATTGGGCCGGAGGTGGACTTGTAAGGCTGTAGCCTGGCTGCTGATGGTTTTGGGTTGCAGTCTCTCTGTCTGGGAGGGATTCCCTACCCCTCTTTCCATTTTCTGGAAATAAGCTGACTAAAAGCACCCCTCCTTTAGGATTGGGTTAGAACAAAGCTGTCCCAAACTTTTTGATTGCTCTGACAAGTTTGTCTGCCCTCAAAAATGACAGAGAAGATATTAAACTTTGGATCTGTTATGTTTTGATTAGTGTGTTGTTTTTGCTCTTGTTGAGCTGGCAGTGCTGTTACCTTTTTAATTTGGGCTTTGTTGTTCACTTTCTCCTCCGTACCTCTCTGCTTTCTGTTTCCTTCTCAGTCTCTTCTATGATTATAGGAATGTTGAACTCTTCTCTTTTGAAGTGCTTCCACGGACAGCACTGCAGACAGGATTTCATCTTTCTCTCACTCGTAGCTACACCTCCTTGCTTTCCCCTGTCTGCTGTCATCTTCCATATCTCACTTGTCTGACCTCCTTGAGTTACTCAAGAACGGATGGAGAAGCCAATTTTAAGCCTAATAAGCAAGACTGTAGACAGATGTCCTTTTTCAGACCCACAAATTGTTACCAACTGCTAATTGCACTCTGTGCTGAAAACTCATACAAATGTGTCTAAATCTGCTTCAAGCACAAAAGAGATGGTCCGATTCAGGCAAATAGCACAAATCTTGTACAGTAACCTGAAGCCAAGTGGGGAATGGGGACACAGACTGTTGTGCCAGCAGGTAACTTCATCTGCTGGAAAATCTGGGTGCAGAGCAAGGATGCTTTTCCACGACAAGAGGAGTTGCTAAATTTTGCGGGGAGGGGTTATACAGTTTTTTATCATCTTGAAGAATTTGAATGGGGGATAAAAGTATATGTAAAAGTCTGGGATGTTTCATGCATATAGAGGAGGCTTGAGAAGCTTGTGGATTTGGAGCAACTTGAGGAATGACACTTCTGACATTATCTGGGCTGATGGATGTTGCATATGAATAAATTTAAGTAGAAGTGAAAAAGCAGTCTCAATATGGGGTCAGTTTCAGTTTTTCTCCTCATCCCTTTTGCACCTGCATGGGAAAAAAAGCTCTTCACAGGAAGGACCTGCAGGAATATGGGCTGGGATGACACAGAATTGTAGAACTGTGTTATGCATTTGTCTTTGTGTTTCATCTGTTCTTTAGTTATTAGCTAAGAAAAGAGCAAAGAGAAATGTTGCTGTGTTGCTGGACTGTAAGCTGTTCTCCAGTTGCTCTCTTTTTGCTGTGACAAAATTTGAGAGCCTTTATTTTAATGCAAGAATTCCAGACTTGTGTTACCATAAGTGCATTGATGTTTTTCTTTCCCCGTGTGAATCAAAGCCTTTGGTTAATAACGAGTTTATATGAGGGTTACAAAGGAGAAGTGGAAAATGGGACTTCTTGTCTGCAAGAGATTAATTTCCTTTTCCATTGTGCATAGCCAATTGGCAGGCAGCATCAAGCCAGTTCCATCCTAAGCTAATGTTTTCCAGCTGGACAGTATTAGAACAGTGTTTTCAATTAGTATTTTTCCTGGGGTACTTAGAAGTAATAGAAAGTGATTTACCTGCAGGGAAACTATTCATATTACAGTCTGCAGCTAGGCAACACGTAACTAGCTGCTTTGGTTTATTTCCCACTCAACAGATACCCAGTGGATCACAAATTTGCCACTAAATTTGCTTAGTTATTACAAAATCCATTGGCTTTTCTCAGCAGCTTTTTGTGTGTTCTGAGGTGCTGCCTATTGCAGTTTTTTTTTTTTTTTTCTGAGAGTATTTAACGTCCCGGGGTACCTGGGACTCCTCCCAGTGTCTTAACTGGGGTTACTGCAACTAAGGCTTTTTTAGGTCTGGCTGTCTAACTAATCTAAGTCTTTTAGTCCTCTGCAGTGATTTTTAGTAGAAGCTTTCCTGAAAGAGTTTGCAAAATTTTATAATTCTGACATTGAATTCCAAGTATCTTGAAGCTGATAAAAGGTATGAAGCTGAGGCTTGTAGATTCTTGGGAAAAACACATACACAAAGTATCAAGCACATGCTCAGCTTAAGCAAAACACAGCATCAACACAAAAATTGCTGCATTAGAAAAAATTATCCTTGAGTTGGAAAAAAATTGTCTCGGAAGCTTTTAGAGGATTTGAAAAACACTCTTGTAAAACAGTAAATTTGTCTAGTAGAGCTGGTCCGTAAAGCAGCTTTTGATGTGCTGTGTTTGGGGATCCAACTTGCGAGGCCAGTGCTGAGAGGTTTCTTTGCATTTGTCATCACCAGGATGTCCACATCTATAGTTGCTTAAATGGAGTGAGAGAAGTATTTGGTGAGCAAAATCCTTCTGAAGTTCACTTAATATGTTCTGGACCTTCATGCCGACGTGCATTTAATTCTGCTGTGTTAAGCTTCTGAGGGCAAAATAGCTTCACTGCAAATCCTTAATCAGGAGATCAGCTCACCAAGCTGGCTGATTCCTTAAAAATAGCAGAAAAACTGATGGAAAATAGCATCTTACTCTAGTAATTAGTTTGCTTTGTTATGGAAGAAAGTGCTGTTGAGTGTTTTAAAGACTGCCAGAAGGTTCCATCTGTTCAAGAAGTACAGAGATGAAGTGGTGGGCTGATTTAGGAGTGGGTAAGGGATACCACAGATTTATATTTTCAGACTACTTGTATTTCACATGTGAAAGGTGCCCTTGTGAAATTCCTTTTACATTGCAGTGAAGTTGCAACCATCCGTAATGAGCAGAGAAGTGAGAAGTTAGAAATCTTGTGCCACAGAGCACAGTTTGGGGAAGTTGCACGGGTCCTACTGCGGTGAGGAATGATTTTAAATGAAGCATCCTCCAGCTTCCAGCACTTCTACAGAGTGACTTAATCTTATTTTTTACATGTAACTCTGAGCCCTCCTATGTTGGGCTGTTTTGTGCAATGAGATAAATACAGTGAAGAACTGCTAAGGGCCGAGGGACCTGATGGTATTTGTGGCTGTTATCCTTTTCTGATTGTCACTCTGTGTGATTCAGTTCCCCATTAGTTCACATGTTACTGGCCAATTATTAGTCCGTCAAATTTGCTGATGGACCTGCTTCTGTGATCTCCTTCCATCTCACTTTACTTGAGATGAACCAGGTTAGCATAAGCATAAGCATGGCAAGCACAAAGTCTCCCACTTTGCCGTGCCACCAAGCAGAGATTGGACGACATCTTGCAAGCAGGCAGATTTGGAAGGATAGCAGACTTGAGCTGTGGTGTACAAAAGAAGTCTTAAGTAGAAATGACCAGGGTATCAAGATGCATTGGAGTGGGACAGAGCAGGTTAGGGCTTTTCAGAGGTGGTAGAAAAATAAGCTGAAAGGGCAAGTCATTCATTATCTTCAAAAGGATAGAGGGCATTTGGAGGAAGGGGATGAAATTGTGGGGGGAAAACATAAACTGAATAATCTTAATCTGATGTGGCAGTTCCTGGAGATGGTTCCTGTTCAACGTTTGAGGCCAGAGAGGCTGGTTTTATTTCGCCTGACCTGTCTAATGCTGTCTTGTTAGGCTGTCTTTTGCAATGCAATTTAATTTCTAATGTATTATTTCTGGGGTTTCTAGTATTTGCTGGTTCTAGGAACTTTTCCTTGCACTAATGCTAAGGTGTTCAAAGCATGTCAGTGTGTAGCTGTCTCCTTGTCTTTAGCAAAAGCACTTCTCCACTTCATTAGACTTGGTCTGTGTGTGGGAGCAGCTGGCAGGAGTCCTGGTGCATCAGGGTGATGAGGGACACATGAAACAGGAAGCAACATCCCACTTTGTATTTAGTATATGCTGTTAATTCTGCTTATGCTGGCCCACTTTCCAATTCATGGAGAAGTGTATGATCCCCTTTGAAGGAGTGCCGTGCTAGATGGAGTTGCCAGTGGTAAGAAGGGAGCGTTATCTGGGCAGCTGAGGTGTGTAAAACGGATTAGCTGCACTAGAATTGCATATAGTCTGGCTGTGATCTGTACTGCAAAGGCAACAACAAAAATACCTGATAAAGCCTCCTCCTAATTAATTATTTCCAGTTAACTAGTGCTGGGTATATTGTGTTGATTTCTGTTGCAAAATTAGAGACTTGAGGGAGAAACTTTTGCCACTTCTGTAACATAATAAGGAATATAAATATTTGGAAGGGAGTTATCATGAGATCAACAGAAACATCTGTGAAGTCTGCCTTGTATTTAGGGAATATTTGGCTGATAATTGAGATTTAACTAGTTTTAGATTTGAAGACTAAATTTTTCAGCAGGAATGAACCCTGATTTTAGCTGATAAGGAGGAAATTGCTGGAGGCAGAGGAAGGAGTGCAAAGCTTCCCACCGGAGAGGTTTTCCTAAGCTCTTTTTTCCCTTTGGTGCAGATGAGTGTCTCTTCTGATTGAAGTACTAATAACACCAGCAGCTTGTCAAAAACATTATTGGGGACCTATTTGCATTCCTTCATGCCAAGTAGTTATTTTCTGTGTCGTGTGTTTGCATTTTTCATTCAACTGTCCTGTTTTGTTGGGTTTTTTACTTACACTTTCTTGTGTGCAAAAAGCAGCCAAGTGGTCAAAAAAAAAAAAAAA
>VXBW01005991.1:754730-772918 GCA_013400375.1 Thinocorus orbignyianus
AAACCCTGAAAAAATCCTGCTTCTTCACCCGTACAAAATCAAAATACATACCCACTGTTGGCCATATATATTTTGCCCAGATTTGTTGCCCGTAGCCTTGTCCATCCTATCCCCTCCCCGGGGCATCAGCAGAGAATTGAAAAAGAAGGGTGAGTGTTGGCTTATGTGAGTGGCAACGCTCAAAGCTTTGACACAAGATTTTGTCATTTCAGGGTGACTGCTTTTGAAATACAAACTTGCCTAGTGAATTCCTTTCCTTCACCGAGAGCTTATGTCTGTTTTTTTCTGGATTGACAGTGTGTACTTTAGAATAGAAAACAGTTGTTAAAGGCAGTGGGAGCAAACTTGGTGCCCCGCGAGGCTGGTTTGCTCCCAGTTACTGGTAATTCAGGGTGCTCAGACCTGTATATTCAATTTAGACTGTTAGCATTCATCTGAAGGTTTGAATGTGTTTTTTTATTTAGTTCCTCACATGCAGGAGCTCAGTGTTGGGACTGAGTTGTGAGCAATTCATTCCCCAGCGCCTGTGTAGCTTCCAAGGTAGATACCGGGGACAAGGTAAATGTAAATTTTTAATCTAGACTTATTTACTGCAAATTATTGCTGGAAGTTTATTCATCTCTATCTTGGTGGACATACATATTACCCCAAGAATATGATTTTTAAAACTAATACCTCTATTTTTTATAGAAAATTGCTTGTAACTTATTTTACGAATGTTCAGTCAGCTTTTAATGGCACAATTTAAAAAATTGCAAATGGAATTTGACCCCGTTTCTACAGAGTGAAATCATCTGAAGAAGTGGAATCAAATAATAAAGTTCAACTGCTTCAGTAATGTTCCTCTGCTCTTTCCCCACCGTAAGATTTTTTCCTTTATTTTAATTTCCTTACTGAAAATTGAAAACCATGTAAGAGTTATTTGATCAAACCACAGAAGTAAGTTTCCTTGTTAAGGAAAAAAAATCTCAACAATATTTTTTTATACATTTTGAAAAGCAATATGCTGGCAACGTATTACAAAACCTAAATAAAATTGATGCTGTGTTTTTTAAATTACACATAATATTTATTGTTCTAACCATTAGTTTTATGTGACACATTATTAACCTTTAGAATTTGTTAAATATAAGCAACGTAAATAGAAATAATGAGATGAAATAAAAGAGAAATGTTTAGATTGAACATCACGCCATGCAATTTGATTCTGGAAAGCATTTGGCTGTGAAATTGTCTCCCAAGGGAACTGGCAGTGCACTCTACGCTGGGTCACCTAGAAATAGCCCAGACAAAGTCCTGGAAAGTGCCCTGTTTGTGTAGAAAATCCAACTGGAGAAGGTGGACTAATTAGATGACCTAATAGGTCTACTGCTGCTTTTAACTTCTATAATTGTTTAAGCTTTACACATATTAAATACATATTAAAACTCATAAACAACTGGAATTGCTTGGCTTTTTAGTGCTGGTTTTGCCAGTAAAGCATAGATATGGAAAACAGCTCAGAACAGATTTCGCTGCCTCCAGGAACAATGGGGCCACGGCACTGCTCAGTAAAATGGCATTGACTTTGCATTTTCATCCAGAAAATGATCATCACTATTTCCCAGCGCTGCCTGACACAAAATGCGTGCTAGCAGTTCCTGGTTAAAAAACAAATGCTGTGATGCACCTTCCTGATGGTGCACAGTGCCCGGTGAAGCGTGTTTAAATCTGTGTGCCAGGCTGAGAGGTCTTTGATTTTTTGTTTTGGACTATCCTAAATCCTAGCTGTGGGCTTTTTCCCACCATTTCCGTTGATTGTAGCTCTGCTGGTGTGGATGGGCAGTCAAAGACCATTGTGGAAGGAAGGTTTGGGCTGTCAGCTACATGAAATTGTCACTCCAGCTCACTTGCAGTGTTTCTTTGAGGACTAGTAGCTTTAGGGAAAGGTGCCTGACGGGTTGACCAGTTGCAGTTGTCTGTTGGTAGCACAGACAAAGCAGAGCATCTCCTTCACTGACCTCCACCCCTGGTTGGAACCAGAAGGGAGAAAGTGTCTTCTGGATGCAGGTTTCTTACTGCTGCAGTGCATGTTGGCTGGGTGCAACTGTGTTTCACGGGTCAAGGGCACAGCGCCTTTCTGGTGGGCTCCCAGTTGGCTCATAAGGTTTCGCCCAGTTCAGCGAAGGTGAGATCTTCTTTGTCCACCCGCTCCAGCAACTGGGCTTTGCTTTCCTCTCTGTGCCCCCCTCCCCGTGTGGGACTGCTGTTCAGGCACTGTGTGAAGCAGTCATGATGTGCCAAGTGTCTGAGGGATGCTCCTTATTTGCATAGATTTGAATAATGTCTACTTTATTGTGCTATTAAGCCTTCAATAAAAAACAATTGCTTCTATGATTCAGCAATGGGTTTATCAAAACACTCTAAATGAAAGTCTCTGGCAGAGGCTGGTTTTAACCATCTGATAAAAGGTGTTATGAAGTTTGGAGATCTAAGTATTTTATTTTTATTTTTTTTAAGTGGGCCATTAAAAGCCACCTGTCAGACTGAAGCACAGGCAATTCTAATGACCTGATCTCTGGTTCCCAAGCCCACTTCAAATGTTCTTGCAGAAAAGCAGCTTGGATCTGCAACAAGAGCATTCAGAAACCACACAGGAGGCAGACGTGCTGCAGAGGTGGGGAAGGAAAGGAGATATGAACTCTTCCTAGGTCTTCCCACAAAAATTCAACTTGATGAAGCCAGCCAGCATTTCCTTAGCTGCTTTGTGCCGTGGTAACACCTACACAGGTCATATCAAAACACAAGCAGGCTCACGGCAGGGCTGGCTGTGGGTGAGATCTGCAGTCAAGATTGCTGTTAAATTGCTGGTTGAATTACCCACGTGTTTTCCTCCATGCCTGCAGAACACGGTCCCCAGGTTCCAGCGCCGGGTTGCTCTATATCTTGCAGAGGGCAGAGTATGCCCTTCACTCCCGGCCAACCTCTTGCTTGCATCAAATTCATCATTCCTGTCACTCGGCATGTGAGTCATTTCATCAGCCTGCGCTTTGTCTCTTGGTCTGGCAAGCGCACGCTTGGAGATGAGATGCGGCATGAGTCACAGTTCAAAAAGCAGGTGCCTGAACTGAGGCTGTCAAAAATAAATTTGCAGGACTCAATTCTTTATGCTGGTTTTTGCTGTTATTAACTGCAGCTTGTGTCAGGAAAAATGGCTGGTTTTGATGGACACTAGGCCATTTTTTCCCCTTTTAGATTTAAGATCGGGATTCGCTGCAGCAAGATGATCTTGTGCTTAGTATGTTCCTTCCGAATTAGCTTGTAACTGCCTGACAGATTTTGGATGCATCATTATGATAGAAAGTATACTTCCTTGCTTTGCATGGTTAATAGAAACAAAGTTCTGCATGCAGTGAAATATTAACAGTTTTTTAATAATGCTCAACTTTTTTGAGCAGGTTGACAAGGGAAAGAAGGAGGCTCAGAGGTATATCCTCTGCCCTCAGCTATCTATAGTACATCAGATAGATTAAAAAATTCACTGCAGCGTCAGGGTCAGACTCATACCTGTGAGATAACATTAAATTTTAGGTATCTGTGTGGCGACAGTCTGCTGTCACTCACTGGGGGACAGCACTGGCTGCCTCTCTGGGGCTCTTTGAGCACCATGGAGGCCCACGTAGGATCTTCTCGTGGTTCAGAGCAGGATCAGGAGAGCAGAGAGGAGGAAGATGTGTGACCTTCAGGAACAAAATAAAAATCCTGTGGAAAGGGAGAGATTGTGCCCACAGGGACTCATAATGAGAATTTCTGCTTCATGCTCAGGGTTCATTAGTTGGAAAGGGCAGAGGAGGAGAAAGGGTCCTGCTTGGGGCTGAGAGATAAGTTAAATTACCCTCAAAGTCCCATCAGCTCTGTGACTGAGAGTTTTATAATGAACTTTTCCTCTTCCTTACTTTTTTAGGATGTGTGGGAGAATCAAGGTGGTTTTGATACCATTACAGGGGTCCTGTCAGAGCCTGAAACACCTCAGGTCACCCAAGGTCTCCACAGTAACAGATGAGGTACAGAGAAGGAACTGTTGGGAGCGTTGGAGAATGGGGTGTTTGTGTTCAGAGAAGATATTAGGAGCATTGTTAGTTCATATTAGCCAAACGAAGACTGAGATGTACAGTAGGGTAAAGCCCAGGGAGAGGGTCAAGGCACAGAAGAATGTCAGATGGATGAATAAATCTAGGTGGGAGAGAATTGAAGTTAGAAGAAAGTTTCTGATGTTAGAGCAGTGAAATCCAGGAGTGGTGAGGCTCTGTAAAGGTCTCACAGAGTTGATGGCACAGACTGAAGGTGTAGCTACTTTTAAAGCAGAGCACTGCTCTTTTATGTGCAGTCACCTGCATTGCTGAAGGGCTGGATTCAGTGACCGTGAGAAGCATTTTCCAGACTCCTCTTTCTGCATATTGACTGAAGGATGATGAGTGTGCTGCTGAGCATCCCCATGACACTACAAAGCATATTGGAGTAGAGTTGCACTAAGCAATTCATGTTGGGGAAGGAACAGAGTTGAAGAAGCATTTTGATTAGAATCGTAGAATCATAGATGTTTCCAGGGATGGGGCATCTACCACCTGTCTGGGTGACCTGTACCACTGTTTCACCACCCTCATTATAGAAATTTTCTTCCTTTTATCTAGTCTGAATCTACCCTGTTTTAGTTTAAAACCATTACCCCTTGTCCTTTTACTAGAGACCTTGCTAAAAACTCTGTCCCCATCTTTCTTATAGGCCCCCTTTAAGTACTGAAAGGCCACAATAAGGTTTTTCCAGAGCCTTCTCTTTTCCAGGCTGAATCCCCCCAACTCTCGGCCTTCCCTCACCTGTTCCTCAGAAGAAGTGTTCCAACCCTCTGATAATTATTGTGGCCGTTAATCCAGCAGGAGTTAAAAGCAAATACATTAAAAAGGTATTAGAAACAATACTCTCCTCTTGGCTCCTTCATCATTCTCTTCTCCTCACTACTTGTTCTTTGCTTGGTGTTTGCTGCTTGCTCTGCTCAGCACTGAGGATGAGTGTGAGTGCTCTCTATAATATCCAGGCACCGTGCTCCAGCCTCTGGGGTTCAGCAGGACCGTATTACTCACAGTGGAATAAGTAAGGTACTTGGCTCTCTCCAAAAGAAAATAAACTTTGTGCTCAGTGCATGATGCAGCCCATACACCAGAAGTCTGTGGGCTGTATTTCTGCAGTTGCCATCTCTGTGCTCTCTCCATTACCTCTGGTAATTGAGTCGCTTGTGGGATATAGCACCAGGGTATATATGGTTGCTTTGTGGGAAAAGCATTATTTTGAGTTTGATCCCTTTGTTGGGGGTGGGTAGAAGATGAAGAAATCTGCAGTCATAAACCAGGCAGATGGCAGCTTGCGTTGTTAAATACGTATTCTACAGACTTTATCTACCTTGCACAGACTAACAAATTGTTGTTGCAATCATTACAGTAAATATGAGATATGAAAACAGTTTTAAGTTCCATTTTGCTTGCTGTCATCCTTTTTTTTTTCTTTTTTATTGAGCAGCAGCAATTTAATAGCATTGTTTGACTCCTGTTTGATTTTTTTTCAGTGTCTTGCATTGTATTGAGTTTCTTTTGAACATTTAAGTACAGTAGTGCAATTTCATGCCTATTGGAAAAAGCAATAATTATTTCATTAATACCAGGGTAGAGATTGTCCATACTAAACAAGAAATCAGAAAGCACTGAACGTATCAAGAAAAATGGTGTTTCTTAGCTTTTTTTTTTGCTTATGTGGAACAAAACAAGACACTCTCTTGTACCTGTACCCGTACGCGTAGACTTGCATCTTCATCTTATTATTGTGCCATCCCACAGTAACACTGATTGTGTGTAATTGTGTGTGGCATTGGGGCCTGGCTTTTGTAAGAACATACTTTAGTTTCTGGGTTGTGCTGTTGTATTTTGTCTTTCTAATGACATACTGAAATTAGCTGTTGATTTTTCAAATAAAACCTTGACAGGCGTGTGGAGGGAGGGTGATGTTCAAAGGCACTGAAAGTAACCAAGGGATCCAGTTCCCTCCTTCTCTAGGGTGGGAGGAAGCTGTCTGCCCTTTATATCTGCGTAGTTATTGATTCATATTTTATCTGAAAACTTTATTTCTTGACCATGTTTTTAATGGAAACATGAAATATTTGTATTGAAAGTCAACAGGCTTCAGTAAAGCATGTTAAGTGAAGTCCATTGTAAGATCCAACAGGTCACTGATCCAGATCCAGGATCACAAAACGATCCTCTGCTCTACCAAATTCTCTGCTTTTCAGTTTAGAAAAGGCCAGTACAATCCAGTCAATTTTCTAAAGCACTTTCAACTCCCAGAGCAACCATCTACTTAAGAACATAGTCCAGAGTGGTCCAGAAGACCACTGGAAAACTAAAACGGCCCTTGGGAAAGAAGAAAAATGAAAGACAAAATTGGGGGAAGGTAAACAACAGCAAAATGGAGTGATTTTGGGGGGTAACTATTCTTTACTGTGTTCATGCGTACAGTGCTGTGGAGGTGTTACATGAAGTTGAACTCTGGAAGTGGTAGTTGAACTGCCACGTTCTAGCAGTCAGATGTGCTGATGTTTGTGATATGCTGCTGCTGCTGAATTTGTAGGAAAAAAACCCTCAATGCTGTTGTTTAGCGTAAGCTGTTCCTTTGTTATTGAATTTAAGGAGAAGCCTTGTGCAGTGCTTGGCTTCTTAATAGCTAGATTTTTATTGAGCAAATGTGGGGTTTTTTTGTGATGACTAGGGTTTTGATTGTTACTAACATTGGTTTTAGCTTTGCTAGTGACGTGCTGGAAATTTGCCAGGTACAGAAACATGGTTCATGCCCTGAAGCTTGTGCTATCTGAAAAAGACGACACTGGGGGAAGAGGGAGGGTGTGCACACTGTATAACATTTGTTTTCTCCTCATCCTTCCCTCGTTGCAGACTGTACCAAAGCCAATAGCGCTGGAGCCCTGTTTTGGGAACAAAGCAGCTGTTCTCTCTGTATTCGTGAGGTTGCCTCGAGGACTTGGGGGTATACCACCACCAGGACAGTCAGGTGAGGAGTGTCATTGTCTCTGCTGGCGTGGGATTAACGCTGTGCTCCTTCCCCAGCTTTACGGATTCACCTTACAGTTTCAGACTTGATCCCATGGTAATTGCTGTACCCACACTCTAGCTGAGGATGTGCTTGTGTTATTTTAAGCTAGCGTGGGCCCTCCTAGCTTCCAGCCTGAGGTTTGATTGAATTTCTTGGGTCAGTTGATGGATGAACAGTTGATATTTGGATTACACTTTAATTTATGGCTGGGAAAGAGGGGGGATCTAGCACAAACAGGTTTGCAACAGTTGGTTGTGAAAGTAACTCGCCTCCCAGTCTATTCCTTTTCATTGCCAACTCCATTTGTAGAGAGATATTAAGTTCGTGCTCTCCTCTTAGCAGCTCTGGGCAGAGAACTTTTCTCTATCCAGCTAAGGGTTTCCTTGTTCCCAGCCCCTTCTCACTTAAACCTGCTCATAGGGCACGGAGATGTAATCTCCTGGACAGTTTGGGATTTAACTGGGGTTTACTCGGTGCCCAGGGAGTGTGGTGAAGCAAAGGATCTTAATTGAGATGAGGTGGTTTGGTTGTGAGCTGTATTGAGCTAAATCCTAGATGGCCAAAGGTGGTTTGTCTGTGGATTTGCTGGGAGGAGGTTTCAGAGAGGATGGAAGTCTGGGAAGTACAGTGAAACATCCATGCACATGTGCTTTGAGGATTTATTATGGCATGTCTGCTGGTACAGAGAAAAACACCTCCCTTCAATATTATGAGTTTCACGTCCATTAATACCCACACTTCTTATTTCCAGCTTTTTCTCCTGCAGTTACTTTCAATAAAATGTGCTGTATTTAAAAGCTTATTTCAGAATAACAGTGAGAGTTTAATCTCTTAAACCAGAATGCTTTTCTGGTTTGCTTTTTTTAAGAACTGAGAAATGAGAATTATACTCATTTTGTGGCTTGAAGGGCTTTTCTCAGCAGTGGTGGAAGGATTTGTTTCTGCAACTATTTTGTTCCGTGACTGTTTTGTTTTATTGCCTCAGGTCTTGCAGTGGCCAGTGCACTGGTGGACATTTCACAACAGATGCCAGTTGCCTACAAAGAGAAATCGGGGGCAATACGGAATCGGAAACAGCAGCCCCCTGCACAGCCAGGAACCTGTATTTGATGCATGGACATCAGAAACTGTATAGGGTTTTAAACAAAATGGAAAAGTAATACCACGGAGGAGAAGGATTTCCAAGTTGTGTCACAAGAGACTAGAAGCACTCAGAAAAACACAACTTCCTTGAACCCAACTTTTTCTCTCATCGCCGTGATAGTTGGCTTTATTTGACAACTGCTCCACTTAAGTTTTGCTGACACGTGACTTCAGATTGCTCCTTTGTTTTCTTCAAGTTTAAAGTAAAATAATTTTATTGCAGGTCCAGTAACATCCAATCGCCACCATTCATGGTCAGTGTAAATAGAACAGTAGTCCAATATGAATGACACTCAGGTTTATACATGGAAAGTGCTTTGTAGTTCATGTATTTATCAAACTGTACAAAAAGAAAAAGATGCAGTGTTTACAGGTGTCAGCTCTCAACACATAAACACTACTATTAATCTTCAAAGCATCTCCATCCTTTGTTTTCATTCAATATTATGCGTTTATTCCCCCATTGTTTAAGTGGAACTCTCTTCCAGATACAGCGTTGTTATAGTCATCGTGTTCCAGAACATCAGGAACGCAAGAGCTGGGATGGCTTTAACGGTTGATGTCGCGTGTTGCTCAGACCACATGCAATACCTGAATGTTGCTTTTGAAGGACTCAGTGTTTACATAGTCTTAACCTGCTTGGAGTACACCACACACAAGTGCCTAGACTTGAACAAATCTAGGGAGTGAGGAGACTGCTACACACATTTCTTTTTAACATAACTGTATTACTTTTAAATATGCGTAGATGCACACACATAGATATACTCACCCAAGGCAATCTGTGTTCTTTGCGATACATCACGTGCAGTCAGGGCAAAAAGGCATTTATCTGACCAACAAAAACTACTCGACCAGATGGAAATATCTGGAGGGAAAGTAGAGTTTCAGTATCTCATAAGAAAACTGGTTGCACCAGCGCTTTTAATAGAAGCAGTTTGTGTTCCAGGCCAGATACATTATAGTTCTGATTTTTCTCTGCCTGTTTGGCCTTTTTCCCTCCCCCTTCCCTCCTGCCATTCTTCTGGATGAGAGCTGAGCTGCGCCAGGGCTCAGAGACGTCACTCCTCAGCGGTAAGATTTGCTCCACCTCCTTACAGGATGTAAGAAGCAGCACTCCGGGTGCCAGATAATTTCAGAATGAAGTGAAAAAAAAGAACTTTAAATAAAAAAGCAAGCAGAGCAGCTTCATTTGGCCACAGCTTTGAGTTCTACATGATCAGTCGCTGATATTTCCCATTGGAGTTGAACTCTCTTAGATGTGGAAGAAGGTGGCTTGTTGGTGAAAGGAAGGAACTTGTAAACAGCAAAGAGAAGGTTTGGCTTTTGGGGAATGTATCAAACCGTCAGAAGTACTCTTGACTAGTTGCAATCCTCTTTTGAGGTTTGAGGTTGGACTTAACCCACCAGTCTGTGCATGCTGGTGTTTCAGTGTCCCCCTCCATTCTGGAACGTGACACACTGCTGGGGCCACGTGATGTTGAGATGTTGAAGCTGGTAGGAAGATGTTATGTGAAGGTGCCAAACGAGGCGTGTAATTGTTGCTTAATCACAGTAAGTGCTGTTTCATTCAGGTCGCTGAGTTGCTGATTTCTGATGAGGACATCTAGTATGTAAGAAATGGAGAAGTAACAAATCGAGGGGAGTGAAGGAAAGTGCTCTTGAATCTTCTGGCCAGGTAGCACCCTTTTCCAAAATGAAACCCGAGTAACTGCATCTTTTTTCATGCATGTTTTGGTGATCGATTGCATATCAGCCACTTTTTTTTTTTTTTTTTTAAACCATGTGTTTTGAAGAAGCTCGTTGGAGCACAGCAGCATCACAATAAAGATATGAATTGCTGTGTGTAGCTTGGACAACAGTGATGGGGGACAGCCTGCTGGTTTAAAGACCGTGGTGTATTATAATTCTGTGTTAATGTGTCATTTAACATATAAAACAGGACTGCAGAAAAAACATTCTGGGGAAAAAATGCATTTTTTATATATATCTGTGAGTGTATATATATAAAATGTATCTTTTTCTAAACAAGAAGTTTAAATGCCCTCTGGGGAAAAGTCGTTATGTGAGGGAAAGGGGTGAGCTTTGTCTTTGAGAATGAAGGGGTTTAGGCAACTTAAGTTTTAACTGATGCACAGATTACCTCAGACAGATTCATCTCCTGAAAATACTTTCTAACTTCCTATGTGTATAGGGCTAACCTGAACTAGAGAGATAATACTGGACTGAAATCCCTTCCCTATTTTCCTGTTTTCAGTCATGATCCATATCCTTATGTTCAGAGATGTCTTCTTGCTTCTCCAACACTTCTTTGAGAGGAGAACTGCCAATCCAAATTGAGAAAGCTCTTGTGCTTAAGTCTCCATATTCAGGACAGCACTTAATTAGGTGCTTAAAGTTGTTGCTTAGGTTTTCCTGAACAGAAACAGCTTTCAGAACAATAGACCTGGAGGAGTGATATATTTTTACATTAACAAAAAGGCATGAATGTGTTTTGTTCCTCCCCTGCCCCCGGAGAGCTGGGTTGTCTCGCCTCAAAAGCTTATGGTGGAGTGTGCCCAGAAGTGTAGCCACAAAGTTAAGTGTCAGATATCGGAAAGTCGAGCAAAAACGATCAAATTTTGAGGTTTAGCAGAACCAAAAAATGTAAATAGAGGAACAAGACTTATTTATATAAATAAACTGAAACAGCTCCTTTAGGATGTAGCTCTGCTCTGCATCTTATCTCCATACTGATGAGGGAAAGAGAGAACTCTCATACGTATCTCTGCTGCAAACAGTTTCATCCCAACTTAAAGGTAAAATCAAGTAAAAAGTGGGAATGGATGAGGGGAAGAAGAATTGCTGGTGGTTTATCACCAGGCCAATATCAAAAGTGAAGGATTTGTGGGTTTATTTCTTTTAGAGGTGAAGGGGGGGAAATGAGCAACCTTACTTCATGGGAGAATCTGTAAATAAATGAAAAATAACACACCGATTTTGCACTTGTACATAAACTATACAGTGGCGTGCAGAACATTGAAAGATTTAAAGTGTATATAAACCAGAAAAATATTGAATGTATTTTTGATGCATTTTAAATGATGTATGAGTTTTGTCTTAATAACTTCTTCATATGATGAGTATTAGATAACTTTCCAGAGCTTTAAAGAAACATCAGATTATATTCGTGATATCTTGCAGCATAAAGCAGGGAGGCATAAATTGACTTTTATGTATTCAAATGCATTTCAT
Source organism: Thinocorus orbignyianus (assembly GCA_013400375.1). NCBI lineage: Eukaryota > Metazoa > Chordata > Aves > Ciconiiformes > Thinocoridae > Thinocorus > Thinocorus orbignyianus. The sequence continues at coordinate 766,236 of VXBW01005991.1, forward strand.
TTAACCGTGTAAGCAAAGTAAAATACGGCTCTTCCATTTGAAAGGGGGAAAAACCAATGTTTGAAGACAGGTAATGAATGTACTTAAAGTACTCGTTACTTGGAGGATTAAGTCAGCAGTTCAAGCCTCTACCATTAAGATTGTGGCAGTGATTTCCATTCAAAATCACTATTTTCAAGCATTTATAACTGGCTGAAATTCGGCATTCAAGATCTCAACCCTTGCAACATTTTTATTCTTTGAGAGTAGCCTTTAAAAAAATTCAATCAAAAATCAGACATGTTATAGCCCTTTTATTCTAGAAAGCACCAGTGCCATCAGATCTCCAAATAACCTACATTTCTTTTGGTTCACCATTTTCCATTCTTTTTAGCCCAGGATTTTCTCTGGACTGTTGTAGCATGAGTGAACTGAGACCCTGCCATGGTATGGGTCAATATGTTGGATACAAGATGATTTATGAAACACAACTTATTGCCACTCTCCCTGGGCTTAAAATGTGCTGTATTGAAATTGCCAAACTAAAGCTATACACGATGGGGTAATGTCTGCGATTAGCATAAAGTCATAGCATATAATATACCCAAATTTGATGGTACCCTAAAAGCATGACAGCCCCTGTTGGCGAATACACATTTCCTTCGGGGTAGTGTGTATACTGAATGTTGCTCAGAAACATCATTGTCTCTGCTGTAGAAGTTTACTAAAATGCTACATAGTCACTGGGTTTATAGTATGGTTTTAAAATGGCAGCTCAGCTTGGTTGGCCTTAAATTAGCCAATGTGAACTTTTGATGAAATGCCCTCCTCACTCAGGAGGCTGAGAAAAAACTTGAGACTTTTCCCATAGACCCGCTGAAAGTCCAGCGCCACAAAGATGAGGCCTATTCTCCATCCTTGACTGCTCCCGATCTTAGCGGCTGCTTTTTCTTGTCCACGAGAGCCTGAGTTAGGGACAAAGCATCAGCTGCATCTCTGAACCTGCAAAGCCCTTTACCCTACAAACTGGGATTTGCTGGCCCTGAGCTTGCGAGAAAGCAAAGAATGGACCCCACACACTGGGAACAGCTTATAAAGTCATCCATCCGTTCATCCATCCGTTCATCCATCCATCCAACTCACAGCAGGCTGCAGATACCACTTCTTGTCCCGGGTCCTTTTTATCTTCATGTGGGAATGAGCCAGGGGAAAGAGAGGGTGGGGGGTTGGGTGTCAGGAGCCTCCCGAGCAGAGCTGAAGGAGCAGGTTGGGAGTCCTGCATCTTGTAAATGGAATGGTGCACCTGGAAGATACTCGCCCTGGCCTTTGGGGACACGGGAGCAAACGGAAGGGAGGGGCAGGTGTGTGTTTCTCATTTTCAGATGTGTTGGCAATTCTAATCAAATTCATGCTTTTTCTGTTGATAGCTGCTTAAATTAGATGAGTTTCCCATGCTAGGAATACTACAATAATGTGTACGTGCTTTTTTTTTTCTTCTTTTTTCCCCCATGCTTCTGCATCAGAGCAGGTTTTGTTTAGTTTATTACTTTGTTCTAACACTACACATGGACTATTTTTGTGTGTCTTCCAGGTACTATAGCTCTTTAGACATTTCCTCTGCATTTTTCATTGACTCCACAAACTTCACCCAGAATAAAGAAGAAAAAAAAATATAATTATGGATGAGTGTAACATGTCAGTCCATTTTTTTTTTCTAAAGGAAAAAAAAAAAAAGGAGTTTTCTATTACTCTGAAATTTGTGCACAATAAATGTTCTTTACACTAGGATCCTTTAATTAATTGTATTCTGGATTTTTTTTTTTGTTCTGTAATTATTTACAATTCTTATCTGTGTTCAGACTTGAGCTTAGTTTGTTAATATGTATAATTTAGCATTTATTGCATTCATATGTAAATACGAGCAAGTATTGTAAACTATTTCATTGCTGGGGATTGTGGGTGTTATACATACACACATTTAGGACTGCAGTTTTTGGTATAATTTTTTGTATTGTAAAATAACAGCTAATTTAAAGCAGGAACGAGAAAATTATTGGGAGATCTGTGCATTTTAAATACAAATGTGAAGTACATGTACATAAATAAAAGTAAATAATGCAAATCTTTCCTCTGAAATAAAAAGTAGGTGATCTGGTTACAATTTCTTCCCCTTCTTCCCTTCCCCTCCCCACTTTCTTAAAGTAGGGGGAAGAAATAATGCATGACTCCTGGCTGGGGTGAGAGTGAGTTTCTAGCACGGTGAGGTAGGATCTCAAGGTGCTGTGTTCACCCTGTGCCACATACTGAATTTGGGAGGAGGAAAGAGGGATGTTTTGGGCTCTGTATCTCATGGGATTAGGCTGCTGTGTCGCATACTGCCTTGCAAGCCCCCAAAATCATCACCCTTACCTTATAACTTCCATAAGGAGCCTTAGGGAAGCCCTTGTCCCTGATCTTCTCCACAGCTGTCTCTGAAGGGTAGTGGAAAGGAAGAGCATCCTGAAGAGAGGTCAGAGTCTTCACTACAGAGTTAAAGGGGCTCATCCTCCATGCAGGTCACCTGGGATGGTCAGGGCTGAAGAGAGAATTTATTTTGTCCAGCCTCCTCAGTGCTGGGGTCATGAGCCCATGCTTCGTGATACAGCTGGTCTTTATTTGGTTTGGCAATTATTACCATCCCAAAGATCAGGGCTTCTGCATTCAGGATTAAAATAAGTCCAACAGAAATGAAAACTCTCAGCCTCTTCCCTTTCTTACTCTCGCCACTAATTTTTCCACAAATCGTTCCTTCTTTTCCTTCTTCTGAATCGGAAGAGAAAAACCTGACATCCCTGGAGATTATAATCCAAAAAGTTTTGCTAATAATTTTGCAGCCTTATCAAATGTTGGTGTCAGCTGGTGTTGCAGATGCACGCAGAAGCTGAGAGAGCGAAGCCAGAGGTGACCTCTCCTCTCCCACCCGTGGAAGCCTGCATGCAGCACACTCAGCATCCAGAAACGCATTCCTGCTGAGACGCAATCCGTTGTTCTCCATTTGTTTTTATGTCGCTCTTCAGCTTTGTTATTAAGCACTGCTGAGATGAAGCAGAGTTGAACCTGACATTTATGAGGCATGAAAGTTTCAGTCACCGCCATCTCCTAAGACCATTGTGCTACTTCGTCCCATGGCATTAAACTTGGATGCAGAAGCCCAGTTCTCAGAAATTGCTGCTGAGCTGAGTGGAGCATGTCAGTCTGAAAGCACAGCGTGGTGTGTCCAGACTTGAAATGAAGTGGGCAGGGGGTAAGGGTTTTAAGGCTAGTTTAAGCTCATTTCAGACAGCAGGATAAAATGTAGAGGCATGGGGCCGTATTTCATCCCTGCTTTGATTTTCCTCCTCCTGTTGCAGCAAATAAGAGGTTTGCAGAGAAGAAATGGAAGAGAGCATGGATGCTCTCCAAGGCTCTGCATCCATCCAGGATAACGCTCTTTGCTCTGTCACTTGCCATTAATAAATGCAGTTGGGTAAAGAGCCAGAGAGCTATTTGCCACATAGCTATTCTTCTCACAAGACTTTATCAATCATCTACAGAAAGAAGGGAAGCAACTTAAAGTCTTTCTCAAAGCAACTAATTTAACACAACCACCCTACAGAAAACCTGGGCTTTGGGTTGGATTGGGTGTTGTTTCTCCTTGCTCATGTAAAATGTGGGGTTCGGGACAATTCTTGGTTGGGTTATACGTCACTGGTTGGTAGAAAAGCCATCTGCTGGTATGGTGGAAGCACAAACACTTGGGATTTTTCCCCATTAATGGGAAGAGAATGAGTGAAGAGAGGTGTACAAATGAGCCACAGTTCCACAAATAGCACAGCTCACTGTTTTGGAAAAAAAAAACAATTTGCAGAAGTTTTTGTGTTTCTCATTGGGGGTTTTGGTTTCTCAACAAATTAAGTAGCAACAAAGCGGCGAGGAGATCAGAAACATTTTCAGAGGCCTAAGGTCAAGTAGGTAGGGAGATCTTTTAATAAGATGGTTTATGGGGCCTGCTGATGAGTTTGTGGGTTGGTAATGCTGTTGCAGGACCCAGGTGCCAACCATCAGTTAGAGGTGGGCTAAGCTTCCAGTATTGCCTAATGCAAGGGTGGTTTGGAACAGCAGCACTCCCCCAAACTGTCTGCAACACAGGTAGCCCCAACACCCTTCGTCACACAATTCTAGGACACCAGTTGTCACTCTACAACCAACACTGACGTCAGGTCCATGATGTCCTTGGACAGCTGTTTTCTCCCTGTTGACTCCAGAGACTCAGTGACAACCTTGGGATTAGGGATCCGCACTAGGAATATCTTAGAGGAAGTAAGATCTGCCCCAAAACAAAACTGCAAAGTCCAATGGTTCGAACAACCTTGTGATGCTCAATCTGACCCTTCCTTCCCCCCCTACTTTCCTTTGTTCCTGGGTCCCTACTCAGACCTTCTCATGCATCTCCCAGAAGCCACAGCTGCAGGGAATTTAGCCAAAAAACACCACCAAAAGTGCCTCTGGTCACTCTGGCTCTGACATTGGTGTTCCTCTTTATTGCCCCACCACTGGCAACAAGCCGGGGGTGCAGCTCTGCATGCACACAGCCTGCAGGGTTCAGGCTGTTTCTGATCTCTCCCCACTGGCGTTGACCAGTGGTGCTGTGGGAAGGTGGGATTTAATCACTCCTGGTCCTCACCCTGACCCCTGAATTTAGTACGGAAGCAGAGGTTTAGCTGAGAAGTCTGGACTGGAACGGCTGATCACAAAATGTTGTTGTGATGGGGAATTAAAGCAGAGCATAGAAATAACTCTGGTGTCCACATTTCTCCATCCATCCCATCGGCAGCTCACCAGTTGTTTTATCAGCTCTGCTTTGCAGTCTGTAGCCACAATGTGCCTCCTACAGCGTGACTGGCAGTATTTCCATTGACAGGTTCCCTGGGATCCCTGCTCCCATCAGAAATAGTTTCCATTTCTCCTTACAAAAATAAATAAATAAAAAGTGCTTTGAACATTTTCTGTGTCAGAGCTAATTCTACAGCACTTCCCTTTGGCTAACATCCACCGTTTCTGCGCTCAGCATGGAAAGACTACACTTTAATAACCGAAGCAAGATGCATCCACCCCTACCAGCACATTAGCACCTTTTGCATAGAGATAACGGAGGGTAAATTGTTGTTTCTGCTTTAAACGTCCCCTCGCAGCGGTTGTACATCAGCTGCAGGATTTCGCTTGTGCTGTGTCTGCAGTTGCATCGTGACGGGGGATCGTTTGTCTCCGTCGGGTCTTGCCTGCAGGTCTCTGCTCCAAACCTCCAGAGATGCCCCAGGCTCATCTGCCTTGAGGACTACACAGGTTGTAGAACCTGAAGAGCAATTGAAGATGGATTGAAGGAACTGGAACTGTTTAGTTTGAGGAAGAGGAGGCTGAGGGGAGACCTCATCACTCTCCACAACCACTTGAAAGAACATTGTAGAAAGGTTGGTGCTGGTCTCTTCTCGCAGATAAAACAAGAGGGAATGGCTTCAAGCTGCAACAGGGTAGGTTTAGACTGGACATCAGGAAAAACTTATTCACAGAAAGAGTGGTCAGAGACTGGAACAGGCTGCCCAGGGAGGTGGTTGAGTCACTGTCCCTGAATGTGTTTAAGAGTTTAGATGTGGTGTTGGGGGGTATGGTGTAGGGGAGAACTTTGTAGAGTGGGTTGATGGTTGGACTCGATAACCCCAAGGGTCTTTTCCAACCTGAACGATTCTATGATTCTTTGACCTTTTCTCTGGGAATTGGGGAAAATCCCTTCACATGCTCTTGCTTCAGCGTTCATCCCTGTCTGATATCCCTAGCTGGGGAAGGGAGTGGGGCTCAGTTCTGTTGTGAACATGGCCAGTGCCCCCAAAAACCAGGGCCAAACTCAGACATGTGATAGAAGTGTGGGTTGGGCAAAGCCCCCTGTAGATCTTAGAGGCGCTCCTGCTCCAAAATCTCTTCACCCTAAATTTAGGATGATTTCCAGGCCTACTTGAAGCCAGTTCCTATGACCCAGAGAAGAGATGTCCTAAGCAGTATTGATCAAACCCACCCATGCTGTCCCGGTGCGTAGCCCACAGGAGTGAGGACAGACCCAGTGACCTGAAGTTTCTTTAAAGGCCAGGTCCTCCCTGAAACCTGGCAGCTGCAGGTACCTGCCATCACCACCTGGCCCTGGACTGTTCCCTGCCAGCTTTTTGGATGCTGACCTTGGTCAAGCAGCCGCCTGCCAAGGAGCAGGGAAAATACATCAGACCTGCAACATTTCCACAGCAAGTTTCAGGTTCAGCTGGCTGGAACTATCTCAGGAAATTTTCTTTGTGTCGGCAAAAGCCCAGCCACCAAAGCAGCCTGCATGTTCCAGGGAAGGAAACAGCTTTGATGACAGTCCTGAGTCTGGCCCTAAGACTCAGGCTTTGTTTCCCCTCTGCCTCCTCAGTTGCTTCATGCATGCATGAAGACAAACATGATTTTCAAGAAGAAAAGATGCAACATTTCTGGGTTCAACCTTGGACTCACTTTGTGTTTACGAACTGACTTGAATTTCACTCAGTATTTTTATACGAATTGTATAGACATTTGTTTGCTAGATTTTTTTTTTCCACCTCAAATTGGCAAGAAAACATTCAATTTGCCTCTAATCAATTTTCCTGTAGTTTTTTTTTTTGTGT
>VXBW01005991.1:772962-831432 GCA_013400375.1 Thinocorus orbignyianus
TTTGGTGGCTTTGTTTTGTTACTGTTTGTTTGGGTTTTTTTTAGGTTGCCAAAAATAACTCACAGATGTTCATGGCATGAACTGAAGTCTTCCCAGCTGGCATGAAAGACCGCCCTCCCTCCTCCTCTATCTCANATTAGTGGCTCCACATGCCACTAATTGCGGGTGCAATTCTTCCCATCCCTGCTTACACCTTGCAATGCCTCCTTCTTCCTGCGCTGGCACCAGCTTTCAGCTAAATCTTCTCTAAATTGTTCCCACAGGTTTGCATGCCTCACCCACCTTGGGCAGCACAAGCAGCACCGGGGCTTGCATGAGTCTGTGTCCCCTTCCCAGGTGGCATTGATGTCTCTTCACCTCAGCAAACTTGGGGTTTCACCTGCTGCCCCTCCTGGTTGGTAGGCAGCAGATCAGAATAGATCAGAGCTGTGTTTCCAGCTAAGCACAGGGTATCTGATCCCCATCGCTCTGACAAATTCCCTTAAATGTTCCCCCATTTCTTCCAGCTGCTCTTACAGCATGGAACCAGTAAGCTCAGGAGATGCACCAGCCTGTACCTGTGGACAAGGACAGCCCAGCATCACAGACAGGAGCAAGGGGGTCAGGAAAATGCATGTGTGCTTTATTCATGGATATGTTTGAATATTGACATGTACAGAAGAGATAAGTACAGGTTATACCCCAGCAGTACATCCTTCCCTACACGCACGTGCACACACGCACCCAGCCTTCAGCATCACCATTGCTCAAGCACTGGCTCCCCGCCATGGTGTCTCCCTCCCTGCTCATGCTCCTGCTTTGACAACTGTGTGGGATTTGTATGTACACAGTATTTCACAGGCTTTCAGGACTGCCAAACCACTGGGAACGGTGCTGAGCAGCCAAAAAAATAGAGTTCGGTGGCTCCAGAAAGCTCAGCTGATTCTTTTTGTCTTATTTTTCCCTTGACTCTTCTTTGTGCTTCTGAAAGTCCTCAGGTATGGAGTAATTCCTAAAAAAATTGCCTTTCTTTCTCACTTGGCTTGTTCAGTCCTTTGTTTTTACAAGCAGATGCTATGATTTTGGTGGTTGGTCAAGAGGCTTAAAAATGAAGATTCATGGTTCACTTTGCAGAGCTCAACAGAGATGAAATGTTGTAAGAAAAATTACCGACTTTTCACATTTGTCTGTGCACACATGTGTTTGGAGGTGGTGGTCGTGGTGAACTGTAATTGAATTTCCTGCTCCAAAAGGACTGCTCAAAAGTCATCCTTTTTAAGCAAAGTTTAATTTGTGAACAGGCTTGGAGGGAGAATTGACATTAAAAATTGACCAAAAGGGTGAAGCGATAAGGAAAAAGTCATGCAGGTTTTAGCATCAGGTTTGTTTTTGTTTTTTTTTCCTGCACAATACCACTGCCCAGCCCATTCCACCCCACCTCTTCCCCACTGGGCAAGAGACTCATTTCTCTCATTTCTCTGTGCCTTACTCCATTCTGAAGCACCCCCAGATGGCAGGAAGCCCCTGGGAGAGCAGGACCTGGCTTGGGACAATGCTTGAAGGATGCTGTATCCCAACTCACAGGACAGGACAAAGGCTGAGGAGAGCAGGTGCGTTTTCAGACCTGCAGCCTCAGCTCTGCAGATGCTTTGGAGGCCCCCTAGGGCATGAGGAGGAACTCAACACAAACTCCAGCAGACATCCATTTACACTAACTCACTGTGCAATTTTTGCAGAGATCACAGCAGATCATTGCCATGTTTTTTGGCCTCCTTGTGCAATGCCTCTGTGATATGATCCATGGTAGGTGGCTATCACCTTCCACAGCCCTGAGGCACTTCTAGCTGTTGGTTTGCCATCCTCCCAAAACTGAGGATTTGAGAAAAGACTGCAATGGGAATTGAGGGTCTCTTTGGCCTGCAATGCTCAGAGAGAACTAACATCTTAAGGAGCCTTTAAAACAAGATATAAATCCTGGGGAGAATGCCTCTCATTGGAATTGTCAAAAACCGTTTAAGATAAATAATGCCAGAAAGTGTAAATGTGGCCTGCTGTGGGACATGGTAATGGACTAGATAACCTCTAGAGATCTCCTCCATCTCCGGTAATCTGAGTAGGTTTCTCCACACCCACTTTTCACAGCATACCAGTCCTAAGGGAGAGCTGGAGTGGGGTTGCCAGTTGCCCTGGCCACCTAGAAAAGATCTGTCTCTGCTGGCTGCCAATTACAGAAGGAAATGACGAAGTGTCCTTTCAACACCAGTGAGTTATAAGAGGCACAGGAGTGGAGCCATGAAGATGGTAGGAGTACTTCTGGAAAGCAGCTGCCACTTGCACTCCCATCCTACACAGAGGCTCAGCCCATGCAAGAAGATCAAAGGCTGATGGAGACCTGGCTTGCCGGGGCCAGATGTGTAGAAGAGCAGGGCATGACTACAGGAGTTGAAAGGAAAGCAGTAGAAGGCAATTCACAGCATGACCTCATGATGCTGAGGTAGTTCCTTGCCTTTGAAGAGCTGAGTATCAGGGTTTAATCCCTTTCTTACCTCTGCCTTCCTGCCTTAGAGGACACAAATTTTGCAGAGTTGCAGCTAGTAGTCGTGTCACTTGGTTCACAGATGGCTCTACAGGCTCTTGGAGGACATCGTTGTTCTGGATAGCAGGGGGATGTTCACAGCAACTCAATGCATAGCTATGGTCCTTTGAAGAGAGGTGGGGGACTTTCCTGCCTGCAGCACTACCTCCCTGCCTGCTTTTCTGATTGGGGTGAGCCTCTTAGCAGTGAAGATTTCACATACAATTTTCAATTTAGAATGTGACCTGGCTCCCTGCACACAAGACTTGGATCTTGTCACGTTCTTTTGCATAGCCCTGGATTAGGACAACCAGATGCTACAGCCCCAAGGACCTTGAGGAGCAGAACTTTGGATAGGATTCAGCCAGGAGGATTTCTGTGCATGTCTTTTCGCACATTCATTTGAAAAAAAGAGTGGCTTCATATTGGGCCAAAATCCAAGAAAGTTGATGCAGTTTCTCAGCAAAATCTGAAGCAAAAAAAGCAAAAGAAAGTGCTCTGTAGGGAACACGAATAAAAAGAGCTGGACTTTGCTGCGTCAGCTGCTGATAAGCCTTTCTGTACATCCAAATGCTAAGGAGCTAATGATGTCCCTTGAAGGAGCACAAGCCATGGAATACGTGGACTGCTGCAAAGCCCAGGCCTAAATACTCAGGGAGAATCTGGAACTATTCCCGTACCTCCTGTGGTGGTCAACTTGGGTAAGCATATATCTCAGGAAACCTTCTCACTCTTCCTTAGCATCTTTTCCCTTGGCTTGATCTAATGAAGGATTCAGCCCCTCAAGAAGGCACGGGGAGTCCTCAGCTCACCTCCTTAAGGGAAGGCCCCTGAATGCTCAGGAAGCCCAAGGTCATGCACCTGCTTCCCTGTACTCTGAAAGACCAGAGAGGCATTTGCCCTTACTCTCCAGCTGGTCTCTGGCTGCAGTAGAGTGGGACACTTCACCAGCCTTTGTTTAAATCACATCTCACCTGAGTAACTAGCACTTGACAAGAGGCAATGTTTTTGTGCGCTTAACTTGGACACAAGCAATTGCTTTCAAGGAGAGGAACCTTACCAAACCACTCCCTACCTATGACATGATTCATGACTTGCCCTTTCCAAAAATTGGCTGGATATTTATGCCCACAGGGTTTTATCTAGCAAACTTTTCTATCCTATCTCTTCTTTGCATAACTAATGAAACCCCATGACTGAAGACCCTCTGACTCTGTGAGACTGGTGGGAGCACAGGTAACACATGAGAACGGGTTGCATTGGGCTGTCATCGAGCCCTGCCCATGGGCTCACATGTTCATCCGGAGAAAGGTTAGCTTGGAGTAGGGCAACACTGGCCTCTGGTTGTTTGGATGTGACAAAAAAATACCTACCCCAAACACTTTACAGGACCAATGAATAGAGATGCTAGGATTGGAACACGAAGGAAGTCAGCCGTAAACAAAATGCAACACACGTATTTCTTCCTGAACACCATCAATACATGACACATTTCTATAAAAAGAAGTGCCCAAGTAGGTAACAGCTTGAAGGTGCACGCTGGTCATGGTTTCAAGCAGGTGTGTAATGCCCATGAGCCAGTTTATGGCATGGCTACTTGATCCACCCCAGACATGCTCCAGGATACTCTCCAATGAACAAAACCAACCACATTCTCACCAGGGCTCTGGTTTCATCCCTCTGAATGAGGTGGGTTGCCCTTCAGGTCTTGAGCAACCCTGGGGACAATCTGAACTCCACATCTCTTAACATGTCCTGTCAAGAGCCCCCCACCATGAGTCCGAGTTTCAGGAAATCTCCCAACAGATCAGCCATCGAAAATCTTTCCCCTCTTGTCTGGGGCAGGCAAAAGCATTTTCTTTGCACCTCTTGTTTATTGGCTCAACTCTCTCCTTCAGCTTTTCCAAGGGAATTGTCCATGGCTTCGACCCCATACACAGAGGGCTGGAGAGACAACAAATCTGTGGGGTGGAAAGGTGGCCAGGACCAAGAATGAGCTGATTATTGATGATGCTGTTTGTATAAAATCAAATACATTGGCAGCCAGATGAGGAGGAGGAAGGGATGCATACATGCTCACCTCTCCTTCCCATCCCTTCCCTCTTCCCTTTCCTCCCACCTAAAAAAGTTACTGGTCTGGTTGTTTTGTAAAGAAACCAACACAAAGAGAGTCTCTTCCTGGTATGTGCCTGCCCTGCTTCACATCACAAAGAGGCTAAGCACAGCAAGAGCGGGGAGAAGCCACATCTGCAGTGGAGAGGCTGCCCAGTGGAAGGGAGCTGCTGAGCTGGAGGTCCCTGATGACAGACGAGTGGAGCCCCTCAGGAGCCTCTCCTCTCCAGCCACCTGCAAGAGAAAGAAGGCAGCACAGGGTAAGTGGTGTGGTTCTTCCCCTCTTTGGTCCTGAGGATTTAGAGTTTGGAGATCATGCAGCCTTCCTATTTGTGTGCGTGTGCAGAGGGATCCATGGGTGGTCTCAACACCTCAGCTCTAGTCTGGAGGTCAGCTTAGTTCTGTTGGAAGTGGTGGTGAAGGTGATGGTAGCACCACGGCATACAGCAGGGTCACTTCATCATCACAGAACTGGGCATGAAGCCTGCAGATCTGGACAGTAGTTGGAGTTGTCTTTGTGTGAGGCGGGTGCCTAGATGCCCATTCCAGTCAATAGAGATCCATGCAACCCATGGACCCATTGCTGGATGGCGGCCTGAGCCAGTGTCCTCTCCAGGTGGAGGATGTCGCTTGGGTATTGAAAACATCTCTATAAGGCTGGCAGACATTTCATCAAACAGCATCTGGAAGCCAGGCATTACTCCAAAATACAGTGTTTGCATGACTGATTCCTACCCTGGGTGCCTCTGCAGAGAAACTGTGCCCTTCTCCTTTAAGAGTGCATTGACATCTATGGCTGAAATTTTGCTTTCCTAGAGACTTGCATTTGCATTAGTTGATAGCTGAGATAATTTAGAGCCAAGGCCCTGCACTTTTAGGAAGACAGGAAGCAGATGGACTAATCAGTCCATCATAGCTTTCCTCCTCAGGTCCAGGGACATGAACATTACTAAACACTGAACAGGCTCTGGGTTTGAAGTTGAGTCAAAAGTCAAGATTTAACTCCCCAGTTTCTCTTGCAGTGTCAGCAGGAACCATGCTCCAACTGCAGTCATACCTCAAAAGAGGGATGTGCTGTTGTCACTTGGATGTTGAGGATGCAGTAGGACCATCCCTGACTACAGCTGTTTTTTCAGCTTCCCACTTGCTGGTGGCAGCAGCTGGCTATCTGGGCTGGACTCCCAGTGATGAGGGAGGTTCACAGCTTCTCCACCACTTCCAGGAACAAAACTCTAAGTGCAAGGACCTCACACTACCCCTTGGATTGTGCTAAGGTCTGGGGAACACTGTCTAGAAGCAATTCCTCCAAGTCTCCTGGGTGCAAAGTTTATGGTTGATTAAAGTATGCCTGTGCATGGCCACCAATGCCCTGAGAAGCAATGAGGGAAGCTGAGGCTATATCTCTGCACCTCCCAACCGGCTGCTCTGTGAAACAGAGTGGAGGGAGCTGAATCAGATGTTTTACCAGTAAAAGAAACATGGAAGAGGCTTTCAAAAACCTGTCTGTGGAAGCTCCCTGAAGGTATTGGCTAGCTTAGCGAAAAGCGCATGCTCAGTCCTTGGAATCTAGTTAACTGACAGCGTCTGTTACACGAATGTTCAGCAAATCAGGGTCACTGTTAATTATTCAACAGTAATATAATTCAATCTGAAAATTACTCTGGTGGGTGGCAAATCAAGGTCATTTATTTTTATTTAAAAATAAAATATATAATGCCTACCACTGCCATCATCAGTAAATTCATCTGTTATTTGTTTTAAAATAATTTCAATTTAATATTACTTTGATACTAACAATTTGCTGATGTCTAGAGCTCTTTCAGATGAAATTTTCCAAAGTTTAGCAAACATTAGTCAGTTAAGCCTCAATGTTATGACCTCTAGGATCCTCACCTAACAAGGGAAGAATCTGTCTCAGGCAGGTGAAATGCTTGTGCCAAAACAATGACTCCTCTTCTACAGTCCTGAAAAACCCATGGATTTCCCAGTATTTCTGAGAAAACCATATCTCTCTGTAGCACCCACAAAAGAAAAAAGAAGGTGACCAAAAGGAAGGAGGGCAGAGTCAGGGGGAGGAGCATGTACCCCTGTGCTTGATGTTGGAGAAGAATGTGTCAGGGCATGAAGAAGAGGGTGAATCAGGAACTCAGAGATGGAAGAGAGTTTGAATGTCTGCACGTAGCTGAAACAGCACAGAGGGAACTCAGGTGAGGAGGGCTGGAGGATATGGAGGAGTATAGACACTGCCAAGCCAGGTCAGCCCTCTCCTACCTTGGTCGGCTGGAGATTCTCAAAGATGTTCTCTCTGAGGGTTGCCACAGCTCTGTTGGCATTTCGCTCCTGCTTGTACATCTGTGTGGTGGGGTGGATGGATGGGGCCACAGCTGAATTCAGATAGGTCCCATTGCCAAAGGCCAGAATGGCATTTTCTATGTGTGGGAAAGAGATGGATAAAAGTGTTGTCAGGGTAACATTTCCAAAGCAAAGCACATACATCCCTTCTCCAACCTCCTTCGATTGCATCACCCAAATGCATGCCTGAGGGTCTTCAGAGCTCCTTTGTTGAAACTGCAGGGAGCTGGACAACAACAGACCCTTGAGGACCAGGGCATCTTCATACCCTCATTCACAAGAAGCCTCACCAGCTTGCAGGCAATGCTGTCGCAGCAGCAGTGTGCCGGGAGATACTTACGGAGACAGATGTTGTCAGTGAAGAGATGCAGGAAGCTCTCACACTCTTCCTGCCGGTTGCCGCTGGCATTGCAGGTGCACCAAGGAGCTATACTGGAAGTTGAGTTGTCAATGTAGTTGGGTGTGATGGGGCTGCCTGACGGGAAGGACGGAGGAGTGTTACTGCAAGGCTGGTACTTCAAGAAGGGACAATGATTTTCCCTCCTTCCTGCTCTGCTTACAGTCTCAGCCGAATCCCTCCATGATGGCAGTACCAGAAAACACTTCAAGTACTGGAGTCAAAGGTCTGTTTTACCCCAGAAAGAAGAGGGGCAGTTGCAACTCTTTTGTTCACCCCCCCCATCACCAAGCTTTCAGTCAATTAAACTGTGCAATCAGTCCAAGGAACGGGCAGCTCCTGGGAGCTCAGGTTCCCCAACAACATTCAAAAACTGTATGTGAATGTATATAAAGGTTTCTACACTGTCATTGGAAAAGCCAAACTCAATCTCCAGAATGGTCAGAGACAACAAAGGAAGGATTAAATCAGAATGAAGTCTTTTGAAATGACCTAAAATCTGTCAATCTATCCCATCCGTCAGGATGGACTAAGTCCAATGGCCATTGGCATTTCTTTTTTGACTCTGGCTGTGCTTGTGCTCACTGCTGCCAGCTGGGCCTCTGCAGCATATGAAAACCCAATTTGACATCCTCTGAAGTCAGCAAGATGGCATTGGATGATGATTTCCAGTGGCATAACTGGTGATGACATCAGGGAACCTCTGGTAGAACAGATGCCCTGGGACAGCCCATCTATTTCCAGCTGAGAGAGAAGTCGGGATCTTGCAGCAGCCCATGGTGTGTTTTTCCTCCCTCCACTGCAGCTATCCTAAAGTTACCTCACGTTCATGGTTTAGTCTCCTTCTCTAGTCACTGCAGAGAGAAAGCCCCCAGCACCTCCCCGAGATCCCAGTCTCAGCTCTCCACCTTACTGTACTCATAAACTTTTAGCTGGCCCGAGTAAGAGGAGATGTGTCCCACCCAGAGGAGATAATTCCCACCCAGAGAGTGGGAGAGAGACCAGCCAAAGGATGCAGCTTCTTACCTATGATCCCTGTGTATGCCAGCAGACAGGCAGCATAGCTGTCCCTCCGGCAGCCACTTGCCGCCTGTGGGGACGGCTGGCAATTAAACTGGAACTCTGCATAGCGTGACCTGAGGGAGCGAAAGCACAAACCAGAACATATTAGCACAGATATCTGGGGCAAGAAGAGACATAATAGCACACTGGTGTTTACAAAGGGGAACACATTTGCAAAATCCTTTGATGCTGCAGGTGTTGCTAAACCAGTTTGAATGAGTGTCATTTTCTACTCTCCTGCTCCCCTCAGCAAACCCAGAGGTGGGTTTTATCCTACTGAGACATGAATAGGTGCTGTAGTTAATGTCTTACAGGCTTCCTCTGGGACTGCAATAAAGTCCAGTCTTGGAAAAAAAGCTTATTTTCTGGTGTGTGAAGCTGGATTTTGAGGGAAGAGCCATTGTAGCCAGTGAGGAAATCCATTCTGTATTGCCATTATCTGACTTTTGAGCAATAACTTCCCCTAAACACCTAAACCTTCATTTTTTGGCTGATTTGCTGAAAGAGAGAATCACTCTGGTCCAGTTTCTTCAAAGACTATGCTCCAAATGTAGCTGAGGTCATCCTCAGATTAAGGGAAATGCCCAAAGGCTCAGATAAGAAATGCTCTGTCCGTCATCAGGGCTGCTGTCACATGCTCTGCTGCAGGCACCCTTTTTCAGGGGAAGGTTGGACTCTCTGGAGTCTGTAGAGCGAGAGGTATATGACATACAGCTCTGGCCACAGACCACTGTGCCTCATTTTTCTTGTTGTCTAGGTCAAAGCACCAAACCACTTAGCACAAAGCAGCTTTGAGTCACGCACTGTGCTTCTTGGGACTGCCTGGGCCTTGCAAAGAAATAGGTGCATCATTCAGTTTTCCAGATTGCTCTTTGCATCTCCCCTGCTGGCTTAGTTGAATAAACTCTGTTAATCATGCTGCCAATGAGATATTTGCCACCTAATTCTTTAGAAATGAGTCAGTTGTTGGCACATAAGCATCTAGTGGTGTTTGGATATTGTAGGATGCCTAAGATATCCATGTGGGGCTTTGAGGTAGGATCTAAGACCTGCTGGAGATTGAGCTCCATCTAAATAGGCATCCTGTGGCCAGGTAAGAAAGCATCTTACATGCTATTTGAGCTGCTGAGGAAATTCAAGCAAGCACTAGCACTGTCGACAGTCGAAGGTAGGTCCCTTTAGAGGACAACCTGCAGTGTCTGAACTGTGAACTGGATACCTCAAATGTTTGCTCTGCCTGTGCAATGTCAGAAAAACTGAGACAGCCTCTCTCTTCCAGACATTTTGTAATTGCTCCTGGTCAGTGTCAGCACTCAGAGTTACACTTTCCTGCCCATTTCTCTACTCCTCCTCCTCGGTCTTCTCCTTTTTTTCTCTTCTTTGCCCCATACCAACCCATTTCACCTATGCCATGGCCAGGCAGACTTTTCTTGCCCCAGTTTTTGCTGCATTATTTAGGGGAGGGACGTATTGATTGTAGGTTTTGCATTACTCATGTCAATGGAGCCCACCCCTACAAGCTGGGAAATTCAAGTGGTTACAGCTGTGAAGAAGCTGCAGGGGGACTAAGTAGTGCAGGCAGGCTTAGCCCTGGAGTATTTTACTCTATTTCTTTTAAGTGCCATGATTTGTTCCTGGCTCTCCTTGTGGTTTCTGCACTGCTAGCTTTGACCAGGTCACATGTCAATCCCTTGCTCCCACTGTGTCTCTAGAGGATGTTTTCATATTATATGTTCTGAGACCAAGGAACCAGACAATTAACAGCTGTTTTGTTTGCAGGAAATGGTTTCCAGCCTCCTGGGAAGCAACACTCTCCCCTTTGAACCTCTTCTTCCCCGCTGGGCCTGCTTGTCTTGTTGGAGAAAGGGCAGTACCCATTGGTTTTGGATTCTCTGGGTAGTTGGGTGAAATCTGAGCAATAACTGATGTGACTCAGGGGCTTTGCATGTTTCAGTCTCAGCTTCATATGTATGGCTCAGTTTTTCTCCTTCTGGGATGCAAAGGGGTGAGGGTATTAGTATCAGTGTATCCTTCCAAGAGGATGCTGCTGCTCTCACCTTCCTTTGAGAAAAGACATAATTTTAAAATTGATATTTAAAGTTAATGTGCTGGTAGGGGTCACCTGCTGGATGTTCAGCTCAGGAAGTCTCAAAGCCCACAGTAATTAGAGACTGGGGCAATACTGGGAGATGTGTTGTACACCTGCTGCTTTGCTCTTTTCCAAGTGCATGCTCATGGCCACAGCTGCACACAGAACACTGGGCTGGGACCACCGCATTTGGTGCAGTACAGGTACTGGTACCAACTCATATCTCTTACTAGCAGATGGCCTCCACTCCTGAGAGATTTATGTGGATTAACCTTCTGGAATATCAAAGACTTTTTGAGAAATAGAGGGATGAAAAATCGTACAGCTGAGGGAAAAACACTTATGGGGTATGCCTGTGAGTGCACACATTGGGATGGGTCTGTGCACAAGCGCGTCCATGGAGCTTAAATGGAAACAGAGGAGCAAACCACCACAGTCACGTGCTGTGTGGTGGATCTGGACTAAGAACTGTGACTCTGCGACTCCTATTGCAATCATTGGAACATCCAGCCTTGCAGTGGAAGGCAACATCTTTTACACGTAAAATTAATTTTTTTCTAATAAAAAAAAAAGAAAGTCATGGTTTTGTGGTATCTATAAGTGCCTGTGGCTATTAGGACAGCTTAGGTGCTCCTGTAGGATTCTCTGGGCTAGGGGAGATAGCCAGTGAGTAGATAGATTGGCGAAAGCGAGTGCAAGCATACCAGACCCTATCCTTGCTTAGCTTGCAGCTTCCTGGAGCTACTTCCATAGCAGGTATTTCTCTAGGACCAAAGCCAAAACTCCATTGAAACAACAAAAAACCCCAACAGCACAAGCTTCTCAAAACTTCTCTTGACTGTTAATGCTTTCTGTATAGAGTATGAGACAAGAACACTGGTCATGGAAAGAAGCCACTCAGGCAATGGCCTGTGTCAGTGTGATGGATGTCTCCAGACAGGATCCTTGAAGCAGGTGCCATGGCTCTGGTCCCCATGTTGTCAGTGGTGGATGAACCCCAAGGGACAACTCTCCATGTTGGCCACCACAGTGTGTGAACATTACCTGCAGACGTAGTTTTCCCGGCAGGAGTCCAGAGGCGCCAGGCAGTTGGGCTTCTCCTTGGATTCATAGGAGCAAGCAGGAACGATGGTCTGCCGCCGGCGCTCAGCACAGGCTGTGTCGTCACAGGGGCAGAAGAGCAGCTCATGGGTGTACTCGGGCGGCACACGGTCAAAGAACTTGCGCAGAGCCTTATGGCACTTGGAGCGGTTGCAGGTGTCGGCCCGGGCCAGGCGCCGGATGCAGAAGGAGACATACTCTGTCCGCAGCCGCTGGCACATCTCATCCATGTTACAGGCTTTGGCTGCGTCCAGGCACCGATTCACCTGGGTCACTTCATTCTCAGACCCTGTGAGGTGGTGGGAGATGGTGATGGGGTTTTTCAGCGACATTCCCAACAGCAGCACCTATGCTGAGACCTTCATACCTGTCCTGCTCCTATCCGTGGCCACTTCAGTGAGGCCACCACCTGCTCCAGGAAGGCAGTGGCCTTGGTGAAGTCTGCATTTGCTCTCTGTGTCCCAACAGGGCCAAATGCCCTTTCCCTAGTTACCTTTCCCAAGAGGTGCCATGGCCACATAGCAAACCTCACAGCTCAGAGCCTGCTCCACCAAGCTCCTACATTTAATGAAAAGAAACTTTGATCTACCCTGGGCATCTTTTAACACTTTATCAACATGAATTAACCAACTTGAGACCTGGGAAGGCAGAAGTCATTAAAAAGCGCATCTACTTATGGCCATGACTGGATCTCCGAGTGTGATCTCTTCTAATGAACCTTCTTTTTCAAAAAAAGTTGCTCAAGTCAAACACTGTCAGTGGCCACGTCAGGTCTCATAACACAGATGTGGTATGTACTAACCCTTGTGCCCTAGACTCTCTACACCGTGCTGTGACTTTCCTCAGGCCTTGAGAGAGTCAAGTTGGGCTTTGACTGCAGCTGTGCTAAGTTCATCTCAAGACTTGCCCAACTAAGTGAGAGCTATCTGGTTCTCAAAGCCCCTCAGCAGCTCTCTGGCTTGTATCTGGGGATATGAAGAAGGTGGAGGAAAACCTGCAGCAGGGGGACCAAGGCAAAATCTGTGGCGACGGATGAGAAACATGCTGTCTTTGGTAGGCAAATAGGGGTTTCATGAGTTTATATAGCAACAACCTCCACTGTAAATAAGGGAATAGGTAAGAGTGAGAGATATTTGTATAATACTGCTTTTAGGGCTTCCCCAAGGATACTTTGGGCTCTTTCTATACAGGAGGAAAGTGCTAGAGTCCCTCATTGGTCAAGGCATTAGGCTCTGTCTGATCAGAGAGGTAAGATGAGGGTCCTCCAAGCATGAGAGAGAAAATTAACTTGGAGCCATTTCTCACCTGTCTGAATTAAGCCCATGACCTGAGGCACAGTAGAAGGACTTTCTGCCCAGCAGAGAAGGATTTTTCACAGAGGAAAAATCCCCAGAATGATAAATTTCCAATGCAGAGTCAAGCCCTATATTTGACCAGGAGTTAAAACCAGCCAGTCACCGCTGACAAGTGTTAAAATATTGACAGTCTCTCTGAGCACTTCAAAACTGGCTGCCCTCCTTAATTTTCACTGACGTTATCAGATTTACCTTCTCTGAGCATTTATTTTCCCCTTCCCATTGTCCCCACTGCTTGCAGTGAGATGGAAGTTAAATTTCAAGTTTTGCAGCTGTTTTATGATGGGTGAAACTGATGCTCAATGTGTTCCTACCACGTAGGTACTTCCCTTTAAAAATGCCCAGAGATTAATATTCTTCAAGCATTGGTTTATGTCGGGGAGCTGTCAGCAAACACGTAGGAAACAGTTACTTGGAAGGCTCTCATTAACCATTCAGTTAATGAATCACAGGGAACACACTAGCTTTTCTCCTCTTCCCACACAAAAACGGAGGATGTGCTTTTTTAAATCACTGCTAGAGTTACAGAGGAGGTATATAGTTCTATTTGTACAATTTTTAATATCAACCATATATTATTTATGCAAAATTTGGTTAAAAATACCTGTTGCTCTGGCTTGGCATAGGGTCATAGGGATGTCTTGTGTTTGACCAATTTATTGTTTTGGGGTTTTTTTGGTAGATTTGAAAGACAGTCCTTTGCCAATACTGACTGAATAATCCTGGACCCTGGAAAGGCACAGGGTGGCACTTCATAAGATGTATTATAAAAGGTGCTGGTGAGTATAAATAGGGGGAAAAAGATTAAACCAAGAAATGTCATGTCCCTAGATGAATGCCTAGTCCTTCACTACGTATCCTTGCTGCTCCGGGCCCATCTGCTTTCCTGCCCAACCAGTTTCAGTCTGTTTTAAAACCTGAAAATATGTTAACCATGCATAAAAATCTCTGTATTTAACCGTATTCTGAAGAGCCCTACAGGACTTTAGTGAAAAAGGAAAAGCTCTAGTAAAGGCCATGACCTGGCAAACAGCTTTGTGCACGCTTCACTTTCCATGCTCAAACCACTCAAGGGGAGTCAATAATAAGATGTGAGATCAGGCAGCACACACACCCCACCCTCTTCCCCTCATGCTCAGATTGTTGAGGGCTGATGGGTTAATTTGCTCCTGGACATTTTCACCTAACGAATGTCTCACTATCTCAGGGACTGCAGACATCCATTGGCTGCAGGGATGCGCTGCTCTTTACTCACTTGGGTGCACTCCAGCTGTGGATGCCACCCCAGAGTCAGGTGCACATTTGGGAAGAGCTGCAACAAGACTGCTGTTTTGACAAGGCATACGTTACCTGCTCCCAGGTGGGCAGTTCGGTAATGAAAATCACCATCAGTAGAGCTTTCCTGTGGCTGTGGTGCATAGGTAGAGCTGAACACTGGTTGTGGTGGCAGCTGTGATGTTGGTGATAGATGGCTTAATAGCTACTGCACTGACCTTTTAACTGCTGAGCCAGAAGTTCGTGCCCTCAAGGGGGTTAAAAGGCATCAGGCAGTTCTGCTCACGTTATTAAGCAGATTACGTGATGCAGAGCAGAACATGGGTCTGAGTCCTGAGGTTGCCCTCAGAGCATGAGGTTAAAGGCTGTGGCTGGGATCAACTAGTAGATTGGGTTATTGACCTTTTTGGCTGCAGAGTTTGACCCTGTGACTGATGTGGAAGTACGTTCTCATACCTAACAATACCCGAGCAGTCCCCATTCAGCAGGGTGTCTGCATGGCACGAGTCATACACCTGCCATGAAGAATCAGCCCACCTGTGATGGCTCATTGGAAGAGGCCTTCCAACCATGTGCCTCAGTCACAGCCCTTCCTAACATGTTTTTCTACCAATAGTTTAGCACAGGAATCCAAAGCAACTCCTCTGAAAAATGACTGTAAGATCTCAGCAATGCTTTGTGAAGAGCCCACAAGAGGATTACCTTGTACATAGCACTTGATCCCATAGCTAGTTTCCCCCTGTTTGAACCAGTCAAAGTAAAGGCATCTTTCCACCCACCTACCTGCGGTGATGGATGCCAGCCGGACGTAATCTAAGCCTCTGATGAATGGCTCGTAAGGGGAACTCTCCAGTACATTCATGCCTGGATTGGAAAGAAAAATTAGTCAGAAGGCAACTGAGGCTCCTGAGGGATTTTCAAGATGTACAAGGTTTAACAGATGCAGTGAAGGTTTGCTTTGTGGGTCCAAGAGGATGTGTGCCCTAAAGGTCATAAGTAAGTGGATACTCAGAGTCACAGGATCTGATGTTATGTCCTTAGGAAAGGGAATAGGATATAACTGGCTTTTAAAAATATACCACAGCTCTGGAGCAGGACAGCCTCTCAGGGAACTGAGCTGCAGCCCCCTGTAGCTCAGATCTTGGGCCCCTTTACCGTATTTGCCACTGAGGACACCACGTTGCAGCACATGGTCTTGCTTATGGGCAGAGTTCAAACCACCAACTCCCTACACACATGCAGCTTCCATCACTGTTCCTGCTATTTCCTGTATGTCTCTCCCTCAGTCAATCATCCTCACCTGTTTCTGGGACACAGCCAGGGCTGTGCACAGGGCTGTGTGTATGGCAAACCCCACATCTTCATATTTATTGATATCTCTCCCCTTCTCCTTGCCAACAGCCCTTTTTTACTTGGTATAGAGCTAATGACCCACAGTTCCAGCAGGAACTTTCCCTCTTCATTTTTAAGTTGCTGGGAACCTAATTTTATTCAGTTGGTGCTTCCCTCTTGTCCGCTCAATGGTCTGTAATGCCTTGTCATCCTGATGAATACCACAGAATATTACTGAAGCAAACAGCTCAGTGTCTTTCTTTTTTTTTTTTTTTTTCCTTTCTTTTTTTTTTTTTAATTTTTATTAGACATTTAGATGGATATGGACAGCAGCGGCAGATGTACTGGCTGGGATAAAAGGACTATCAAACCTCATGCTCCGGGCATATGCTGATCACCAGCTGCGGTCAGGAAGAAATGGCTCCCAGGGTACACAGCCCTGTGCAATTACCACAGGTGCATTACAAGGCAGCTTTACACCTTTATTGAAATATCTTGCATCGTTACTGACTGGAGAGGCACCCATTTGTATGTTCCAGCATAGCAGTTTTATGTCCTGATGATATAGCACCTTATCAGAGAATTGTTATCGGGTTGTCATCATGTTATTGTGTCTCCAAATGGGAAGGTGGCTAACACAGGCACGCTCAAAAGAAGCTGAGTAAATAGCATGCTTTGTAAATTCCCTGAGCACACACTTCCACAACTGATTTTATAAGAGGGCTTCTAGGAAGCTTTTTACAGCCTCCTGGGTATGTATGACTGAGAGACAAAGCTCTACACGGAGCATGTGAATTGGTTTCCTTTCTCAGTCAATTAAACATGTGTAAGGACTCGGAAACATGTGACTATTATGAAATATATTTCCCAGAGGAAATGAAGGCAAGGGAATAAAAGGTTTGGGATTGTGAATCTGCATTGCAAGTGAACTCAGTGCTTGAAGAAATGTGGGGCTCCGGACATGACAGCAGAGCAGAAGCAGAGCAGAGTCTTGGCACTCTCTGGTAACAGCCCTCTCGCAATCATCCCCAAGATGGATGTCCCAAGCCGCTGGGCAGGAAGCCCATCCAACCTGGCCATCCAGCATCCATCACCTACTCTGCATCTGGAGACCCACACCTGGCCCCTGCCTGCCAGCACTTCCTGCCAGTCTCTCACTGCTTTTCCAACTCCTGGAACTAGAAGTCCTCCTGACACCACTGTTTTGCACAGCCAAGTTGCAGACGAAATTCTGTCCAAAGCTTCAGGCCACAAAGAATAGCAAGAAAGGAGTTGTGACACAGCCTGTTAAGATGAATGGAGAGGCTGGATTGCCATGTCTTCTCCAGACAACACTTCAGTGCAAACAAATTCACCTGGCATGTGATTACGGGAAAGATTGGATCCTGAAGGGTGCTGAGATCTCTTATTTCACCAGTCAGCTCATAGCACCATGTTCTGCACCCTGCAAGCCGTGACACCTGAAAGCTTTCCGGGAACCTGATGAAGCAGTTCCCATTCTGGCAATTCTGTGCATTATAGTCTCCATCCTCTCTGTTTTGCTTGGCCTTTTGGCCTGTCTTATCACCCCTGCACCTTACCTTTCAGGTCTCAGCCAGCAGTGTTTTATTAATCTATTTCGCAGCCCATGGCTGGAAGGTTCTGTTTTATTCCCCGTTTTAATTTTCATGGTGCATAAAATACTCACCAGCCTGACAAGGAAGAGTTATAGCCACTGAGGTGCACTTTTATGATGACTCTTAAAAACCGTCAAAATCCAAACTTACTAAATACTGGCTCTGGGAACACTTTAAATTCCAACTTGATGTCACCAGCCCCAAATCTTCACTAACTCAAAGACACTGGTGCATTAGAGAATCCAAGAGAGTGATTTTTTTTTTAAATTTCATGCTGTTTTTTCCTCAATTTCCATGCTTTGTATACTGTTTCTGTAAAATCCATGGCTTTCATGGTCTTGGCCAGCATACTTAGATGCAATACATACCATGCATTTCCTGAGCAAAAGTTTTCAAGGTGTACTGGGAATGTCATAAAAAAGAGGCCAGGTTAAAGAAAATCCCAAAATATTGTTACTGTAGGTGTCAGCAGGTCTTGGAAGGGAACAGGATACTACAGGGGTGACCTTTTTTCCAGCCACTTTGGGGCTGGGGAGTTCTGTAAAAAGCCCCAGCACTAATTCCCTTTCAGGAAGATCATCAGAAACAAGTACCATGCTTGACTGACCTTCCATCAATGTGTGGTGGATGCTCCAGTAGACACTCAAGCAGTGCTTCTCCTTTTTCATGCCTCGCTTGCACTTGCAGCCATACAGCTGACTGGAGAGCAGGGCTGTCACGGTGCTCCGGCACTGATTCTTGGCATCAGGGCCCAGCTTGTTGGCTCCATTGCCTGCAATGCATTGCCGGAGGGTCCTGAATTTGGCACTGCAGACAGGGTCATTGGTACAGGACTCGCCCGCTTGAAGGCAGTCCCTGCTCGAGCTAACAGCTTCTGCCATACTTTCTGCAAGAAAACCAGAGAAGGGGTGTGAGGGTGATGGAGCAACCTCAAGAGGAAAATTAATTTTGTCTCCCATGAGCTGGACCAGACTGGGATGTCTATCTTCATGTGCAGAGATGGAAATCCCTCTCATCACCATCCACTCTACAAACAATGACCCTGTTTCCGAAGTCTTAAAGTGGGCAGATCTCTCCCCAACAGCTGGAGGGTTTAAATGCTCAGGCTTGCCACTCCTACTCATGGATTGCCCCCCTGATGAGGGGGCAAACATTGGCTGCTTAAGTGTGCTGCAGCACTTCTCAGCAGCATCACAGAGGAACAGGAGTGGGTGAAAAGAAACTGGAGGGATATTAAGGAGACAAGACACAATCTGAGATTCATCACCTCAACCCAACACTCTCTCTCCCACATTGCTGGGCCACCAGCAGCTGTGAGATGCATGCGGTGTCCAGATGAGGAACCGGAAGGAGAGGTCACATCTCTCCCAGAGACCAAGTCTTTCCTGATTTCAGAGAGTTACCTTGGATGGAGTTAGCCTGGAAGAAAGATTATGTGTGGCAGAGACTTGACCTGGTGCTTGCTCTTTCCTGCTTGGAGCACAAAAATCTCTCCAAGTCCTTTGCTCATTTCTCCAACCTGATATTAACAGCAGACCAATGCTATGGAGACCCCAAACTCTCCTCCTTGCACAGGATTTAACTCTGGTTACACATCCCTGAAGCTATGAAGGGCTGTGGGTGGCATGTTTTGACATGGAGTCAGCCCACATGTGTCCCAGGAGTTGGCCCTTGTTCACCGTCACCACCTTTCCAGGACTCCCACTATTCTGTCTTGGCTTTTTCCCAGTCTCTGTAAATCCTTGGTCACTTGTGACAATACCAAAAGTGCTCCATTCCCCATGCTGAAAGGATAGAGAATAGCACAGGAGAAAGACAATATTGCTACATGTACACCAGTAAATTAAACATGGTCAGTGGGGCTAATTGGTGCTGTGCTCCCATGGTCTGGAGCAGACCAGATCAACACCATTAAATGCTATTCCTCTCCAAAGCAGGCTGGCCACACCCAGACTGACTCCTGGGGATGTCCTCACTCCAAGGCTCATGGCTGCATTGCTACATCCTAGCAATTGCAGGGCCAGAGGCTCAGCAGCCATGCTTGGTGGGGCATGGTGGCACTCAGGTGACAGAGAGGAGAAAGGGATGAGGACAAGGTGAATCTCACCCCTTCCAGCTGGTGTGATGCTCTGGAACATGTTGACATAGGTCAAGCATAACTGCACCATGGCTTGGTGAAGTGGTGAAGAGGGAAACCTTGTTTATGGAAGGAGAGGATCAGTCTGTGTGCCTATAATGTAATTTTGGATCCCGCTGTACTACAAAACCAGAAATTGCTCTTATGACCTTGGAGGAGGTATTCTCATATACTTCCCCAGGTAATGTGTTCCTAACATAACTTGTCTTCCCTTTGGATAGGAACCAGGAGGGTAAGGACACCTTTATGGAGTAGATAAGGTAGGAGTACCTTCTGGGTTATGAGCCCTTCAAGGGTCTGTTCCTGGTGAGATCCAAATCAGACAATATAGAAAATCCTCTCTCCTGAGAAAAATGTGGGTCCCTGATTTCCATCTCTGAGGGCCTCATGAGATCACCTGTCTCTCCAAGAGTCTATTGATGGCTCCATAAAGTCCCTTTTCCACCTTTCACCTGCTACCCCTACCTGCTCTGAATTTCTGCACCTGCTCCTGCTGCCCTCCCAGTTCAATGCTTGAACCTAGTGTATCCATTCCTCTTCCCTCAGCAGTCACAGGGTGTTTATTAAGAAGGAGCTGCTTCTGTTGCTCTTGATTAGAGTAGAAGGTAACAGCTGGAGTTCAGATATTTCAATTATGTTTATTACAAACTTTGGGTGAACCCACCAGGAGGTTTCCTCCTGAAATCTTCCAATGGCATCTCAAATGCAAAACCTTTCATCAAACTCCAGACTATTTTGTAGTGCCTCATGGCCAATGTCAAGCTTTCAGTTATTTCAAATCTCCCAACACCTGAAATTTGAGTTCTCCTACCCTGATTTATTCATAGACCTGGTTTATTTAGCACTCTAGGCTTGTTTGGATCTGCCAAATGTGCAGAGAGAAATTATTTCCAACTCTGCCTTGGGCTGTCATATCTTGAAGAACTCTGAACACAAGGAACCAGTTTCCTTGAAATATCATTTTGTCTGCAATTTCACTGAGATCCATAAAATGAGCCAGAGCTGCTCATAGTCTTTGCTTTCAGACACCACTGAATTTTCCATGCACATAACTAAAGAGAATCCATAAGGGGCAAAAAAAGTACTTGATTTATTTTGCTCTGGCTTTCTCCATAGAATCTCCTCTGGATGAAAATAAAGCGTGGCAGGTTTTATTCTGAAAGAGATGACTTTGTCAGTGTCATGTCACCTGCTAGAAAAGTAGGTTAAAATAGAAATTACGACCCTCCTTCCCCTTCTCCGCTACATGAATTGCAGAAGATACTCCCCAAGATGGTTATAAACAGAGTCAGCCTGTAAAAGCTGTAAAATATTTCGGGATCCCTCTTTAAATAAATCAAGCAGATTGACCATTTGAGAAATTTTCCTGCAAAATTTTAAGTAAATATATCCTCAAGCTGAGATTTGCTTCATAGAACAAAGGCCAGGGGTGAATATTTACAGTCCAAACCCAAAGCATAAAACACCCCTATTCAAGACTTTATGACAGAGGTGCTTGAAGCAACTTGAAGTGGAGCGTCACGAATGACCCATTCCATAATCGTGTCACTTAAAAACCAAATCATTCAGGGACTTTTATTGTTAGCGATGTCTTTGCAACTGAGACAACATAACGCCACGTTTTCCTCCTCACACTGCCCCTGAGAGAGTAATTTTATGGAACATTAAGAAAGCGCCTCTTAGGGAAAAAAATAAATCTCTGTGACTTATAAAATAGATGGTGCTTCCTAGCAAGCAGGGACAAAAGCAAAATCAGGTCTTCTCTCACAAAGATGGAGTGGCCTTTCTGGTTTTGCCTTCAAAAATAGCACCTTGAGGACTTTCTACCATGGGATTTTCCTCCACCTCTGTCCCTGACTGATCAGGGAGCTTGAGACATGCACTGGGCTGTGCATGGCTTGAGCTTTCTGTGCCTCTGTTTTTCTAATAGCAGACCTTCCAGCTCCCTCTGCTCTCTTTAAAAGACCATTTGTCTGGATTTTTATTCCTCGCTTATTGCTAATTTCATGCTGTTTACGGTGGGCAGATGGAGTAATGAGTTTATTTTCACATCCTGTTTGTAGCTGTGCTCCACATCTGTTTCTGCTTTTGCTTACCTCAGTGACACTTACATGAAGTTACTTCTAATATACAGGAGTAAGAGAAAAATATGACTCTTCTCATTGCCTTAATAGACCCTCGTTTTTTCTTGTACAGGTAACTCAAAGTGCATTTTGTTGAACAAGGAGTTCTGACTCCCCTCCGAGGAGACAATTTCCTTCATCAAAGAGATGCAGCAGTGTCTAGAATATAGAAGGGTGAAAGTGACCCCATGTGGTCTGGAAACTGTGAACAAAATGCCTGGAGAGCACCAACATGGGACCCTGCCACTCTGCTCTTCTGATCCAACCAACGCTGGGGCTTCAGAAGTTTTAGCAGGAACCACACCATTTTTCATGATGCTGTTCAACCTTGGATGGGATGGGACAAATCCCCCTCCCATCCAGTTTTTGTATGTATTAGGTGTGAATCCTTTTACACCCCTGAGTTGCACACAGTCTGGGGGAGTGGTGAACACTGTTATTTCCATGAAAAGTCGTTGACTCCAGAACGTTTGGTGTTTGCTTTTACAATATTTGCTGCTAAGAAGAGAATAACCACTCAAAATCTACAACAAAGAAACAGGGTTTATTAACCCGTTAGGTTAGGTGGACATCTTTTGCATAATTCTTCCAAAATAAGGCCTGACAAATCTTGCACAATGAGTGCAAGTATGATGCAGAAGGTTCCTGCCTCTCACTCCCCTCATGGTCAGGCTGGATTTCCTCTGCTCATACATCCTCCATGCTCTGGGATCCTTTCTGCTCTGCCACCTAATCTGCCTGCAACATATGAGAGGTCTTCTGATATATCACATCATGGTGAGTGAGAATTTGTCCCTTTACAAGCCTTGTTTGGCCTGCAAAGGTGGATGGGTCTCTTCATGCCAGAGTCAGTCTTCCAGCCAGCACAGAGGCCATGTAAATGTCTGTGAGAAGACATTACAAAATGTACTTGCAGCCTGTGCTAATGTGACCAACACCTGCAGAACAAGGGCCTAAGCCTGAGGTGGGCACCAGACCATCCCTCTGTGTTCAGCTGGGAGAAAAGGCCATCATCGGACAATCATAATAAAGTGAGTCAAATTAAACCTGTGGGGCAGATGTTAGCGCTTCCTAATAGGCAACTGCCTGATATCCAGAAACTTTCAATTTACTCAGAGCTGTCAGAAGTAAGCTGTTGCACACAGTTATCCTGGAGTGAAAAAATTATGGTAAAAGGAGTCTGGAAGAAACATTCCTAGTATTTCCCAAATATTCATAAACCAATAGTGATGCATGAATGGGTCCGTGTGGCTAATGCAGGTGTTCACTGCTAAACCTTGTTTAGACTATGTTTTCACATCATAATTTTACAGCCAAGCTCTCCAGATCACCCAAGAAACAAGCCCTTGTACACAGCTCAAACTTCATTTCCCATTTACTGTTGAAACAGCTGCAGAGTGAGCAGAGGATTGCCTTTCCTCCAAGTGCATACTTTGGATGTGCCTTCAGTGGCATGCCTTAGATTTCTTCCAGGAATATAAGAAGTTGTGGCTTGCAGCTCCACTGGTCCCATTTGCAGTGAGGTTGAGGCACTCAAGAGTGCTTGAGACATGTTAGAGTGCCAATGGTGCACCAAGAATTCTCTGACTGCATTGCACTAACGTGTACTCACATGGGCTCATCTCACTGGGCAAAAACCCTGCTCCCTGCCTGCTCTGGAGGCAAGGATGCAAACCATATGAACTACCCCAGTAAACACCTCTGCCATACTGATGGTCCTTCCCCAAACCTGCCCAAGAACAGCCCTCCCAGGGGATCCCACACATCTTGTCCAAAACTCTTAACTGTCTTCTGGATTTTCTAGTGCCCAGTCATCTCCTCTGGGATGCTGGGATGCAAAGGAAAGCTCCCTTCCGCTCTTGCTCTGGACTTAGTGTATGCTTAGTCTTCTGACACCATGAATACATTTGGGACTGGTTCATTGTTTTCCTGGATTAGATCAAGGCAACTCATGAGAGGAGGATGACACCATTCATTGCTATCAGTCCTCTGTGGATTTAGATGGGTTTACAAACATAACAAATACATAATGAAATTCCACAGTGCAAACTGATCTCCATTTGCTACTGACTCTTCCCAGTCAGCACTGGGGTGGTGGAATTTGCTGAGAATACCTCAGGAATGTAGTGTCTGCAGGTGTCAAAGCAAAGCAGGAAAGTTCCACAACACACTGCATGTCTCAAGCAGGCATTAAAAATGTACTGTCTGGCTCTTTGAACCTACAGCTCTGACCTTTACCTTTTTCTCCTTAGTTTCATGTTATAAGCAATCTTTTGTCTCCTTTTGCTTGGTGCCTTCAAGCAGGACTGTACAGGCACCGTGGAAATGAAACTAAATACAATAACATTCACCAAGTGTTTCCTTCTCCTCCAGCAGATGATCCACATTAAATATAATTTACTAATTGCATGGATACAAAACCAGAAGAAAACTAATTCCTCTGATCTCTCTTCCTGCTTAACATAGATTAATACGTGACACCTAGAGACCTTCAGAGAAGACTAAAAACTTGAGTTGTCCTGTTGGTCAAGTTCCCTTTTGTGGCAGGAAGTATATTAAGCAAGACATCTTACCTGTCCTTTGGCATGATGGATCTGCACAAGTCTGGTGACAGAAGGCATTTTTGTTGGACTATTCCCTGTGGTGACTGCAAAGTGAGAGTGAAACATGATGGCCTCAAATGTTAAATGAAAGTATAAATGAGTCAAAGGGAGCACAGTGAGCTGGCTTTTAGATGTCTGAAGAGATGAACTCAATAATCCCCAATTTGTCTTTGACAGCCCTTCTCATCTGTAGCTCTCTTTGCCATTTGCCAAGAAAGCAAGTGTCACTGAATTTGAAGAAGCCTGAAAAGATGAAGTATTTTATTTGTCCCTCACCAAGTCAATGACTACAATGTGGCCAGAAAAAGAACGCACACAGGCTAGGACATTAGTTGTTGGATTGTGTCTGCAAACTTTCAAGTTGGAAGAAAATCTGAAGCCCTCTGGGTGTCTGTGGTCTGGTGAAGTTACATCATACTTCCATTACCCTTAAGGAGAAAATAATTCTTCGTGAAAACTCTCATGATAACTTGGGGTGAAGTCTCCCTAGATATCATTACTCTCTTATACTAACACATCCTTTTCGACAAGACTTCAGCCTTTGTTTTCTAAAGATGCCTCTGGAATGCCCTGTCCTGCTGGACTGACTCAGCTAGACTAACCACTGAATCAGCTGTAAGCAATATTCTTATGAAAGGAAGTTGCAACTCAGACCATCACATTCAGTGCATGGCCTGGTTGCAAATAGTTGTGTATCTATTCCAAATAAGATTAATCCATCTCACCAGAAGG
Organism: Thinocorus orbignyianus; assembly: GCA_013400375.1. Lineage (NCBI taxonomy): Eukaryota > Metazoa > Chordata > Aves > Ciconiiformes > Thinocoridae > Thinocorus > Thinocorus orbignyianus. The sequence goes on from VXBW01005991.1 coordinate 797,803, forward strand.
AAAGATTAAAACTTTAGAGCATACATGAAGGCTCAAACTTGGTTCACACAATTCTGAAATATGTACTGTGAAACCGGTATCATACAACAAGATACAAGGTCTGGCAGTGAACATGATCTACGTCACATTTATTTCTTGCCAAAATTTGGGGATAGTGTGATACTGATATAGCTGGGGACTTCAGCCCTTGAATTCTGGTGTAGCAGATGTGCTTCCTCCATTCCAAAGCAAACCAGCCATACCACCAACAGGAGACGATAGTTAGTAGGGCTTGTGATCACTAGGATCTTAACACTAGGATCACAGATACCTAAAATTAAGCATCCCATCCTGTGGGGTAACTCAGGGTCTCTGGATATCAGCTTCTTGTCTGTGAAGATAAGAGTGCATCTAGTAGATAGCTAAGGACAACTATATCAAAGACTGTGGTATCTCAAGGGCTAGAGGAGATCCCCAAGTACTTAAAGTAGAAACATTTAAGACCACAATTTCCACCTAAGGTTGGCTTTAAAATGTCCTGGCCATGTGGCGGAGACATACAGATTCTCTGCTGAGGTATAAAGAAGTAAATTTGGACCCAAGTCTTCTCCTTTTTAGCTCTAACTCTAGCTAGGTCTGCTCAATCATACCAGTTTGTCTTCTGTCCCCTTTCTGACTTCTCATGTTCCTCATTTCCTATGTGCCGGACAGAGCTCAGACACGGCATTATTCACACAAAAGATGATGGTGAGCAAAAGCTTTGATAGCATGCCTTCCTGTGACTTCAAGTCTGGTATTTGACCTCTGTATGCTGCAGGAAGCACATGCCAAGGAAGGTGACTCAACAGCAATATCAAGGATTCTTGATATTCAGAATGATCTTTATTCTTCCTATCAGGTTGACTCCAGGAAGACATTGTGGGCATCTTGTTCATAAAAAAGGAATCTGTTATGCATTTTCTTGGAGAGATCTGGCACAGTGAGGCAACATAACCGGACATGGCTGCAAAGTGGGAAGCATACAGGTTACCTGCATCTCTTGGAAAAACTCAGTCTGATCTCTTCAGAAAGCAGAGAGGAGAAACTGTGTGTGTGCACGTGCATGTGTGTGTGTGTAGGGAGGGTTGTGGAAAATGCACTGAGTATTGTTCATGCGTAGAATTTATTCCGTCAAAAATACAGCTGATGAGAACATATATGGACTTTACAGCTGAGGCACTAAGTGTATTGCTTTGAACGTGTATTTATTGCTGGCATTTTAAAGCAACTCTTACTGACATATCAAAATACTTAGAATGAAAGCTGCCATTGAAAGAGGAGTCATTATCACTTCAATTGGTGCTGCATTCAGATGAATCGAGAGTGATCTTAAAAGGAGAGCAATTGCAGGTAATGCTCCACACGCGGGTGGCTTCCATTTGCCCTGTCCAGTGCTGTGACATTTTCTTTTCCTCTTCTGTGTCCTTGAGAAGAGTGTGCGACACATCAGAGCTCTCCATTGCAATGGGGAAATCAACAGTCCTGATGAGGTCTTTTTCTAAGCAAGATCTGGCTACTGCAGTCTCAAAGACAGAAATCCATCCCCCACTAGAGTAGGGGGTCGGGCAGGAGGATGTTTTTAAGCATGCTGCTACCCTGAATTGTGATAAAAAGGGGAAATTTTAGATGGGAAGTCAGAAACTTAGACAAACTCATAAAATCAGAGAATTGCAGAATGGTTTCGGTTGGAAGGGACCTTTAAAACTCATCTAGTACACACTCCCTTGCAATAAGCAGGGGCATCTTCAACTAGGTCAGGTTTCTCAGAGCCCTGTCCAACCTGACCTTGAATGTTTCTAGGGACGGGACATTTAACGCCTCTCTGGGCAAACAATTACTATTGCAATGTTGATGAGCTGCTTTGTGCCACCATCAAGAAGCCAAACTTGGTCGTCAGCTGGGTTTAACACAGAGGAAGGAAATAAAATTCCTTGTCCCAGATACAAGTTTAAGGTAAGGAACAAGCAAAGCTGTCAGCAAGCAGACGCATAAAGCATGGGGCAAGGGTGGCATGATCCTGTGTAGAGATGTGCAAAGACAAATGGAGGTCTATAAATCTGGAACTGGGAGAGCTAAAGAATATTTTAATCAAAGCAATATTCATCAGCAGCATGCTGGACATTTACACCAGTCTCCTCTACTTGGATTATATTCTCAAGGCAGAGCAGTGATAAATGTATACTCCTTAACTATGGTGACTGAACTGCAAGATCCTCAAAGATCTTAGTACTGTGGTGTTCATGGTTCCTCAACAGTCTGTATCTGTAGCAAAATTTATATTAAAAACACGTTTCACAAGCCTGTATTTCAGTAGGAGACTGGAGAACATGCTGTTAACACGATCTCTCAGTCTCTATTTCTTAGATTAACCTGAACATAAGCCCTTGACATCTCCCCCTTTTGAAAACAGAATTTCTTCTTGCATTGCAGCTTACGCTCAACTGCCACTAAAACAGCATTCAGGGGTCACCAGCCGCAGAGCCTGTAGTAACTGTGCTCCTCAGCTATCATTTGATGTTGTACATGTATTTTTATACATCTATCTATCTATCTATGCCTCAAGATCAGCTCAGCTTCCCAGCCTACATTTGAATAAGCAAGACAGTTTGATTCTTCACTTTCTGAGCAAAATTTCGGCTAGCAATGATCAGTGCCTTAAAGGCAGGCTTCTTAAGTCCAGCAGAGTGAGATACAGATCTTTTTCAGAGCTTGCAATGGTTTTATAGACATAAATAAATATATATATATGTGGGTTTTTTAACTCCATTAACTCCACTTTGCTTCAAATCATCTGACTGAAGAACTTTGGCATCCACCAACTCTTGAAAATTTTGCTAAGTCCTGCCAATTAAATAACAGCCATTGTAAAACACGATCATTTCTGGAAGCCTGTATCTGCAAGATAAATGTTTACTGCTCCCTACAAGATGCAGTTTCTAATAATGCAGTCTCAGAGTACCCTAGAAAATCCAACATGTCCACCATATCTGACCCATCATCATTTTTTGTCTCTAAGGTAGAAATTATCAACACATTTCATGCATATCCATTTATCCATTTTCTTCATCTCTGTGTTGGTTTGTGACCACTGCAACACGTTTTTCAAGATTCTATACAATACCTCAGGGCTGTGATATTTTTGGCATTACTAATTTTTGCATCTGTGTGCTATACTATCAATTAGAGAAAGCTTGGATTTGAATTGATATGTAATTCCCAAGCCTTCTTTCAGTGACAGTGTTAATGGCTTTCTGCAATGGCTTTTTTTTCACCATGGCTTCCAGAATTTTATTCTCTCTTGTGTTAGAGATGAGAGAACTCTCTTCCAACAGATTTGCATGTGTTATGCCATTCTCTAGATAGTCTTCAAGAAAAGGCTCCTCAAGCACTCTCAGGACTCTGCCTGCACTCAGCTCTTGTTTTCCTGGTTTGCACAAACTGCATAGATAGATGCAACTGGAAACTGAAAGGCAAACACCCTTCTGCTTTTTGGCAGGTGAATGAGCTTTTTGCTCTAGGAACAATGAATTTGGGAACCATTTTTTTGTTGGCATCCATCTTCACTGTCTGAATATTTCCCTTTAGCGTCTTCTGCAGCAGAGAAAACCCTCTATGCATTAAGATGCTGTTTCCAGAGTACTTCAGAAAACCAATGCCACCAGTCTGCAGAGTGCACAAGAGTTTTGCCACACCGTCCTGAGTCATTTACAGAGGGATTTAATGGCCAGGTAGTTCATCTTTGGGTGAAACAGATTGCCAAAGCTCAGGTGCTTGCTTTCTTCTCTCTTTGACTTCCAAAACTCCCTGTCTAGGTTGGCAGTCCTGTGTCAGAGAATCATAGAATAGTTTGGGTTGGAAAGGACATTTAAAAGTGATCTAGTCCAATACCCACCTTCCACAAGCACGGACACCTTCAACTAAATCAAGTGACCTGGGTCTCTTGACACTAACAGTTCACTAACCTTCTTATTTTGAAGGCCCCAGATCTGGACACAGTATTCCAGATGGGGTCTCATGACAGTGGACTGGAGGGACAGAATCATAGGGATACCTATCCCTTCCACTGTCTATGCATTTCCTTCTTCCCCTGTGGTTTGACCAGCAGGTTTTGACTAGCCATGTCAATCCCTTGCATTCCTTGTCTGATTTCTTAGTTGGGGATCAAGAGCTCTTGTGCTATATGGAAAGCGTCCTTAAAAATCTGCCAGCTCCGTTTGCTCCCTTGTTCCTGAGGACAGTTTCCCAGGGGGCCTTATTGACTAGATCCTTGAACAGCTGGAATTTTGCTTTCCTAAAATTCAGCATCCTGACTTTACACTTTGCCTGACCAATAACCCTCAGGACTGTGAACTCTACCAGTGTATAATCAATGTAGCCCAGGTAGCCACCAGTCCTGATGTCCCCAATTAGCTCACTTGTGTTGATGGCCATCAGGTTCAGTGTTGCATCCCCTCTAGTGTAGCTGTTTATCTCCTTGCTTAAGAAGCTATTGATGTATTTCAAGAGTCTTTTGGATTGCCCACAGTTCACTGTGCTACTTTTCTAGCAGATGTTGGGGTGGTTGAAGTACCTCAGCAGAACAAGAGCCTAGAGCCTACACGCATCATGTCTGCTGTAGCTGGAGTAAGAAGGCAGTCTGTCACGGATAATAACCCCAGGATTCCCTTTGTTTCCTCAGTCTCTAATTCTTACCCATAAGCTTTCAATCTGCTTGTGGCTGTTCTTCAGAGACAGCTCTTCCCACACTATCTGTTTCTTGATGTAGAGGGCAATGTTTGTCCCCTCCTTCCTTGTCTGTGCCTTTTGAACAGCCTGTAGCCATCAACAGCCACATGCCAGTCATGGGATTCATCCCACTAGGTTTCAGTAATGTCAATTAGGTCGTAGCTTTCTAGCAACATGGTGGCTTGCAGCTCATCCTGTTTGTTGCTCATGCTGCATGTATTGGTCTAGAGGCACTTCAGCTAGGCTGCCAGTCATGTTACCTTCTAGAGGCACACCACTTAACTCCATCAAGTTGAATGTTTCAGTCATGTTTCACTCTTGGCTCATATTGCCTCAGGAGCCCCTATATCATCTCTGCAAGACTTCAGGTGTGCTGCAGATTAGCCAGCATGCCTCAGAGCAACAGGATGTGGGTCCTTGCTATCACCTCATCCCTCTAATCTTGGCGTGTCATCCCACAGTTTGTCATGGGTAAGCCTGATAGTATCCCCTTCCCTCTTCAAGCCTAGTTTGAAGCTCTGTTAATGAACCCCAAGAGCTTATGAGCAAAGACACTCTTCCTCTTTCCAGAAAGATGAATCACATCTGATGCCAGGAAATCTGGTGCCATTATTGAAACACCCAAAATTGTGTCAGTGATACCAGGCATGGAACCACATATTAACAGACTGGGTCCACCTGTTTCTTCCAATGTTGCTGTCCGCAACTGGAAGGAGAGAGGAAAAAATAACCCATGCTCCAGATTACCTTACCAACCATGCCAAGGCCCTTCATTTTGAGTCCTTCTGCATAACATCACAGAAACAAGAATTGTCATCTTATTTTAATTCAGGAATCAAACTCAGCAAATCTTTCTTATCTGTCAAAGCAGCATTTCTGTAATCACCTGCTTTTGGCCAGAGTCTCTGTGTATATGTTGATTCACTTGCACTTTCTCCCAAATATCTCACATTTCTGATTTTAGATTAGATTTCTCTTGCCATGTCCCATTTCCTGACCCAGTTCTGCAGCCTTTTGTTGTCTTCCCTTTTACTGCCCCCTCCCCTTCCCCCTCAATCTTTCAGGATATCATCTATGTGTATTGCAATGCCCTCATTTCCTTCAAATAATTCTTGCACTTTCCTGACAAAAGTCTCAGGAGCAAGTTAAAACTAAGAGGAGAATCTGTACAAGCAACATCTCCCATCAGGGGCATTGAAAATGCAGACTCTCCAAGTCTTCTTAGTCAGGGCAATTTGTAAGGACTCAAGAGGGTAGCTAACAGAATAAAAAAACCCACATCTCTAGCCATTGCCTTGAAAACATCTCCTTTGGTAGGTAAAGAAAAATATTTTCTCTGAATATTCCTATTGAGATCTTTAGGATCTAGTCTTAGTCTGAGGCACTTGTCCTTCATTCTTGCTGTTCCCAGGGGCAGAAACATTGCAGTGGCTTCTATTTTTGAAAATTACTTTCAGTGTTAGTAAATAGTCCAAGCCCTTTCCTTAATTTGTGTCTCATGAACAGAAGAGCATTTCTGGAGGCTGAAGTACTGAGTACTTAGGTTCTGACAGCACAGATTTCTATGCCTTATCCACCAATGCTGTGAAAGACATCTTAACACTGCTTTCCTTTTTTCTTAATTTTTTTAAGCCAGATTTTCTCTTTTAATGACCTTATTTATAAATCAGAACCTCATCGGTCTCTTCACTCTGATCCACCCACTCTGCTGGTGAATTTTATTTTTAATTTTATTAAAGTTTTAGCTTAATTCCCCTTCATCCCAGCACTCCTCTTTCCTGGTATACACTTTTTTTTTTTTTTTAGTTTATCACATTCCTGTTCCTGACACCATCCAGTGTTTCAGATTTTTTAAAGATGTAAACCTTAAAATGGTAAAACTGGGGAGAAAATTAAAATAATAAAAAAGCTTTCCCTCTGTCTTGCTCTCTGACTACAGTAAATTCCTATGGAAGAGCTGTTAACTGGAAAGCAGTTGATGGAGCAAAGCTGAGGGTGCAGAGAAGGATGTTTGGGCTGGTTATCCATTGGCAGACAGGCACATACACATAAATTGGGAATATCTGGTATGAATGACATGGGCTTCTCCTTCTTTGAGAGAAAGAAGGGCGAGCCCCTGAACTTCTGCAGTTGTGCAAGCCATGACATGTGGTGGGTGATGAGATGGACAACAGTTCTCGGTAGATAAAACACTTTGAGAACCCTTCTGGACAAGGCCATCAGAATGAGAATCAGGCTGCTTCCTCTCCTATCCCACCACACTCTCCATAGAATAAGAGGTTTTCCCTTCAAATACTGTTTTAATATTCATCCACCCCCTCATGTCTGACAACTGCTTACACCAAAATATGTTCTCTCAGGGGTTGCTTGTACCTGTTGGATAGTCTATGTATATCAACTACAAGAAATGACAGAAAAGGAACATCTTAATCTTCCCTATCCTTGTCAAGAATGGACCCCAAAAGAGTGGAAAAAGGCAACGAAATACCTTTTTTAAAGAAGCAGAAGAAGGAACCAGGTGAATTATAGACCAATCAGGATAAGATTGGCCAGGAAAGTAAGTAGATGACATGGTACCTTTTCACTTTTGCAAGCTATTTAGCACAGGTCCATTTGATGTACCCCTAAGAATGTCCTGAGAGCAATCATGGCAAGGTGGGTGCTCACTCATGAATACTGTGCTCCAAGAAGAGGAGCAATGGCACATTTTCAGACTACAAAGGTCTCCAAGGGTCTGTCCTGAGTCTGGTACTGTTCAATATTCTCATAATGACTTAGATGATGGAATAGAGAATAGATTTATGTAATTTGTGGCTGACAGAAGACACAGAGGGGGTCACATGCAATGTGCAGGACAAGACTGGAATTCAAAATTATCTTGATCAGTTAAAGGCATTGTCTGAAATTAGGAAGATGACACTGAACAGAAGTAAAAGTGTTACTGGGAGATGCAAGTGTGAGAGGACAGGAGGGCGAAGTAAATCTAGGAAATGGGTGAATTGCCAGCAGTATGGGAGGCAGGCATGACCATGCGGTGGAAGGTGGTCACAGGCTGAACAAGAAAAAGCAACAGTATGCAAACCAGAAAACACAAGGTTTGGGATATGAGTGGTGCATATTTATCACAGGGAGCATTTATCCTGCACTTTTCAACTCCAGTGAAGATTTAACTGGAGCTTGGGCCCACATTTTTGATGGGACAACCTGTGCTAAGGCAGATGACAAGATCCCAGAGGAGTTTCATTAAAATTATAAGTAGTTTTACAGGGCAAGGAAAATCTGAAAGAACTGGGTTGAGTTTTGGAAGAAGGCTGTGAGAAAACAAAATCAGAGAACACAAATATGTAAACAAGATGGTTCAGAAGCGGACAGTGATAGGTAGCCCTCCACAGTTGTGAGATGCAAGATTATAAGTAATTTTGAGTAAATGTGCAGCACGGGAGATTTAGTTAGATATTAAGAAAAATGTTATATGGGAAGTTAAAGAGTGGAACAGATTACAGAGGGTCTTTCTAATCCCCAACAGTGGAATGATTTACGGAAGCATCTGTCAGAAATGACTCTTGCATCCTCCCTTCTCTGCTGGAGCAGCAGACTGTGTATGCGCAGTTCCTTCCCAGTCTCCACCCCTACAACGCTGTCTAGTTGCAATTATTGAAGATCTTGTGGCTGGTGTGAACTTGTAAAGAGAAAACAACTGCCTCAAAATCATGAAAACATGCTAGAGTCAGGCCAAAATGAAAAGTGAATAAAGTCCATGTGAAGTTTTGCACTCCCAGAACAAGGTGTCTCCCTCTTCTTGGAGTTAAGATGGTGTTAATCAGCAGTAATTTCATTGAAGTATTCAAGATGAAGGTGTCTAAATCCAAAGCTGAGAAGAAGGAGATATGATCAGACTGTTGTTCAGAAGAGAAGCAATGTTTCCTCCTCTGAGGATAATTAGGCAGGCTAGTGGGTTAGGGACCCTCTTGGGAAGTGGAGAAAATGGGTTTGGATGCCCTCCCATCAGAGAAGAGCTGTAACCACCTCTAACCCATGAAAGAGAAGCTGTTTGAGACTGAATGAAGGGTTGGGCAAGCTTTCCAAGCCCCTGGAACATCCAGGAAGCAGGGCAGATGGTAGGATGTTTTCCCATTTGTATTTATCTTTCATATCCATGAGTGCCTCTGCCTTGTTCAACAAATAGATCTGATCAACAGTGCATATGTATCAGCTGCCCACCTGTGTAATGAAGTAAGTAGCTCTTTCCTGCTTCACTAGGCTCTTACACTGCTACTGAAGCTCTGTAGCTCTCCATTGGTGACCACCAAATGCTGACACTCTGTTTCCAAAGCAGCAGAAAGGTGGCATTTTTTAAAAAGCACATTTCAGTACTTGCTGGGGGTCCATGTCTTTCTTTGCTGTCTTTGCCAGAGCTGTGGGATCAAGGGCAAGCTGAGCCCATTTGTTCACTCCATACCCTCCTTCACCTCAACATCGTCTCTGCAAGCCTGATGTTAATGCAGAGCATGTAGAATCCCCTTGTCCACTCCTGCCAACAACAAAGTAAGTGCAATATCTTCAAAGGCGGAGAGAACATGAAGTTCTGTAAACTCTCTGAGGGAGCCATGATGGCCACTACATAAACAGTCCCAAGAGCATGTCAACATTGTTGGTTCAGCAGGGGCCAGGACTCATTTTCAGGTTACCATTCACAGTGTAGAGAAGTAAGGAGAAAATTGCATTTTCTTAGTTTGACTGTTGGCACTTTTGTGATCAGGAAAGTCTATGGGTGTTGATCTTGAACCACTGCCAGAATAACAATTGTTAACAAAAAAGGACAGCATTTGGATCATGCCTCCAGTGGTTTCAACAAACTCTTATCTATCCTACATATCATTACATATAACTAAGCACTGGAAAAGCTTCTAGCTCTACTTACAAAACACAAGAGCATTCAAGATGGGCCAAACCAATTGCAAAGACCTTGAGCATTCATTGGCAAGGAGAGAATCTCACCAATTTTTAAAGGGTCATTTATCAATGAACTCTTTTCTTAATGTACCTCTTTAAAACATTTTAATGACAGTGCATTCTGCACTGCACTGTTATGATAGAGAATCCAGCCATATGTCAAGAAGGAACTGTGACCCCTCTTTCTGTGATTAAGTTAATTTTTGTTCTATCCACTTTTTTTTTGTACATGATTAACTAGTGAATAAAAAGGCTCTTTCTTATTTTTCTTTGCAAGGACTGAAGCAGGTTTAATCATATATAATTCAACACTTACTCTGTGATTTGCATTCCCTGCTTTAAGATGAATTTGGCACTAAACAAGCTCTCAATTATACTCCCCCGCCTCTGTTTTCTCTGGAAGTCATAAAATTCATTCAAACAAAAGCTAAACCCCCCTGAAGTTTTATGAAGATGAATGATGATTAAAATCAAAAAACAGAGATCCTTCTCCTGACTTTACAAAACCACAGGGTTCCAATATATGTTCTCCAGTGGCACTTCTCCAGGCAACCTTGGGTTCAAAGACAAAACTGTGTACATGTCTGTACCATCCCAGGTCATTGTGTCTATATATCATTCCCTTTTCTTATGCCAACTTTTTTTTTTTTTTCTTCTGACACTAGGTATTAAATATGAAGGCTGGAGTCTACAAGCTCAAAGCATAAGTGAGAGTGAATAAGGCAAAAATTGAGATTAGAGGAGGAAGACAAGTTGGAAAAAAAATGGGGAAGCCTCTTGCTGAAGATGAGAGGAAGAGAAAAGGCAGTGAGAAATAGGCACTGATGCAAGACAGCTGGAATTTAGGTATGCAGCTATGTATATGCATTTACATATATAGAAATATGTATTTAAACTTAAGTATGTATATGAGTAAGTAATATATATTACAGCAGCTCTGCAGAGTAGTAGTCAACACAGAGCTGACTGTGAGTTAGGCAAGCTTTAGAGGAACCTAAATTAAGTGCCTACAGTTGTTATCTAGAAACACTTCCCTGCCTTCCCCAACTACAGGAAATACTAGGGAGCCTCATTCAGCTGTGGTCGCCCCCAGAGCCAGAGAGGCTGTTTTGGGGAGACAGAGAATGAACATGGACTGGAAGGTTACAGAAGTGAAAAGGCAGGCTGTGTTGGAAGAGCAAAAAGACAAAACCATGAGAATTTATACTGAAATAAACAGAACACCACATTAAAAGGATGAGGGTTCACAAATGGGACATGCCATGAGTAATCCAGAAGGAGCTGAAATCTGCACTTCTCATCCCAAACCAGCTTGATGGTATAGTCTACATCAATACAGCCACATAAGTCCAATCTATGCATTAATACAACTTTACACACAAGGTTGCTTCTTATTATGTGTATCTGCGTTGCCCAGAACACCAGGGGCTGACAGCAAGATAGATCAAGAGGTGCTATTTTAATCATTAACCTAGGGTTAAAAATTACCTTTGGAAGCAGAGCAAGCATTGTATTTGTGCCTTGTGTAATATTTAGAGTGCTGGACAGAGAAGTAAGAAGCAACATTGCAAGATCTAAGCAGCTTTGGCAAGTCTTTTCAAATACATCTCATAAAAAGGAGGGTGAAAGAGATATTTCATCCATTTAACTGTTAGTAATAAATGGCATAAAACCAATGTAGAGGCCACAAAACAGGAAAGCAAAGAAGCTATACGAAAGAGAGAAAGAGAGAAGAAAAACTGACCATGTCTTGGGGTTGTTTGGAAACAAGGATGACAGGTTGACTTCCTCTACAGATGCTGAGTTGAGGAACTAGGCAGGAGGCAGGCAAAAATGGGCAGATAATGCACCACAGAGACAATGTGTTTAAAAAAAATAAGATAGAAAATGCAAATATTTATTTCTTTTGTCATTTGTACAGAGGAAGAAAGAGAAATTGTCTGACATTCCTTTAGTTGCTCCAGTTTGAGCTAGGTATCTACCTTTCTATATTAATAGAGGAGCTGATTGCCCATATGTGAACACTTAGTATCATTTGAGATGTTCTAGGGTATTTGAGACATGAATGTGACTGCAGATGTGGCACAATCCCATGGGAAGTCTGTACATTCATGGAGCAGCAACTGGAAGCAGGGCATTAAGCAGGGCAACCAACTCTGCTGCAGAAATACGAAATTAGAAGGATATGACCCTTAGAGCTTAATCCTGGTTACATATGAACAGGATGATGCACTGAAACAAAGAGAGATGGCAATGAAAATGCAAGTCCCAGGTGTCAAATGTGGCCAAAGCAGGGATCATTAACTTCATTGTCAAGGGAAGTAGCAAGCTGATTAAAAAGAAGACCTCTGGCTTGTGCCAGGAATTAAATAAAGCATCTGGAGCCAGCCAGCTAGAATCAGAGCTTAAGGTGGGATGGGTTTTCTTAGTGTAACACAGCAGCAAAGCGCCAGCAGTGTCATCTGCTATAAACACCGGGTCCCCTGGAAAGCAACACTTCTGAAACACTGAGGAAGGAAAGAGCATCCTAAAGTCACGATGTCTTCACCTGAGTTAGACCTGCATTTATGGCAATTACATGTTCCTTCCATCCTAGAGATCCCAGGGGAGGGAACGAAATTAAATAATAATAAGTTATTAAGCAAGGTTTGAACCTTCATGCTTAACTTTCTCCTTATATTCTCCCTGTTTCCGTCCTGGAAATCTGTTTTCAGTCTCTGCTCAAATAATCAAAGAATTTTGCTGTAAGAAAAGGATCTTGTATTCCAAGACAACTTGTTCCACACAAAGGTCACATAACTTGCTCAAATGCTTCTCTTACCCTTGTAAAGCAAGAGTCCATCCAGGAACAGAGTAGAGGAGTTTTAGGAGTAGAATCCTGAAATCTAATTACTGGTTGCAATACACATGCAATTATTTATAACACGTTTTCAGTGATTATTCATAGGTTTCATACTGGGGAAGCAGGGCAGGAGAGGAAGGTCACCAGGTTGCAAACAGGTCTGAAATTCAGAATTGCTTGCTGAGGGGAGCTGGGGAAAGTTGATTATGATGGATAATGCAAGAGAAGAGCATAAGGGAAATTGATTATGAAGGTTTACCAGGAACATGTGGACTATTAAAAACTATATTGCACATCAGTGAATTTCAGACCCTTAAATCAACAGGACCTTCAAGGGGAAATCATGTTTTCTATCATCTGATCAGCATAGGTAGCAGTGTGTTTGGTCTGTCTTCTCTGCTCTCTGTTAGCTGCGATTAGCTGACTTAAAAAGTTTAACGTTTAATCTGATATTAAGCGTCATGAAGTTTACATAGACCAGAGGCATTTGAAAAAGCCAGATGCAATAAAGTTAAACTTTCCGACTAACTGTCTGTATAAAGTCCAGCTAATCATAGCTATCCCTGAATAACATTTGTTATTTCAATAACCCATTTTTTCCCCCACATGGTACGTTAAGGCTGCTCTCAGCCCTGTGCTACTCTGTTGAAGACAACACAAAATTGTACCAGCATCTGACTGTGAGGACCCCCTTCTTCCAATATATGATGAGAAGCCACTCAAAGCTGTCTGGGACCTGGCCAGAGACGATACTACCATTGAGGTGCAGTTCCTCTGCTGCCTTTCACCTTTTAGAGTCATACTTGAGTCTGCAAGTGCTATTCTAGTCAGTGGCCAGTGCTCTTGGTTATGTGCAAGGATAAGCAATAAGGCAAAGTGGCTGCTTTTCTTCTTCAAAGTGTTTTTCCAGCTGTGGATTAATTCAGATACCCAGTGCCTAAGGAAGAACTAAGCTCCTATGGTGTTTCCCCACTCAGGAGCAGAGAGGTCCTGATGCAGAAGAAAATTGGGAATGACCAAACAAGGCAGTGATTGCAGTGCCCTTGGGAAAGGAAGATTGTCACACACATTTAAAACCCCAGAATCCACAAGGGAGAGATGACAGCTAGGAGGGAAAGGGTATGAATCTGCCTCCAGACCAGACTCACCCATGAAGATCTAGTCAGAGGAAGTTCTTGCTGGAAATGCAGAAGATAAGGATCGCAGTGCAAGTGCAAGCTCCCTTGCTTGTGTGGTCTCTTAATGAGTTGTTAGCAGCTGCTATAGAACAAACGCGGCCAAGGAGAGGCAGCAAGTTATGGTAGGCATTGGGACTGTAGGAATGAAGGGTCTGTCGGATGAACAGAGGGTGGATGTGGTTGTGGATCAGAACAGGGTTAATATACACAATCTAGAAGTGGGTCGGTATAAGGTTATTTGGAATAAAAAGCACCCATGGGTAGAAGGGGGGAAAGGACTGAAGCGCTTGGCTGCTCCACTGTCTGGATCCACATTACAGCCAAGATGCGTGAGCATTGTCGTTCTGCTGTGGTCAGCAAGCAGTTGATTAGATCCCTCAGCGCTGCCTGCATGAGCAAAGCAGGGGCCTTTCATAAGGCAAAAGAACTACATGATTCATAAGTTCAGAGGCCAGGAGGTCAGAGATGACCTCTTCCCTTACATAAGCCAAAGGATTGCATCCACTTACAGTGGTAATGGCCCCTGTTATGTGTCTTTGGCTCAAGCGTATTTTCCAGAGACAACCTCAAGAGACAAAGAAATCTGTTATCATCTTGGGCAGCTTACTCCAATGGTTAATCATCCTTCTTGCCAAAAAGTGCTTCTTTTGGCTCCTTTGGTTGTAACTTCTTCCCCCACATCTTGTTACTGCTTTCTCTGTGAGCTTTTTTTTCTCCTCCTACTGAAAATATTTTGATAGAAGAATCACTGCACCATTCACTTTCCTTCTGAAAACATTTCTTTCTTTAAATCTCTGTCCCTGGAACATCTCTGTAGAATTACAAGTTATTTCTGCAGCTCTTTATTCCACTGATCCAATGGTTCAAAATCTGCTCTTCCATGCATGGGGAGGGACCCTGTCCCCAATTACTTGGCATCCGCTCCAGCTGCACTGGTCTGATTCAGTGTGGAGTTTTCATCCTGTGTCCACAAAGGGTTTGAGTCTTGCATACACCATCTTTTCAGCAAATCATCAGGACTGCCTGTCCACCATGGCCCCTAACTCCTCTCTCTCTGCCAAAATATCATTGTTCTATGACAAGGGATTGTGGTTTTCCTCCCATCCTGTAGACCTGGACTCTGCATTCAGCTAAAGAAAAAGCTTGTTGCATCTGCCTCACTTATGTACCAATGGTGAGGGTTTGTGTCTTCAGCTACTCAATACCTCCACGCTACAGATTGTTATCTTGTCCAAGAACAGTATCAATATTTTTAAGCATGCAATTAAAGACCATGTCAAAATGGATATGCATCAGGGGAAAGGAATTAAATTGCACAGACAGACTTGGATCTGTCATCACCTGTCTTTTGACTGCTTGGCTTTTCTACCTTAACTTTCTCTAATCAGGTCAGACCATTCTCCCTCTCCTCCCCCACAAGGTATCAGCAAGTGTAATCTACCTGTGTTGACCTCTCACTGTCTTCATTATCTCCAAAATAAACACTTCACAGCTTTGCAAACTGCCCTGCAGAGGGGCTCCAGCATCTCATCTCCAGGAAACCGCTGAATCCCCTCCTTCCTCAAATCCTTTACATCTGAAGAGTACACTTAGGGTCAGTAGTGAATACCACATTTTAACCTTTATGCCTCATGAGAGGATGTGTGGCCTGTTTTGGAGAGGTGACACATAGGCCTGGTGATATGGTGTGGTCTGCACACAATGCATGAACCTCATATGAGGGCTTCTGGTCTAGTTCCTAGTAATGATACTGGAAGCCTCTCAAGATTTCTGTGCTTTGGTTTCCCCATGTGGGAGGCGGGTCTGGAGATGTTGGCTTTTGCACAGGGAACTTTGAGACCTCAGATTTACTGCCAGGTAAATGATAGCCATAGGGTGTTTGTTTCTAGTGGTTTTGGAATTAATCTGGAGCACCCCAGAGCTAGGTCCAGCCACAGTACAGAAGTGTCTATGCACAGCTGGTTTACCTGCAATTTGCTCATATAGCCTGATCGTGACCAGGAATTTATCCTAAAGGGCACTGCCATTGGTGGCACTCTATATTCACTGGGACAGAGAGAGTCTCCAGTGTTGAATAAGGAGCCAGTTCACAAGTATCTGATTAAATAAGAATGAAAGTCCTAAATCCTTGAGAGGGTTTTAATTATTTCAGCCTGGTTTATATTTGTTTTCTGGAGCTGGATCCACTTTCTTGACTAGTGACCACAGCCATCCCCACTGAAGAGCTCATTTCATACTTTACCTAACTCCAATTTTCTTGCAGCTCTTGTGGGGTGCTTTTCAGGGACAGACTTAATGGGAACAGATTTGAACTGAGTTACACTTCTCTTTGGCCTGTGAAACTCACTTGGGCTCAGCAAGCATTGTGCCCTCAAGCCTCCTGTACTTCCAAGTCTAGGCTGATGGTTAGGGGCCAGGTATTAAACTGGGTTATCCTCTTGCTAGTGGTGCAGATTGCAAACTTAGTTGTCTACCGGTTTAAGCTGGGAAATTTGTACTACACTTGTGCGGCATATTCCCAGCTCCTTGCAATGCCATTCTCTATGGAGAAATCCCCAAGTTTGTGAAAGCAGAAGCTGGCACAACCGTGTGAAGACACGACTGACTCAGATGACTGTACTGAAGCTATGCTGATTTACACCAGCCTGGGGGAAAGCCACAATAATATTCCTCTCCTTTGACCGAGTAGCCACAGTGACAAGAGACTGAATAGATGACAAAATAAAACAGATCATGAATCTAGAACATGCAGCTGGAATTTCCCCAGCGGACTAACAATGTGAAACATTCAAAAAAAGGGCCTGTGAAATATGAATTAATGTAAGGACAAGGCTTTAATCACAGTCACACAACTTTAAAGCCACAGGAAATCTACAGAGCTCATTCTGGTGAGTCTAATATTATAGATGCCTCTACTGCACAAGGAACAGACCTTGGTCTTATTTTTTATAGTGTCAGGTCTGCAGTGAAGTCAGTGGCATAGAAAAGTATGAAATTAAAGGTAAGTTTCATGGGCTGGATGATTTGCAGGTGTCACTGGTTATCTCTGCTTCCTTTTCTGGATACTCAAATATCTATGCAGGGCAGGCTTTTGCCCTGCCAGTGGTCAGCAAGGTTGTTGCAAAGTATCTGCTCTGAATATTAAATGATGTTCTCTTTCTGGTGCAAATCAGGAGTAAAAGATATTAAAATGAAAACCAGAACACTTGTTTTCCATCTGTCACATGTTTATGCAGGACTGTATCCAGTGGAGTACCATGGACTGACATCTTGCCGAGCACTACAGGTATTTGGCTGCTTTGAGAGCAGAGTGAAGCCCTCAAACTCTTGTTCTGCAGCAGAAAATCATGCAATGAGTGTGTCTGTCACATCCCTTGTCGCGTGGCACAATTTCCAGAATCAGCAAACGTGCAGGTTATGTGGGACTCACACTACAAACCAGACTCTTTGCTGGTGTCACCACAGTAAGGACATCAGGTTGTTTGTGGGATCATGTATTATGGCTTGGTAGCAGAGAAAGCAGCACCTTGAGCTTGATCTGCCCTGCTCATCTCTGGGTGATAATGTAGGGACATCCCATGTCCATTTTGCCTCTTGCTGTAGTCTTAACGATACACAAATGGGCATGCATCAGGAGTGACTTCATACTGTGGTTCCTCGCACCCCTGATTAGTCCCAGCAGCCACCACTCAAGGTAGCCCTAGTGAAGACAAATTCAAACTCCTTTACACTGCTGACTAACTCATATTTCATAAATTCCTTGAAGAGAGGAGAGAAGAGTCACAGAAATGACCAGTCCTGGCCTGCATGCTCCTTGGGTCATTCCAGGCTGTGTCCAGGTTCCCTTCCTACGGAGACCACAGCAGCATAGGCCAAAGTAGAGTCTGTTGTGTACTGAATCCTTAGTGCAGTGTTGGGTGCACACTAGTGGACACAGGAATGAGAGATTTCTCCTGATCCTGTAAGCTGGGAGACACGCTCCTAAAACTGTAGAACACTTCCGGAAATGAAATTGCCACATCACAGAAGTGCTTCTAAATACAGAGTTCATTATGTGAAACACACAGTGGTGCTAAGGTCTA
Organism: Thinocorus orbignyianus; assembly: GCA_013400375.1. NCBI lineage: Eukaryota > Metazoa > Chordata > Aves > Ciconiiformes > Thinocoridae > Thinocorus > Thinocorus orbignyianus. Next base: position 815,601 of record VXBW01005991.1, read on the forward strand.
GAAGAACAATAAATCGAGTGGGAAATCAATGCCACTTTTAGTAAATTAAGGAAAATACTGTATTGATATTGTATGTGCATGGCTGAGTAAGGCACTGCCTCATGGCCACCCATGGAGAGAATAAGAGACCCCCTGGTAGCAAGAGAAACTCAGTTGCTTGTACCATAGAGAGAGCAGTGAGTTTGAAGGATTTAGTCCCCAGTCTAGCTGCAGAGTCACTCTACAAAGCAGAACTAGCTAGAAAACTCATTTAGACCAAAAGGAGGGATTTTCATTAAATTATCTATCCAACCCTTCCTTCCTCAAAATGAAACAGCCTCTTCCCTACATTTTCACTTTGGGTAAGGTGTATCTTGGCGGGAAAAAGTTGTCCCAAATGGTGATTTTTTAAAGAAAAACTGTTATCATTATTAACATAATATCACACTAAAAGCAGCTCAGATCACTGCATGGATTGGGATAGTCTAGGGTCAAAAAAAGGACATCTTTTAATGGAGGTATTCTGTAGATAACAGGACTCATTCAGGTGGCAGTTTAAGGAAAGCTAGAAATAGTAGGATGCTAAGAGGAACAGATATCTGAGGCATTCCTGGGGAGCGAGAGCCCAGCCTCATTGCACACACTCAAACCCAAGGCAGCACAGGGATTTGGGCAGAGGGAGTCCCTGAGCTCAGGGGATGCAGGAGCAGCTGTGCTACTCATATCAACCTCAGGCTCCACATCAGCCTTGTAATGGCACGTGGGAAACTCAGTGACTGTTGCTGTTTGTTTGCAACACAGCTTTTTTGTCTGGGTGATTTAAACTGGTTCCTTCTCCAGTCTTGGGGAGAGCCATGTAGAAGTAGAATTGGTGCAAAAATAATCTCTCCAAGCAGTACTCTGGGATCAGTCATTTCTTTCTACCCACCCAAAGCTCTGGTCTTGCACAGAGCAATTTAAAATGCATGGATAAACAGAAGACGATAGATATTTTTGCCTTTAAATCTAAAGCCTGAATATCCCTAAACTAAGACAAATGTGGCCTCTGAACTGTGGCCATGGTAAGTCCCGCAATCTGGCTCACTTCTGCTCTGAGTTTCGCAGCTGGGGTTCATCTCCCAGCATGCACTACGGATGCAGGATCCAAATCGCTTCCTTTTCATCCAAAAACATTTTCTCTTTTGCCAAAAATTCATCAGGCTGCTGGGACTGTCTTTCTTACCTTTGGTTTTGTCAATATTTCCCACAGAGGGGAAACAAACTCCAAAGGTTTTGCAACGTGCTCTGCTTGGCTAGAATAACCACCTGCTCAGTGGGTTTTGTTTTAAGGCTGTGGCTGCGCAGTGGCCAGTGTCTGGACTGCCCCACAGCAAGCTCGCCTTGTTTTTGAAGTGAGTCACAAGCTGCCTGGGTGGCCTTTGGATGCAGCCTACAAAGGGCTCTTTTATCAGGCTGACCACATAGGGCCACAGCCAAAAAGTTCTTCGGTCGTGCATATGCAATCATGAAAATGCATTATACAGAATATGCAGTGCAACGTATGCCATACCCATATGCAACACAGTGCATGCAGTACAGCATGTACAACAAGGCACATGGAATACAACCCTTGGTGTGTTTAGTGGCTGTAATGGCTGGTCACAGGCTCTATACATATGCCATTTGTTTATCAAATCAAACGTATTTCTTTCAATCCTTTCTTATGCTGGCAAACTTGGTTTTGTGGTGAACAAAAGATCCAGATAGGGGGATTTCTTGGTTTTGCAAGCACAAGAAAAGGTTGAAAATTTTTCTGGAGTCGGTGGCAGTTTTGAAATCTTGTACCTGGGCTTCTCTAAGACCTGAGTCAGAACCAAGAGGTTTGACTTGCAATAGCACTCATCCCTGACAGATGTGCATCTAACATGCACTTCACACACCTCTGTGACATCTATGGCTCCAGTGTTTCACTTTCTCAGTGCTCAAAAAATGTTTCCTAACTACTGATCTTGCCTCATGGTAAGCTCATGACTTTGTGCCCTTTATAAAATACTGTGTCCCCCTGTACCTCTTCTCCAGACTAAATGGGCCCCATTTCACCAATATTTCCTCTTGGCCTTTGCCAAGAGCCAGGGCTTGATGATAGCCAGGGATGTCCAAGGATATTGAAAATGTGCATTTCTTCTTGCAGTCCCAGATATTTGCAACTATTACCTCATTTTACTCATGCTACTGAGACCCATCTCCAGTCACAAATCAGCACCAGAAGAAGGAAAACCCAGGACCTGTAACTCTGTTTTATGGTGGGTCTATCCAGGATAAGAAAAATAAAGCTGATGCAATGCAAGGTTTAGCATGGCATCAGAATAGCTACGGCTTCTCATTTTTCACCATCATTTTAGCTAGCCCAGGCCAGATCTAGGGAAGGGTCCATACCTGGACAAATCATCCTGCAGTCACTAGCAAAGAGTTGCTCATCTTCAAAGGAAAATTCCCCTTTTCACAAAACATCCCCAGCTCTCCTCTGTTCCCCAGCTAACCTCCAAAAAAACCCAAAACCCCAGGTACAGAGAGATCACCTTACACAGAGAATTTGGTAAGGCAGAGCTTGTTGGAAGTGACTTTGTGCTCCCTTCCCCCCTTGGTCATGTACACTTAGTAAATGTGCTTTTAATCTCATTAATGTTGTTTGAAAGAAGCAGTGGTGGATGAATCATCTGATGCAAATGGAATAGTTTAGGGAATACATGCATTTTCATTAGCCTAACTTCTCCTCCAGCACTATGTATTAGCACGGAATTAACCCATTAATTCTATTGATTTCTATTAATATTGTGCATTCCATCAGTGCTCGAATCCCCATGGACTTCCAAGCCCTTTCCAACCATCTATAAGAACTGGCTTGTTTAATCAACATTGCACAACCAATCGAGGCAATTGTTTGGGTCATGAAGTGAAAAAGAAAATTGTTTCTAATTGAGAGTATGGGAGGAATTTGGGAAAGCAGGATATAATTATTACTGCTGGAACAGCAATCGCACTCTGCTGATGTTACCCAAAGTGCTGTGGGAGTTGTTGTAGGCACAACTGATGAAGGCAAGAGCAGATCAATTCACCCATTCTCTTGTCCCAAAATCCATCCAGTTCCCACACTGTTGGGAAATTTGTACCCTAAAATCCACTGAGACCTTCTCAAACATCTCCTGCCTGTCTGTCACAGCCACTCATCAACATCTATCAGAACAGTATCCGATTATCTTATTGTACTCCATGTCATCTATCTTCAAAACACTCTCTTTACACTGTGCAGATCTGCTGTGCCATTTCTGGCCACACTCTTTCCATCATGGTGTCACTGATGGACGTTGTCTGGGATGGAGTCACCAAAGGTAGTGGTCTCTCTACACAGCAGTGAGAGGAGGTGGTCAAAGTGCCATGTCTCGGTGTAGGACAAGGAGAACTTCCTGTAGCTCTGCAACACCAAATATCTTCCTGCCAGTTTAGTGAAGTTATGTGAAGTGTAACTTCATTTTAGTGGCATCATTCAGAGAAGCACACTAATCAAGGGATGGGGAGGATCTCTGGAGACTGTCAAAGACAAAGTAAGGTCACAAATATAGTCTTTCATGTTTCTAACTCAAAGCTGCTGGGTTTTCTTTACTGCTCAAGTAGCAGGGTGGCTCTGTCTCTTGTAGCCTTTTGCTTGGAGGAGAGGATAAACAAGGTCTTTGATGTAAAAACCTAAATGAAAACAAACATGACAAAGTTGCTCTTTAAATCTAGCTTATGCACCAACATGTAGTTCTGTCAGTCTCCTCCCTGGGCGATCAGTGGAGTGAGCTTGCCCTCCCGTTGACTATGCACGCTGAGACCAGATCCATGACATTTTTTACAGCGCTCTTCCAGTAATATTTCCTCTCAAATTGCCTTTGCAAAAGGCTTTCTTTATTCCCCTCATCATAAGCCCTACCTCATTTTCAGCAGCAAGCTGAATCCTTTCTCTTGCATCCTGGGCTGATTATTAAACAACCCTGTCAAAGTATTCAGTCGTTTACTGATATTTTACTCACAATTAGAAGTATGACCGTGCTCCATTAGGCTTCTAATATCCTTTATGATCAGCCTGACATTTGGGGAACTCTTTTATTGCAGCTGACACTCTGGGAAATGGGGCTGCCATAGTTAGCATCAGTAATGGTGTTATTGACCCCAATTTCATGAATGCAGGAGGATGTCTGAATGTTACGCACTCAGGTATCCAGAGAGTTCTCACTGTCTCACACCAGTGTCTGCTCCAGGAGCTAACATCCCACCTTTCTGTGAAAGTGCAGGTTGTTTTTTTTCTCAGTCCCCTAAAGCTCAGAAACACTTTTCTGATCAAGTGTTTGGCAACTAGTCAACACACACACAAAAAAAAGAAAAAAAAACAGCCCATCAAGACAGTGAGGATTAAGGCTGTTTTTCTCACTGAAAAGCCTGCTTGTGAATTGATAAGCATCAAACACAACTGGGAATCCTTGGGGTTATTCCCACTTCTGGAATGAGACTGGTGGCACAGTTCTGGGCTTCACTTCTCTGGTATTTCACTCTGGGTCTGAGACTGCAATTGTTATTGTAGAGGAAGCTGTGAAGTCCCCCTCTGTGTCATCAGTTCTCCCTAAAGCATAGGGAGAGGTGGTCCCTGCCGTGAAGGTCTTTGAGACCAAGGCAGAAACCCCTGATCCTAACAAAAATGACAATTTGAAAGTTGAGATTATGACATGGATATTCTGAGCCACAGTTCACAGTCACAAACAACTCATATTTAATTCTTGCCATGGAGATTTGTCTGGTTCTACTGTTTCTTTTCTGGAAACTCATTCTCAGTCAACAGAAAGTGATCATGGGACTTTTCTGGTGGCCATCATGCAGCAGAGCAACTAGAATAAAGCTGGGGAAAAGGAAGCAGCAGTATGCTACTGTACCAGCGTCTGACAGCTGAGCACCATCAAACATTTTGGAAACTGCATCTGAGGTGAGTTATAATAGGAAGGCCTGAACTTACCCTTAACGGGTTTTTAAGCAGTGACTACCAGATCAGGTTCAGTGGCAAATCCAGTGGAATTTGCAAAAAATATGTCTGACTGATGCTTTTCCTCTTTTGTCATGACTCTTACAAGGAAGTCTTCCCGTTTCTCTCCTCTCTTCCCAGTACCACATGAGCACTTCCAAACCCAGGCATTTTGGAACACAGGAAAACACTCAACTCTCATCCAGTTGAGGCTATGGCTGAAATTTTGCTCTATTTCAGTGGAATACCCTGTGTCAAGGTAGTTATTGTACTCTAATGCTATTTAAAATAATAAAAAGGGGGAGCCATTCATCCCTCACTGTGGTGTTTCAATGCAGAGAGGCATGGACCTGACAGGGTGAATTGGCTTCCTCGAGGAACAGAAAAAGTCAGTAGCAGAGAAAGGACAGCCCAAACACCCCTGAGCCCCAGACCAGTCCTGTGGCTTCAAGTTTTCACACACTCCAGACCTGAGAAATTTAGCTGAGCCCTGGGCTTGGATCTGCCTCTGCTTTGTGGCTGCTGCTCTGCCTTCAGATAAATACCTCTTGGAAGGAGTAAGGAAGAAAGAGACAGACTCTACCAGTGACAGGACTGGAGGCAAAGGGTAGAAACTGAGACACCGCTGAGCGCGGTTTCTGGTCATAGCGCTGTTGTATACTTGTGTTTTCCCATGTCATGCAATGATACTTGTCCTGGTTGAGGACATTTGGTCCCATAATCTTCATTGTCTTCTGAAGACCATGCTTTTAGCTAGAGGTGAAACATGCTGTCAGAAGATACCGCTGCAGTATTTATGGAGAGGGAGAGAGAGGTTCTTGCAATGGTGCTTGTGCAAGAGTGACTCTGCACTGAAAAAAAATACCTCAATAATTAATCCTTGACCAGAGAAGGTTTGCAGGCTGGCAAGCCATCCTTTTGGCTGCTGGGTGGCACAGGAGAGACAGAGGAGGGAGTTGCCAGTTGAAACCCTGCTGCCATAACAAGACCCCAGGGAGCCAGGGTGGAAGCTCCCTGATGTGGATTTCAATATAAAACACAGATCAAAAATAAAGTTGTAGGGATGGGATCCCCCTCCTGTGTCTTTAATTGGCACTTATGCTCATTGTGACTCCATAGAGGATCACTTTCTAAATGTTTTAAGGCCTGCTGGGTCTTCTGGAGTGGTACAAGATGGTATCATGCAGGTATCAGGCAAGCAATCTGTGAAACTCCTCACAGCACGACATTGTGGATGCTTATGTGGGCCTGGGGGGAAACTCCCCAGGTTTCCCAAAAATAAATCCTCTGAGGGTCACTGCCTTGCATAGAAATTGCTTTTTTGCTCAGGATGTCAACAGGATGAAAATAGTTGAAATCTGGAAAGGTATCATCATACACTGGTTCCATTTTCATAGTCTTCCCTAGGCATCTTCTGTTGGTCACTGCTGCCCACAGGCTGCTGGGTGAGATGCACCTTTGAAGGCTGCTGTTATGGAAATCTGGGTCAGAGGAGGTTAAACATCACTTTATGGGATCAATGTGTGATTTAAGGACTACAGAGGAAAGATCTGTCCTGGACAATCCTTCCCTGTGCTCCAAAATTAACATTATCAAGCAGCTTAAAAACTTCCTTACTCAGAGGAAGTCCAGTGTCCAATGTCCAGTCCCTCACGTTTAACAGCCCCAGTGAATAGGGCAGCTTCAGTCCACCAGGACAGGCATCCTACCCAGAACTCCTGCTTTGCTCTTCATTTTCTGTGCACTTCCAGTCCCAACTCTAAGGATGGACAGAGTTAAGACTGCAATTTGGTTACAGGGCATCTGGAACAGCAAACCCCAAACCACTGAACAAAAAGTATGAGCCTCCCTGGATTCATACTTCCTCTGCAGCCGCCACTCTGACTTCGTAAGAGATTAATTGTGGGCAGCAATGCACCCATGTTCTCCCAGAGCAGATGCTGGGGGTGAAGGGGCTCAGTGCTGCTGGCAGGATAGCCTCAGTTTATGCACAAGCCTGGTCTTGTGCCACAACCCTGCAGTGTCTTCCCAGCACGGCAGGGAAGGACAACAGATGGAGAGACAAACCCAGCAGGAGGAGAAAATGTTTTCAGAAGAGGGAGTAGGAAGGGAGAAGAAAAATGCAAACAAGAGGGAGAGTGTCAGCATATTAGAAAAAGGCATGGTTTGCTGGGATTAGTCCTTGGGTGTATTCTTGCCCAGGGTGTTTTCTGATGCTAATCAGACAGGTGAGAGAAGAAGGAAGATATAAGCCTCTCTCTGAGGGCAAGAAGGGATGTGATATCTTTGTGAAGAGAGGATGGAGAAAAAGCACTGCCACCTGAAGTCCATGGCAGCTGCTCACAGCACGGAGCCCTGAGTCAGTAACTCAGGGCAGGAAGGATGGAGGGGCAGGTTTTAAAGTGCTCGTTTATACGCCTGGAGTCAAAATACTTCTTAGTCACACTGATTAAAGTTAAGGGCAAGCTTTTCACCTGTTCCTCCGGGGAAAAGTTAATGACTCCTCTCTGAATCTACCAGCCCCATGCTGTCCCCACTGAGGTGGATGGACTGGTTCTTGCTGAACTGTCTGTGGGCATGTTCAGATTGGAGAGATGATGCCAGGCATCATGGCAGCACCAGGAAGGACATTTCCCAGTGTGTGTGTGCAGGGGTGGTGCTTGAATGGTTGAGGCTGGGGTGGATTTAAAGGGGCTTTTATAAACCTCTGTGGAAATATTTTGTTAGGATTGGTTTAATTTTGGTCCCAGGTGGGGGTTGTTCCCAAAAAAGCTTTGTCAACTTACATCTGAAGCCTTTAAAATCTAACAGGGAGCAAATGAATCATGACAAGTTATTCCTGTTTTGTTCTACTGTTGTTAAAAGGATCCTAGGTCTTGCAGGAGATCAAGGGCACCAGCTCCTACCCCCAGATAACTGATTTTCTTGAGATCCAAACGTCGTCTTTGTTTGCTGGCTCAAACAGGGGAAATTGTAGCAGCTTCACAACTTTGCAAAGATGCCTCATGTAGTGCTTTGTGTTAGATAACAAGTTTTTCTTTAATCACTGAATATGCAGGGGAAATAATCCATATCAGGATGAGACCATGGACCTCAAACAGGGCCCAAGTCTGAGATCCAGTTGTGAAATAACAGAATAAGGAAGGGCGAGAGGTGGAGCAGAAAAGGGAGGTGGTCTGGAAACTCAGGGTGAGCACAAACAAGAAAAATAAAGCTTAGTGTTGTGAATCTGGAGTTTGTGCTTGTGCAATGAGCAGCAGTGCAGGACCTATGCATATTTGGCAAGAGTGGAAAGAGGGAGTGCTTGCTGTCTTGGGATAATTTAACTCATAGAAATATGATCCCAAGCAAATTGGTTGATTTTCAGTGTCCAGGGGGAAAGAAAAAAACAAACAAACACCAAAACAAAACCCCAAAAAGGACGAACCCCAAATACACCCACAAAAGAGAACTATAATGATATGTAGATAAACATAAGTGTATCCATACCCAAATCCCCAGATTCCCAGCTAAATTCTTAACTCTTTATCCCTGTATTTATGAAGGATCTCTGCTGATTCTTGTCTGCTGAAGTTCTGGCTCTACAATTTTAAATGGCTAGCGTTCCTTTAAAAGATAATCGGCACCTCCAAAGGCTTTTCTTCCTCCTATCCACCTTCTCACCAGGATAAAAGATTCCTCTGCATAATAATTGGCCAAAATGGAAATTGCACACGTTTTTCCCTAAGGTATGCACAGCTGAGCACCTGTGGTCTCAGCTGGGAAGTTCGATTTTATTCAGCCATTCAGCCGGGGTGCTCAATAAAAAATGCAAGAGCGTCAACAAAAAAAAAATCAAAAATCAAAGGGCAAAGGAAGGTAATATTGCTGCCAGCTAAACAGCTCCTTTTAATCTAGGCTCCATCCTCCTCCTTCTGAGGGGGAATGGTGTTGTTATTAAAGTCAGATGAGAGGGTGAGATGGGATCCTAGGTGTGTGGAGCTGGAGTGGTTTGAGGAGATAAGATTGAATTTTCAGAAGCAGAAACTGGAGCTTTGTTGTTGCAGAAGGGTGTATGTGTATGTGTTTTGGGGGGAGGCTATGGTGAGCAGGAGAGATGTTTAAACTTCTCTTGGTATCAGCACGGGGCAGTGTGGGGCTGGATCTGTATGGTCAGCCAGAGGCAGTCCCAGGTGGAAAAAAAGAGAACTACTTCTGTGGGTTTTTTGGATGGTGATTTGGTCTGAAAGCTTCCTTTCTGTACTGGGAAGAGGTGGGAGCTCCTAACAATATAGTCCCTGCATCATTTATGGCATCCCAAGGCATCCAAGGGAATGGAACAACTCTGTATGGGCATGTGGATCCTGCCTAGTGTTTCCACTGGTTACAATGGGAGCTGAGACAGCTGCCAGTGAGATGCCACTGCTTTACAAATCTTCTCTGTGACTCTGAGCGCCATGCTCCAGCCCCAGACTGGTTAAAGAAATACCTTCTTGCTTGGGATGCTGTGATTTCCCTGTCCTGGCCCCTGTGGTTAGTGGTGGCTGGAAGGACCTTCTGCTGATGATGAAATGCTCAAGGTCATTTGGCCAGTTAGCCAGTCTTGGAGAAAGGTTGGAGGTACACAATGCAGGGCAAGCCAAGCTTTTCCAGATAGAGCAGCCCGGATTGAATCCCTGGACACCAAATAAGCAGCTTAATATCGAGAGGTGCTGACTTTCCCCCTTTGATGATTTGATTTTGGAAGAACATGAAGAATATCTGACACCTCTGACAAACAGACCACTGTTATGTCAGGAGTGTTTGCAGGCAGCCACTTTCAGGATGCCAAATATCCTGGAGTTACAAGAGAACCCGTGTAGTGCCTTCATGATCTCCATACTTTCAATCTCTGCTCAGAGCCTGCATTTTCCAGCCAATTCTGGGAAATTCTCCATTATCATTAGAGATAATGCTATGACATTGCACAGAATCATTGAGGCTGGAAAGGATCACTGAAGATCATCGAGTCCAACCCCCATTCTCAAGCATGGTCACCTAGAGCCAGTTGCCCAGAACCGCGTCCAGTTGGGTTTTGAATATCAACAAGGATGGAGACTCCACAGCCCCTGTGGGCAACTTGTTCCAGTCCTCAGTCACCCTCACAGTAAAAAATGCTTTTCCTCATCAATACCACTGCCACTTCCACACAGCACACAATTCATATTAAACTCTCAATCATCTGACCCCAGGGCCAGATGGTCGTTCAGGAGGATAAAAGTTCCTCTGAGTTTTAAAATAATATAAATACAAATATGATACTGATGGGCATTTGATACAATGTGCAAAACAAATGCTGTGTAGTGGAGACTGTAAAACCCCCCTTAAAAGATTTTAAATAAAGAAAAAAAATGCGAAAAGGCTGAAAAAGGATATAACATTTTGTGATGCCAACAGACTTGTCCTGCTCAAACAAGAGGAGAACGGAGGAAAAAAGAGTTGCGTGACCTAACTACTTGGCTTTGGTTACTGGATCTTCTCTGCAGAATTTTGGAAAAAATGAACCTAGAAGGGAAAAAACCCAAGAGATATTTGGAGTGGCCGTATAACAACAGCCCTGGGCCATAGGACAACTGCAGCCATGAGTAAAATTTTCAGTATCACCCTTTCTGCCCTAAGATCAGACCTTTGAGGGGAAAAAGAGTGAAAATGAGAGTGGAAATATGAGGGAATACATTGCAAATACGTAAAAACCATGATTATTCTTTTTTTTTTGCTGCTTGCTTTTTGGATTTGAGGAGAGACCAGTCCAGAACAGTCTCTGCTTCCCATTGGGATGTGGACCCCTGAGGACAAATGGACAAGAAAACAACTCACAGAACAATCCCCCAAACCTCAAACAACCCTGAGGACAACTACCAAAAGTCACAATCATGCACAGACACAAGAAACATCAAACCCAGACCCTTAAATGGGGAACCGTGAGAGTCCTTCACCTATCCTACCCGTTCTATCACTGTCTTCAAAGAGGTTAGAAAACGTGGTGATCATTGACTACCACTGACCTGGTCCCTGCGGAGGAACTAACAGTATTTAAAAGGGTTTCCCTTTTGTTTGAGCACAGGGGTGTTCCTTTTCCTTTCAAGTATCATTAAGTTTCTAGTGTCAAGAAAGCTGAGAAAAATCTGCATAAAATACACTCTGACAGCCCCCCGGGGTATAACCTTGAAAACAGTGGCTTCTCCCCAGCACTTATTTGCTATTAAAAGACCGTGAAGCTTTCTTTTATTTTATTTTAAGCAAGGAGGTGATCCTTTCCCAGATGTTAAGAAGATGGGTGAAGGGTCTCTGAGTTGTCCCCCAAGAGCCACAGGTGCCCACGCAGTCTGTGCTCATTTCTGCCCATTAACTGCTGTGTACTGCTTTGACTTGGGTTTTCAGCTTAGTTTAGCTGCTGAACTGAAATTCCCTGCTTTCAGCTCGTTTGTTCCTCTCCCCAACCTGAACCTCCCAGAGTGAATAGCTGCTCCTGCTACAGTCCTGGAACAGCTATAACCACTATTATAACGCAGTTTGCACACGCAGCACTTATGTTTTGCATGGATTGCCTCCACTAACCAAAGTTCCTATCTTTGCTTACAGAGCAGATAAAAACCTCCTTTAGCAGTAGCTTACAAGGAATTGCGCATGGCAGCATTTCTGAAACACAGTATTTTTGGGTCATACAAGGGATATTGCAAACTATTCCAAACCCACAGAATAATATATTTGCACATTAGGGTCTAAATGTTAGCAAGTAAAACCCACAAAGCCAGAGATACCTGCACCTCAGATCCTGCATTAAGAGATACAGTTCCTACAAACACACAAGAGTGTTTGTATCACATGTGCAAGGTTTCCTCTGCTATTTGGGGCTTTCTTTGGAAAGTGATGTGTGTTTTGAAGGAAAACTTATGACCTTGTCAAATTTCATGCTGATAATTTACATGGTCATTTTAATTGATTTGGAATAATTAATCTTTCCTGAGATAGCAACACCAGAAGCACTTCTGCGTATTAATAAACTTAAACCAGAAATGCTTCTAAAGGGAAAAATTATTTGTTTTCTTTCAGACTGATGAACAAGAGGGATCTTACACATGCAGGATGAGCATGGGTGTTCCAAAGCAGGTTTTGTGGGTTCTCTTCAAGCACCAAGTGGGTTGGGAAAAGTTCACAGCTTTGTGTAATACACTTGATGGGTGCCAAGTCATGTTCCTCCTTCTGCAAACACTGAGGCCAAACTCTTACCTCTGTTCAAGGAACGTGATGGTTTGGGGTGGCTCAGAAGAGCTGTTGATTTTAGTATGGGGAAGCGCAGGTGCCAGTGATGCAGGGGGGAATTGAGTGCTGGTAATGGGGGGCAGAATCGGGCAGTAAAGTGGGGCAGGGAGCAGATCATCTTGAGAGCAATGAGAGGTATACAGCTGGCTACCTCTGGATATCAGACAGGCTCAATTTTTTTGTGGAGAAAATGCAAAGATGACTACAAAGCTCAGGTTAGGGGGAGAGGTGAGGGTCTGAAAAATTGCCAACCAAATTGTGATAGCACCAGAGAGGAGCAGTAAAACCCTCATCTGCTTCTCCCCACAAAGCTACCAACACCTCTGCACCCAGGCATGTCAACAACAATTTGGCCAAGCCCTATCAATGCCCATTTCTCCTCCAATTCAATTCCACAAGTAGGGCTAGAGAGAGAAGTTAAAGACAAACAGCATCCACCTCTGCGTAAACTCCTGGTGATTAGTGAGCAGAGCCTGCGCTTTGCCATTTTAATCCATCATAAGGCCTGCGGCAGCCACCAGGATCTGGTTGCATGTTGTCTCTCCAAGCCTGGCTGGGTGTGTTGGCAGGGTGTTGTTTTCCCCAGAGCCCAGTGCAACCAAATGGATGTTATGGAATCATAGAATCATAGAATAGTTTGGGTTGGAAGGCACCTTTAAAGGTCATCTAGTCCAACTCCCCTACTATGGGCAAGGACATCTTCAACTTGATCATGCTGTTCAGAGCTCCATCCAATCTGACCTTGAATGTTTCCAGGGATGGGGCATCTACCACCTCTCTGAGCAACCCGTTCCAGTGTTTTATCACTCTCATTTTAAAAAAATTCTTCCTTATGTCTAATCTAAATCTACTCTCTTTTAGTTTAAAACCACTACCCCTTCTCCAATTGCTACAGGTCCTATTAAAAAGTCTGTTCCCATCTTTCTTGGAAACCCCCTTTAAGCATTGAAAGTTGTAAGTATTGAATGTTGCAATGGTTTGAGTTGAAAGCGTTTAACCTCATGAGACTGCTCTTTCTTCGTCTGTGACTTGTGCTTGCTTTTTTCATATGCACCTGGTTTTACAGCTCCCAGACTTGCTTTTAAAAGCTGGCAATCTGTTATCCCATTCACATTTCTCTGCTCCCAACCAGTGCACTAAGAAAATTTCATCTCTAAACATGTGCTCTGAACCTGTCCAAGAAACGTCTGCTTTCAGAAACCCTGATACCTCCTCTGTCCAATGGCATCTTTGATTTGAAAAGGGTTACCAGTAACGGTCCTCTGTCCCTCCACAGAACAGGAGGGGTCACAGCCTCCAGGAGGCAGGTATGGTTCTGCAAGGGCTGATAAGCCAGTGTAGCCAAAGTTACTTCAGACATAAAATATCACTACATCATCAAATGTAAAGCTTGGTTTGAGCTTTCTACAGCTTTCATGGCTGTATGAGTAACAAAACAGTGACCTTAGACTTTCTTCATTTCTTTTGCCAGTTTAGTCTGTAATTTTTGGCGCACCTATCCTTCGTTAAAATAAAAGGTCTCAAAGACTTGGGAGCCTGCAGTTCCTTTTTTGTGCAGCTGAGGGTAAAGGCTCAGGCATTTTAGACATACTGCTACTAAAACAAACTTAAAACTGGCTCTCCCTGCATATCAGTCAACACCATTTTCTCCATCCACACCTGAAGCAATGGTTTTGATCTTCTCTCAACATCTTTGAGCAAGTCCATGTGCTGTGCCTTCTGCTTAAATCTTTAACACATTGTTTTGACTGGTCTTGAAATGCAGCAGGACCAGGGGTAGCTGGTCACGATCTTCCCTTCCTCAAAATTGCCTCTTCAACTGCACTTTCTTACAGGATATTGAAAAATCTCTCAACTCAGCTCCCCAGCCTCAAAGGACATGTAGAAACCACCTCTCCATGCTTCACTTATTTAGGAAATATATCGAGTTGTTCCATGTTTTAAGGGCTTTGAAGGAGGTCTTCCGAGACATATCTTCAAGATATGCAGCTGAGAGGAGAAGGATCTTCTTATAGGACAGCGGAGATGCAGTGAGAGAAACAAAGTCAGCCAGTCAACCTTGAAAGGGATCAGCATCAGAGAAGGGCCATTTGCATCCCAAAAGAAATGGGAGGACACAGTCTTCTACATTTTGCTTTCTAACATCTATCCCTGTGCATGACAGATGGCGGCTCAGGGAAGAGAAATGAAATTCTCCTATAAACACCTGGCTTGAGGAGCTGAAGCTTTCAAGGAGAAATGCTGAGTCTCAAGGCCAGGCTTGAGAAGAGGGAATGCATCAAGACACTGGGCAGCCCAACAAACAGTGCAGCAGGCACAGGTGAGGCTTGCAGTGGTCTCTGCCACATATCTCACAGTCAGAGTGATGCATTTGACAATATTTTGGAGGAAAAGGTGGGTAAAATTCCTGGGAAATAGAATGTCATGTACTGAAGCTCAAAGAAACAGCCTGATGTATTTACGAAAATAAACAGACAAATCAAGACATTTATGTAACAAAAGGATTTTTCTGTTGTTAGCCAATTTGTTTTCTTTTAAGTTTGATCAGCTTTAATAACAACCCTGCAGCACTTCCCTTGTTTCCTTCTTGCTCAATCAAGAAGAAGCAAAATGGGAAAGATAGGGATTTCTTCTTCCCACACAAACAGGGGATGAGGCATTTCCCCACTTGTCTTTTCAACTCAAACCCACTAAAACCCAGGATGGCACTTGTTTTTTGCCTGTATCACCATGATATAGCAAAGAGTTACTCTGAGTGTAAGGTGCAGTGACTCCAGCAGGTATCATCTGCCCTGTTATTTAGTGACTGTAAGGTAGAAGAAAAACTGCTCTTATATTTTGGGTATTTTTTAATCCTCCCTTGAGGATTTCCATCATGAGCTGGAGTTTGAGGAACTCAGACTCTGCAGTGAACACAGGATGGGGATATCGGTACTTGACAAGAATTGTGAGGCTCTGAGTGATGTGCTTGGTAGTTAATGAATCTACCTAGAAAGACTGATGTATTTGCATTCATATTAAAAGATAATAATAATAATAATTTGAGGGTGTTGAAAAGTGCTGCTCTGACAGCCCCAGACAATGCCTCTCATTTACCCACAGATACAAAGCAGCGTCCGCTCCTGCTGTACCCCCATGGTTTTGAAAGAGATCAGCCTGATTTTGGAGACAGTTGCTCCCTGCTGAGGATAAACCTGAGACAACCCTCCAGCCCATGTCTTTGCCACCTGCAGCCTCATTTGCCAAGTGTGGACAGGGCTCTTGCAAGTTGCTTGCCCAGACATTGCTACATCACCAACTCATGGCCATGGCTCATGCATGGGGCAGCAGTAGTGTCACAGCTGAGGGAAGGGAACCTTCATTGGAGTATCCCAGGTCCCTCCTGCTAAGCCGGGGAGCAAATCCCAGCCCTTCTACATGCTCTCAATTAAGCAGTATCTCACAACAAGCAGAACAGACAGGGGATCCCTCCCCGCCTCCCTCTTTCCTTCCTTCCTTTCTTCCTTCCTTTCTTCCTTCCTTCTTTCCTTTCTTCCTTCCTTC
>VXBW01005991.1:831586-843614 GCA_013400375.1 Thinocorus orbignyianus
TCCCCCCCGCCCTCCTTCCTTCCTTCCTTCCTTCCTTCCTTCCTTCCTTCCTTCCTTCCTTCCTTCCTTGTCTAGGAGCCTCAGAGGCTCTTAAGTCAAATCTCAATCTTCCTGGAGGGCTTTCAGCTCTTCCAGGATTCACTGGCCCCCATCACACGGGCTTTCTGGATCACTTTCTCATTTGTTTCACAGAAAGAGCTTGCTGCTATTCCACCAACGTCAAATTTGAGGTGAGTGAAGAGCCCTTGGGACTGCAAGTGCTGCCACCCAGCTTTGGCTGACTGCACGGTTTCTCTGCATCTCTCTTGCAGAGATCTGCTTGGGAACCTCAACTGCAGCAGGGCTTTGGACTAGGAGGAGGCTTGAACTTCACTGCACTCTAAAGAAGCTCCCACTCTACATCAGACTTTGCTAAGATATGCTTCACTGGTAAGAAAGTCATCAGGGAGGAAAGCAACGGTGAGAAACAAAAAGAAGAAAAGCAAAGAGAACTAAGGACTGGGTAATTTCTGGCCAACGATTGTCTCTAATAAGGTTTGACTGTATTAATTAATTGAGATGTGCCTTAGAGAACTGGAGCTGCTGCTGTTGGATGTCAGCCAGGAAGAAAAAAAAAATCTCATTTTCTCTGCAAACCTGCTGATTAAACCAGATCTCTGAGGTTCACTGTAGCAGGCTTTGGGGAGATAGGCAGCCTTTCAGGGCCTGTGACACAGCCACGGGTAGAAATTGGTTGTCATGAACTGCCAAGGGATGTGGCCGGGATGGAAAAGGACAAAGCTTTGCAGTGGGACCAAGCTGGGTTGTTTCTTCCCATAAGCTTTTGATTCATATCCTACATGAAGCCAAAATGCATTTTTTTCCCTGTCTGTGTGGGAAGAAAAACACAAATATGTCATTCAACAAGATTCAGGCCATTGGTAGGACTAAGACTACTTTTGAGTCCTTATATACCCATTATCCATGCTGTCAGTCCCAATAACAGCTCCCACAAGGACCATATACTGGTGGACTGGATGGACCTGGACCACAAAAGGTGACCTCCTAGTCCCAAATAAGCTCTTCCAAAACATCTTGTAGATATTGTGGACCTGTGCTGCAGCTGAGCACTGGGCAGCAACGTGGGTAATGTGGGCGCAAGGTCCCCAGGGATGAAAATGTTTAATTCTATTTTTGAGCCCATCCTGCACTTTGCACTCTACCTGTGTCCTTGAAGGACACAAAGCATTGGTGTGCATTGGTTGGTGTGTGTGTGGCCAAGCTCATATCCTGCACTGCATTCAGTAATGGTCACCATGCATCAGGGAGTGCAGGGAGCATGGGTTTATAGTTTGCACCACAGAGTTTTCCTATGCCTTGGGAAAAGTGCTTGAAAAGATGACCTGTGCATCTTTCCAGTCTAAATGCCAGTGATGAACTGGCAGGGAGAAGACAAAACAGTCCTTTTCAACTTTGCTTTTATGTGATGCAGAGAAAGTTTGCTCCTTGCTTTAAACACAGTATGGAGGAATCAGCAGGTAGTCTTTGTGCCCTTAATCCCTCTGTGAATCTAGACTCATGTTTGTCTCCAAGAACAACCCTCCCACTGCCACCACAAGAAATGATGGAGGTCAAGAAACATCCTGCAGCCCTGTTGACCTGAATAGGTCAGCATGATCTGAGGTTTAAACACAGTAATATTGACCCAAATGAAAAATAAAAATAAAAAATCACTAGAATAGAGATGTATCTGTATTAGAGTCAGTGACTCCCAGTTGTTTTTTCATGTAATTTTTTCTCTTGGGAGTTTTTACATTGGAGCAGAAGGAATCCTACATAAAACTTTTTTTTTCCTATATTTTTCTAAAAAGTGTAAGTCCTATGACTTGGATAATAGGGGCTAGTTTTAGACTAGATAAGAATAAAAATGTTGCCAACAACCCTTTTAACTCCTACTATAGTTTCTGTATCTAGGACTTGAGAAGATATTGGACAGAGGTGGGTACTGGATGGTACGGGATTCAGATGTGCAGGATTAAGAGATGTTGGGCCAGTGTTGGGATTCCCTCATTTTCCCTTTGGATACAATTTCAACACACTTGGAAAGAAACAGATTTTCCACAGATTCTTTTTCTGCCATAAGAGGGAAATAATCAAGACTGAAACTGCTTCCACTAATTGTCTCACTGTTTTAAATCTGCAATGCTGCCAAGCTGCTGTTTGGGAATTGTTCAAAGAGCTTTAGTTACCCTTCTCTCCTGAAGGCCAGGCTCCCCAGTAGGACTTTTGCAAACCAGGCAGTCATTATGCACCTCAGGAGTCACACAGCCCAGGCTAGCTCCAGCCTCAAGTCAATCAAACTGATGTTCCCAAGTGCTGATGTGAGCTTGAACATTTTGAGGTCGATAAGGGCTATGACATTTTTTAAAACCTCAAAATAAAAACAAAAGAGAAGGCTGAGACTTTCCCCCAAAAGACAAGTGTTCTAAGTGGCTTCAGATGATTGAAAGGCTATTTTTGCAGAGGAAAAAGTGAAATGAAATATTTTCAAGGACCTTTGTTAAAATCAGGAGAAAGACAGCTTACAAACACTTTGCTTGCTTCCACCATCAGTGGTTCCTATGGTGTTGTCTGGAGCCGTTTGACTGCTGTCTACACTGATGTCTCAAGCAAAACAAAACCCAGAGAGAACCAAGTTGCAGAGAAATCATGGTTACGAACTCAACTCAAGCAAAGTCACCCAAGGTCTCAATATACACTAGACAACTGGCTCCAGACCCATAGACATTCATGATCTACCTCCTTCTAAGGTGCCTAACTCTCCCAGAAACCTATGGGAAACTCAATGTGTTAATATGATGAAGACATCTCAATATTTTGGAAATTATCGTCCAAGACCTGATGGAAAGTCAACCTCAGAATCTCTTAATAATCTCATGTAACATCAAAGTGTTTTGTTTACCTCTGAACATTTTGTGATCAGAAACAGAGCATTTTTAGTTAGTTACTCAAAACAGCATTTACATTGTCCCTCCTGGCTCCCTCATTTCAGTCTTGGACATCAATGCCCTCCCTGTCCTATCCTTGGATATGTTAATCACTTGCTTTTCCAATACGCTTTTCACAAGCCTTGGGCTTATTGAATCTTTGGCTGCATCAGGGTATGTACATGTAAAACCAATAGAACTTCAGGCAGAAGAAAGGAAGAGAAAGTCTCTGTCCTCGTCAATGATTATGAAGAAACAAGAGGTCAAACACGGACTTAACCAAGCAAAGCTTTGCACCCATTATATTTCCTATTCACATTTATGGGCTTCTGACTCAGCTATAACTTGGCCTCAGAACGTCCACAGCAATAGTTGAGAAGTGCCAAGCAATAGTTGAGAAGTGGCTAATGCCTGGTGGAAAGTGTTTCTTTGGAAATGGAGGTCAGCCCCTTGCTCCTGATGACATCTTGGCTTTTATTTGTACTCCCATATAAAACAAGCCTGGACAAAATTATTGGCCCTGGGGTCAAAAGACCCATTCCAGCTTGCCTGTACCTACACATCCTGTGGTGTCCTGTGTCTATGACAATTCGTAAGTGTGCCAAGGCCCTGTTGGGTCAGGAGGAGCCAAAACTATGCCAGTAAGCTGATAGATAACCAGATTGGACAACAGTAGGACAGGGCTTAAGGATGCTTAGAATCATAGAATGGTTTGGGTTGGAAGAGATCTTTAAAAATCATCTAGTCCACCCCGCCCCTGCAGTGAGCAGGGACATCTTCAACTAGACCAGATTGCTCTAAGCCTTGGCAACCTGACCTTGAATGTTTCCAGGGAGGAGGCATCTACCACCTCTCTGGGAAATCTGTTCTGGCTCTATTTCACACCATGCGACTATGTCACATCAGCAGATTTGGCTTTTGCCTTGTTTCATGTGTATATGTGCTTAACTTGAGATGTGTGAGCCATGTGGATGTAGGAGTGGTATGGGAACATACTTGAATGTAACTATGGCTGTGCACTCGTGTATGTGCTCACTGCGAGGCTGCCATCCCCATGGGGAACCTGTTTTATACTAAAAATGTTGTTGTATGAATGCATAAATTAAAGTACAACTGCAATAATTATTGAAAGGGAGCCCAAAAGAGAACAGAAAAGATTGACAACGTGCATGTTTTAAGTGCTTTGTGTCTGTGAATGTTTATTCAAAAAATGAGAGTGAAAGAGAAGCACTGACACTACAAATAAAAATAATATAGGGAAATACATTTCTTTTATTATTAAATTATAGATTAAAATAGGAAACATGGAGAAATATAGAAACATATATCTCTTTGTGGAGGCTTTCTGTAGCAATCAACATAAAATAATGTAGCAGTACCTGACAGCTTAAATAAAGATAGGAGCCTCAGCTCCTATCTACGCATTTATCTCCTCTGATCCAGACAGGGTAAAGAGGCATAAAAGGCTCAGATAATAGCATCTTTTCTGCACACCAGCTCCCAAACGATAGGCAGATTTTATACTCGGTTACTCCACATAATGTCAACATTGTTAGAAAACAAAAGCAGCATGAAGGAACATTTTTTCCCCTCCATCTCTTTCACCTTTTTTTTTTTTTTTTTCCCTCCCCCTCTCTTGATCCTTTACCCTGTGCTTTGTATTTAAAATATTATGGGACAGATCTGAAGCTCTGCGCCTCTGGACCAGCCCTTGAATTTGTGGGGCAGCAGGACATGGGATGATGGGAACAAACAATGAGGTTCAGATGGGTGCACACAAATCATACGCAAAGAAGTAGAGAAAGCACCAGCCAATTCACTTAAACCCTGTCCCTTCCTTGCTGCAAACTGTCACAATATCTGTTGTAGTCGACAGCTATCGACCACTGCATGCCATACTATTAACCTTTGCCACCCAACACGTCAGATGATGGAGATCGAGAAAGCTGTGTGTCACATGAGGCAAGCAGCACGTGGGAGGTGCAAGCACAGCAGCAGCACAGGCTGAACCAGGCAGTGAAGCTGCTGAAAAATCTTACAACGACCAGGTGTTCCCTGTTGTCTGTGCTTTATCCAACAAGGAGGACCTCATTTTGGGAGGCTTTACCCTGACTCCATGCACCCTCTGAATACCAGCCTACTCTTTTCCCAATTCTGTTCATCACCAAACAGTTACATGCCGCTCCCTGAGCTGTTCTGTATCCTTAGCAAGTTCAAGGTGACAACACATCAAGCAAAGCTATCCTGGAGGAGTTCCTGATAATTTCCATGCTAATATTAATAGAATCATAGAATCAAAGAATGGTTAGAGTTGGAAGGGACCCTAAAGATCATTGAGTTCCAACCCCCCCCTGCTATGGGCAGGGACACCTCCCACTAGAGCAGGTTGCTCAAAGCCCCATCCAGCCTGGCCTTGAACACTCCCAGGGATGAGGCATCCACAATTTCTCCAGGCAACCTGTTCCAGTGCCTCACCACCCTCACAGGAAAGAATTTCTTTTTAGTATCTAATCTAAATCTACTCTCTTTCAATTTAAAACCATTACCACTCATTCTATTGCTACACTCTCTGACAAAGAGTCCCTCTCCAGCTCTCCTGTAGGCTCACTTCAGATACCGAAAGGCTGCTATGAGGTCTCCCCGGAGCCTTCTCTTCTCCAGGCTGAACAACCCCAGCTCTCTCAGCCTGTCCTCACAGGAGAGGTGCTCCAGCCTCAGAAGATCAGAGGATCATCTTCTTGGCCCTCTGCTGGACCCATTCCACCAGGTCCACGTCCTTCCTATGCTGAGGACCCTAGATCTGGACACAGTACTCCAAGGTGGGGTCTTATGAGAGCAGAGTGGAGGGGCAGAATCACCTCCCACAACCTGCTGGTCACACTTGTTTTGATGCAGCCCAGGATGTGGTTGGCTTTCTGGGCTGCCAGCGTGCACTGCCAGCTCATGTTGAGCTTCTCATCCACAGGCACTCCCAAGACCTTCTCCTCAGGGCTGCTCTCCAGCCATTCTCCACCAAATCTGTATTTGTGTTTAGGATTGCCACGATCCAGATGCAGGACTCTGCACTTGATTTGGTTGAACTTCATGAGGTTTGCAGAAAATGCAGCCCTCCTTGAAAGGCGCAGATGGCACAGGACCTCTGAGTACCGGCTATTACCCAAGAGACAGCACATCACATTAGTGTCCACAGCTATGCGACTTTGCAATGGTTAGTGACCACAGGACCATACTTCTTTGACACTGCTTAGCTGCTTTACCTCCAAGGAGCAGTCCTGAACCCATATAAATTTCTCACTTTGCCTTTTCTCCCTGGACAAGCAGGCTGCATGGACTGCCTTTATGGTCCCAGGAAGACATTTCTTTTGCTCCACACAGATCTGCATCAGACACTGTACTGCTCAGATGGGAAAAAGTAAGTAGCAGTATGGAAGGAGCCTGGATTTCTACATATCATTTCACATGCACCTTTTCTGCTATGAACTTCACAAACGTTTCCCTCAGTGTGCAACACTAGGAGCTCTTTCCTGTTTCCACTGCCAATTTCACATCAACCTGTGGAATCTTAACATCTGAGACTCCTATCAAACTTACTGAATCTGATCAAGGGAGTCAAAATTTATTTGGGGTGAATAGACTGTCACACATACACAAGATTCATTTTCTCAGGAAACCACATACTGAAGAACAGCATAATCAGCTTGTTTACATTCAGTTGAATCAAGTCGTTAATTCTTGCTAGCCTGAAGGGTTTTCTCCAGGGACACCTATATTTGGCTAGTTGATTTGTTATGAGAAGAAAGAGTTCTTGGCACTTGCTTGAGGAGACAGGGAAAAATCTTGGCAGCAGCTACCTGCACTTTTTGGAAAATGCTTACTTTTGAGTCCCAGCATAATGGGAGGTGATGATAAGAATAATTGTCCGAGCCTGACTTGTGGCAAATCCCTCAAGGAGACTGCATCCAAGCTCTTGCCTTCCTCATCCCCATTATCAGGGAGGATGTGTCAGGGTCTGAGGGCAGGAGGCATCATGGCCTGGAGGCAAGGAGGGCCTGGGAGAAGTGGAGAGGTTGAGAGCAGGCCTAACGCACCGAGTGTTCGGAGGAGGAGAAGCCACTTCATCAGCCATTAACAAGAGGCAGAGACCAGGGCTAGCCAAGCCTCCTGACTGACAGAGACTCATTATCCACCACTGAGCCACCTCCCAGTTCTACTACCAAATGATTATCAAGACCTTGAGCTGAGCAACATCATCTTTCCACGATGCCTTCAACATGAGTCTTGGATATATGGGGTGCAGGGAAAAGGAGGCATGAAAGAACTTTGGCCAGCCCTCACTTCCAAGCATATCAGGCAGCAGGGTGAAGCTCTGCCTAGTAACGCTGTTGCAGTCTTGGAGGCTGTGCAGGCCCCTTGCTTAGCTCATGGCTGCACTTAAGACCTGCAGATCCTACTCACAGATGCGCTGTTTAAGCCTCATGCCCTTGATCCACAACTCTCCTAACAAATTGCGTCAAGCCTCAAATCTAGCCCAAACAGAACATCCTCTATTTCTTTCTCCACTAAAAGTGAGAAAGAAAAACAGCCTAAACATTTTGCTCTTAATACTCAACTTAAAAGTTTTCCTTTTTCTGCTTCATGCTGTTGCTCTCTCCTCCCCTCCCCATCTTACAGAAGCATGACTAATCCTCTTCCTTCCCTTGCACTGTTACCTTGAAGGTATTTATAGAGTGTGATCATGTTCTCTCCTGTGTCTTTCTTCCCTTTTCAACTCTAGATAGATCAAGCTTCTTCAGACTTCTCTCGTGTTTTATCTTTCACGAGGTCATGCTAACTGAAATGGCAAGCCAAGAAAGGCTTTGCCTGTTGGAGAGGACATTTCAGAGCTGGTGCTGCTGCTGCACAGGCTCTGCAAGAAACTTCTGATGGACTTGCTCTGCATATGCACATCCCCAGCCCCCTGCTGGGTCCGCGTCCGTAGGGGTTTGCATGCACCTGCGTGCTTTAGAAAAAGGGGGATTTATCGAATCGAATTAGGCAGTGCTATCATTTATTTTATATTATCTTATCTCGTGCCATTGATAGTGTTCTGCCTTCTGAGCTGGAAGCAGCAGAAGGGAAGATGAATGTAGGGAGTTAAAAGAGGTTAAATTGAAACAGTTTTGTCCAAAAACATCTGCAGGCTGTCTGAGAAATGGACAGTGTCTGGGGAGGAAAGAGTGGACTCTTGTGCTACTCCTTGACTAGTTAATTAAGGAAACTCAAAGTGCTGGTCCAAATGACCCAGAACTGCCTTATCTGTCCTATTAAAGTCTCTGCCCCTTCAAAACAGAGCAACCACTTGCAAATCAACTGGGAATGGTTTTCGGCTTGTGCTACCTCGTCACTAGTGCCCAGAAGATGGCTAGTTGGCCATTGCCAAAACCACTTCAGGGATTTTAATTTGATAACCAAATTCCCATGGTTCCAAAAGCTCCTGGGCACTGTGTGATTTATGAGTGGACCCTGTGAACCCCAGCAGTCACCTACTCCAGGTGCTTCCAATTATTGCTGTTACCAGAGCCATCAGGTCTGTGAAACAGTTGGAGATTTCCCATTAGATTTCTTTCTTTCTCTTTTAATCGTGGGAAAATGTGTTTCCTTGGAAAATCTGGAGTTTGCAAGTAGAAAAACAAAGTATTGAATATTTTAATATTACTTTAATATTACTTTATTAATCTTTCTTTCTTTTTTTTTTTTTTTTTGAGTTGAATACATTGAAATGATGGGTCCTTGACTGCTCCCTCCATCCCCAGTTGCTCTCTTGGAGGATAAGAAACCTTGTTGGCTTAGGTGAGATTCATCTCATTGAACTTAAAGCACCTAAAAATCAGGGAAAGTTCTAAAATTGTCATCTTGATTAGCTTTGTAAATCTTGGAGAAAACACTGATCTGTTGAGAGGGTGAGTGTCCCTCTGGATATGTCAACCTCTCTCTGGTGATTAAAAGTTCAGAAGACCAGGTGAAAACCAGTTGGGATGAAACCCATCTCCTGCAGCCTGCTGGGACCATCCTTGTCTGGCGCATGGACAGGGGACAAGTGAGAAACAAGGTCCATTTCTCATACTATCCAGTGTGCCGCCTGGAGAACAATTTCTGTTTTCTTAATAAAAGCAGGTAAAACAGAACAGGGACATCTGAGGCTTTATTTTAGTCCTCATTTTTCTTCCCCTGGAATTATTCTCAATAAGCATTTTATTTTCCACTCGCTATTTTTTATTGCAATTTTTACTATTCCTGATTTGTCACTGTTGTTCCAAAGCTAAATTGTACCAAAAGCTCAGTATATTTCTGGGGGAATGAATTTCTGCTTTCCAGTCTGTTCTTCTATTGGAGGTATTTATTTTTATGCACCCCATGGCTGCTTCTTTCTCTACAGCACATCGCTGAATTCAGCCCCTTCTCTTCAGCAGAGCACATCTCTAATCCCAGCGTAAAGCAGGATCACTGATCCCCATGTAGGGGATATGGGAAGATTTTCAGAGCAGATTAGTCAGCTACTGCACTTGAATTCAGTTCCTGCCTGAGTACCAAAATAAGAGCTCTGTAGATTCTGTGCACGGCAGGTGCTGCTAAAAGTCACATTGTTCCTGATAAGCTGATGAGAAATTTTGATCCCAGCTTGTAGTTAGCTGCTTCACACAAGCACAAATATCCCAGGTCAAATGCTGCACTGTCACTTGGTTTTGCCTCATAATTATTCCCCTACCTTAAAAATATCCTTGTTTTACACTGTGATGCAGTAAGTTTGCATCATTTTCCAAGATCTGAGAGACACCCAGAAACAGCTGCCATAATTCCTTATCCTGTAGGAAAGCGTTGACCCTGCAGATAAGGCCCTTTTTGGGGAGTTTGTTGGATTTCTTATTGCTATTTGGTGGAGTTTTTTCATTTGTTTGTTACTTTGCTTTTTGCTCCAGCCCTTCCAATTATAATTAATACGTATTGGTAATGTGATAGTATATAACAAACTTGACAAGAGATCTGGACCCCCTTGAGTCAGGTACTTAATTACTAACAGGCTTTCCAGCACACATTAAGGATTGGCCTGGCTGGGTCTGCAGGGAGGAAGAATGAAGCAATATCAGGAGAGGGAGATAAATTTCCTTGCATTAGTCCCAGGAGGGTGGTAACTCTGAAGCTGCTTTACCCAATGTGTATGCCTCCACACTCCACGTTGACGGATGGGTCCCCGAGCTGTCACTTCACATGCACGTCACCTGCAGGGACCTTTCACAGATGGGGGAATCCACTCCCTATGGCTTCCGCAGCTCCAGAATGGCTCTCAGACCTTTACAGTCCTACACTTTCCTCCTCCAAGTTTCAGAATTCCCTGTTCAGGTTCACCTGTATCTTTTGTCCGACCTCTCAGGAGCCCTTTCTCCTTTTGTTCCCACCTCCAGACCAGAATCAGCTTAGAACCTTCCCCACTGGTCCTTTTCCTCATCATCTGGCCCTGATGGAGAAGCCTCATGTTCCAAATTTAACACATTTTCCAATCTTTTACCCCAAGCAGCAGAAGAACCCCATAAGGTTGAATCCTAGAGGACATTCTTCATCTGAGTCTCAGGACGCAGATGAACTAATTTCCATTAGTTTTTCCCTGAAATCAGCACCCTAGATCATCATAAAAAGGAGACTAGCTTTCCAATCAAATTGGGAAAAACAGAAAATTCCCTGGGAATGGAGCACCTGTCCGATTTTCATGAGTTCCTTGAGCCAACACAACTTAGGGCTTTGCTAATTAGCTTTTTTATTGCCCACAAAGCCTGACAACCTCCAAGTGATCCCACTGTCTTCTCAAAGGGAAACATGCTCTTCTCCCTTCCTTTAAGTAATCAGGTGTTGTCCTGGTTGAAAATAAAGCTTTTACTGCTAACACGCAGCTGGAGTTCCTCCTCACTCCAACTCCTTGGGAAGCGTAGAACAACTCCTTCACAGTACCTTGAAGGTGTTTATAGGCTGTGAGCACCATGACCCCTGAGCACTTTTTCCCATACTGGAAGGAAAGCTCAGCTGAGATGACTCTCCCCATGCCCTCTCTGTGAAAGATGATGTGTCTGCAACAGGCAGATCAAGATGTGCAGCTTGTTTCTCAAGCAGTCTCACTGGGTTGTGTCCTCTCACCAAGAGGAAGAAACAAAAGAAACAGATTGGTAGGGAGGGAAAAAAATAAAGGAAAAAAGAAAAAGAAAAAAAAAAAAGAGAGAGAAAAAAAAACCTACTGTGAAATTGCTACAACTCATGTGTCAGATCCAGAGCATAAATCAACTAACCCTTGTGAGGAGGAATGTAATTTCTCACCGTGCAGAGGAAACACTTAGGCAAACTCAGCCTTGTCTGGGGCTTTACACAAACAGGTCAAATGGCTTTGATTCATTCCAAGCCCTGTCTAATAATTCAGCACGCTGGTTTGCTCTCCTCTCCATTAGTAGATGGCAAACACATCGTCCTAACCTGTAGCCTTTATTACAGAAGATTCAGTGTGCATGGATTTATGTCGCCTCACGCCTCGTGACACCTTTTTAAGGTGCCTTTTGTTGTACATACCGAACATCAAAGGAAAACACAGACAGCAAACAAAGGGAAAAATGTGAGGCTCTACAGGAGACATCTGCTACCTATTTCCACATTGCAGGTAACCAAGTGAGCTATATAATATCTGAGAGATATTGCCATGAAGGCTGTCATGGGGAGATGCATTTTTCTTCGCATGCAAGGAAGTTAAAATCTCAGAAGAAATACGTAGCCTGTTATTAAGACTTGTTTATCCAAAGTCACAGGGACAGGTGGCTCTGTGAAGCTATGAGTTTTCTCCTGACTTTTCTCTCCAGGGCAAGTCTGAAGAAGGGATCAGGCCACCTGCAAGCCACATCATTGCATCTACAGCCAATGCTTTGGGAGCCAGTCTGCAGGTCCTGGACACCAGTTAGGGGTGATGCAGATGATCAATGGACAGAGAGAAAAGGCAAGTTGTAATAGTGGAGATGATACTTACGGCGTGTCCAGGATGGGCAGTGGGGGGG
>VXBW01005991.1:850143-872311 GCA_013400375.1 Thinocorus orbignyianus
TCCCCGCCTCCCCGGTCCCGCATCCCTGTCCCCGGGGCGGGAGGGGTGCGTGTGTGTGTGTGTTTGTCCCCTCTGACCCGAAGCAGCTCGTGGACTTGTGTTTTGGGCCAGCCCCAAGCGCCCCAGGGCATTGCCCCTTTCCCCGCCTTCCATCCCCAGTATGTCTTCTTTCTTCCCCGCTGCCCTCCTGGAGGGTGCTGACAGCCCCCAAGGCCCCAGAGCCCCATCTCTTTGCAGCCTCAGTCAGAACACTTGCTCAGGGTGACAGCACTGGCCGTAGGACCTGCGTCCTGGTCTTGACTGTTTGCTAGCACACGCAGAGCTCTGAAGTCTTGGACAACATCCTACCACTCCTTCCAGCCATGATACCTTCCATTAATCCCCTTCAACACTCCCTTCCACACCCCTCCAAACCTCCTCTGAAAACCACCTCTGTAAATTCAGGCTATGTGCTTCCATAACCTTCTACCCAGGTCCTCACACCTCCTTCCTCGTGGTGCACTGAGCCCATCTAGCTCCTCCAAAAGGTCCTGCACCATCATCTTCTGGTGCTTCTCCCACCCCCAAGGCTCCCTCACCTCTGATCCCCATATCCCAGCTGATGACTCTCCTTTAGTAATCCAAGCAGCAGAGCCTGGCTCCTAAACCTCCTCTTAATCTTTATGACCACAGGCGAGCATCATTTTCCACTACCTCCATTTCATGCATGGAGTAGCTGAGACACAAAATGTGAAGTGATATTGACGGGTTCCCACCATTATTAACTGACCAACAGAGTAAGAAACTGCATTTCCAAGTCAGTACCCTGTAAACACAGCCACTTCTGTTCTTCCACATAACACAGGTTTGCTCTTTCAAATGTTTCCTTCCCTTTCCTCCTCTCCTCTCCTCTCCTCTCCTCTCCTCTCCTTCCTTCCCTGTCTCTGATGATTCNTAAACACAGCCACTTCTGTTCTTCCACATAACACTGGCTTGCTTTTCCTACTCTTTCCTCCTCTCCTCTCCTCTCCTCTCCTTCCTTCCCTGTCTCTGATGATTCAGAGAAGCACCGGGGCACTTCTCCCACACTGAAAGCTCAAGCAGTGCTTTTGAACACTTGCAGTGAGAGTTTTCTTGACTGCTGGGTCAGGTATTTTAGCTAAACAGATATTTAAATGCCCTGGGAAGGTTTTTTTGCTGGAGCTGTTCAGGGTTCTTAACTTGCATTTCCTTGTGGCATCACCTCATTAATCCTCCGGCAAGTCCTCCTAGGAAACCAGAGGAATTGCACATTTCTATTTTTCATGAGCAAAACAGAAAAAGTAAATAATTAATTCAGCCATTTGTAGGTGTTATATGTACAGCATAGTGAAGTCAAGAAAATACTTCTTTTTATTTTTTTTTCCTCTTGGTAAATCTAAAGGAAAGCGTGATCCCTGGCTTTTCTCTCCTTTTGAAAGCTCCTACCATGTTCCAGTCTTGAGCTGTTCATTTAGCAAGTTTTTTAGTTCTCTGTCAGAAACGGAAAGTTGTAAATAAATTAATGTCTTTAATAACTGTTTCACATCCAAAATGAGCATTTCCTGAGCTACTCAGTGGGGAAAAAGAAAGTGATGATAAAACTTAATTTGGAGTAAAAAAGCATTACTCTTGAGCTGTTGGTGGTGGGGTTTTTTTTGACTTCTTGAAGAAGAGTATGATTATGTTTAAGCAAATTTCAAAATGAAATTGCAATGAGATGCAATTGAAATATCGAGCTGGGAAACTGGGGAAATGATTGGATTTTTCTGCTTATTATTATTTTTAATTATTTTGCATATTCTTTTTTAGTGTTCTATTTTTGAAGTAGCTATTTGCCCAGGAAAAATAATATCACTGGAACATGTGTGAGTTTTTGTGGTTTTTTAACAAATGAAAAAAAATATTTTACTTGAAAACGTCTGCCTTACCCTCAAGAATTAGATAATCTGATGTCCTTGGACCAACAGAAGTGACCTGAGCTCCATCAACCCGTGCATTAAAGAAGGGATGGGTTTGGCTTGGTGTCTTACCTCA
This sequence comes from Thinocorus orbignyianus, assembly GCA_013400375.1. Lineage (NCBI taxonomy): Eukaryota > Metazoa > Chordata > Aves > Ciconiiformes > Thinocoridae > Thinocorus > Thinocorus orbignyianus. The sequence goes on from VXBW01005991.1 coordinate 852,178, forward strand.
CACAATGGTGTGAAGGGCAGGGACATGGGGACCTGCTTTCCCTTGCACTGTTTCTTGTCCCCTTGTTGAGGTCTGAGCTGCAGTAAAACCTTCCCTTTGGTCATATGAAGGAAGCTGCACAGTCTCCTCCAGTAGCATGGCTGGAGCTGGAGGAGGCAACGAAAAGGCAGCCTCGCTCTCCCTGTTTGGTGTAAAGACAGGATACAGCCTCCTCCTTTAGACAACGGGAAGCAGTCAGGGAATCAGTGCTATGAAAGCAACATTTCTTCCTAAGTCCGAAGAAAAAAAGTATCAGCAGGGTGTTTTAGGGATGTTGGAAGTCCAGGCATAGACAATCCTCACTGTTCATCTGAACAGGAGGCATTTCCTGCATTTTCTGTAATTGCTTGCATGCGGGGGAGGGGGAATCCATGCACTGGGAGAAGCCACCCAGAAGGGGTGCTGCAAATACTGCAAAGAGAGAGGGATCATTGTTCCTTGTTGCCTTATTTATCAGATCTGAGGCTTTCTCCTTTTCAGATGGGTGGATGCTGAAATGAAGACTTAAGTAAAAAACCACTCCCTACACACACACACCCCCCCTCCTAAAATTGCCTGATGGCTTTCCTTACAAATGAATTAAGGTATTGATCAGTCAGGCTTAAAAAAAAACATCGTTACTTATGTTAGATCTATCCCAAAAAGCTGCTCCCCAGAGCTCTAGACAGCAGATTTAGCAAAGAAAGAACTTTTGGGGTAGGTCCATGGAGAAATCTCTGGGAAGGGAAGGCACATAAAATATGCTGATTAAAAGAAATACACTTGTTAGAGTGAAACCAGTTACAATGGAAACTGGAACAGAACTTTCATCTGTTTTCCCCAAAACAGATCATGTGGAGGAACCTACCATGCCCACTCACATGACAAAAGATGGTTCTTAATCAAAAAAAAAAAAGCCATGGAAAGCAAGACAACAGTAGCTGTCTCTTTTTATGAATGGTGAAGCGATAATTGAATGATTAAGTTGGAAAATACCCAGGACCATTCTAGAACATCCATCCATCCATCCATCCATCCATCCATCCATCCATCCATCCATCCATCCATCCATCCACTCATCCATCCCAGGACAGCACCCATGCACAAATGTTTCTTATTTCAAAATGGGTCTCAGGGGAATAGGAGCAGCTCCTCGGTTAACAACACAGGAGATAAGCCAAGCCACTGCAGATCAGGCAACATAAGGATGTTTAGAAAAGAAACTCTTGAAAAGTGTGGTGGGAAATGTGGGAATCTGTGGAATTGGTCAGGATGGCAGAAAAAGCCAAACAGACATGAGGAGGGTGCACCTTTGGACAGCTTCTGGATTTCTGGATTTCTTCTGGACAACTTCCTTCAAAAACCATTTCCACCTGCAGAATCAGGTGAGAAGTTGTTCTCACTCACTTAACCTATATTATATAATCCAAGATGTGGATCAGCTTGTGCAGATGAAGTGATGTTATTCTGACTACATTGTCTCTTCAGCCTGGAGAAGACACAGGTGCAGGCAGGGAGGACAGAGATCTATTTGGGAAAGGAGAATGGTGATTACTTGTCCTGTGAGGATTGGGAAATTAAATGAGAAGGAAGCAGATCTGAGTGGATCCACTGAGAGAAAAAAAGGGGATCTTCAGACTGCTGTTGCCTTGACACAGGAACTTCTGACTGTTAAAAGCTAACATTGTTCCAAAAAAATAAACCAGACAATCTCACAGAAGAGCACTCCAGGCAAGGATTACTAATACGCAGACCTCACCTGTGGCTCCACAACTCCCAGAGCTGCAAGGCTGGAAGTTAGGGAATTATTTTGAAAATGTTTTGCTCCATTCTGTCCCCGTTCTTATCCTTTTCCTTAGACAGCCATTACTGGCCACTGTCAGAGGCAGATTAACCTTTTCCTGATCTGGAAAAGCTGCTGTAATGTTCATCCTTGTCTGCTGTGCTTGGGCACCAGCTTGCATTACCCACATCTTCTCTTTAACCAATTGTAGCTGTTGGATTTAAAAAGGAGAATGCAGGAGAAGGGCTTTGCTTTGTCTTATCAGCTATTTGTGAGGGTGTAAGAGCTGTGAGTCGGAAATTTGGCTGGGTTTTGCCAGTTTAGGCAGTGTTCCGCTTGCTTCTTTTTGTTGTTTGCAGATGTGCTGTTTTGGGACTCTGGTTGCTGAACTTCTGGGTCAATGTCACACAAACCTATTAAATTGGGTTGGCAGGAGAGTAGGAGACTTGCTTGCTACCATTTAGGAGCAAACAAAACAAACCTATGGCTGCTGTCGAATTTTACTAGTAAAATCTTGATTTTTCCAAGGACTCTGCAGTGTCTCAGAACCTGTAGGGTTTTTAAATTCAAGTCAAGCAGGTTTGACTTTCCAGGAAAACACAAGGTCCTTGGGAATCCTTGTACGTTTTGTGAACTCCTACTTCTACTTCTACTTCTACTTCTACTTCTACTTCTACTTCTACTTCTACTTCTACTTCTACTTCTACTTCTACTTCTACTTCTACTCTACTTCTCCTAAACCTACTTAAGATGTGCGAACAGCCCCATCAATAGCAGCTCGCCAAGCTGTGTGCTGAACTGTGGCTTTCCCTGGGCTGCAGTAGCCTTGGTAACTCCGGGAAAAAAATAACCTAATTTTCTCTTTCATCCATAAGCCGAACCCTTTAATTTGCTTTCAAGTGAATTAAACATAAGCCTCCATTTTTCTAATTCCTTTGTCCTAATTTAAAAGTACTGACATTTATCAAAGGGGTTTTCTAGATTCCCCATTTTCAGCCCATTGTTTTAGCATTTTTTAAATAAACCAGAGATTGACATTTTTATTGCTGAAATGCTTTCCTTCCCTCCTTCTTTTCTTAATAACATGGTGATATTGTGTTAATTTTTAATTCTAAACTTCTTCTAATAAGGAGAACAGCCTGTGTCCTGCTGCATAATCAAGGTGACCATGTTTTATAGCTGAGCTATACTATCATTGATTTGTGTAATGCAAGTGGATCTTTGAAGGCAAACAACGTCATCCAGATATCTTGAATGCCATCTTAATTCCTTTGATGTTCAACATGCTGAATGACCCATGGTTCATCCCATGAAGTTATTATAGGTAGCAGATACCACAGAACAACCACAACGATATGAAAACAGCTATATACCAGTGCCAATTTGTTTGCATTTTCAGAAACAGCAGCTGCCTGAACAGCTCTCACCCTGCAATGATCCAGCTGCCCACCTTTCTTGAGGAAAGAATTTCTCTTGTTTTGTGTTTGCACAATATCACACACATTGAGGCTGTCCTCTTGGAAGCAACACGGGCATAAATGCAGCATAAAATACATCCTGGTGCAAAGAGTCATCTTCCGTGTCTTTGGAGACCCTCTTCGAAAATCTGTGCATTTGCTTTCCAAACTTGTTTTTCTTTTAGTAAATCACAGGACTGGTGGAATGGTCTCAAAGCTGTCGGACAGCCCTTGGGGATCAAAGTCCTCTGTTTACCCACTTGCATGGAGAGTTGACACTGGAAATATTTCCCACAGGGCTTTCCTAACATGTCTCAGAGGTTTCTCAGAAGGACAAGAGGATGAAGTTCACCCATGTCTAGACAACAGCTCTTCTCCAGACAGCGTTATTTTTCATTCCAGTACCAGGTTGTTTTTCAGAGGCTCGTGACAAATCTCCATTTTTCCCTCAGAATTTTGAGTTGTATTTTCTTTTGCTTTCTGACACCAATAGCCATTCCACTGTGCATTAAGTTGTCTAAGAGCATCTGATCTTCCGTCAGTGTCAATCTTCAGTCTTGGCATTTGGGGAGAAATGATGGGAAGTTCTTAGTGCTAGGTGTAATTCAACATTTCTCATAATTTGGCCCAGTCAAGGTCAAATTCTGATACTCACACTCTAATGACACTCCCATCTGCTTAGAGAGTTCCCTGCCTGTGTTGAGGACTAAATAATCACTACTATAATAAAGGTTATATAATAATAAATCTATACTTCCAACACATGGGGAAATAGGGATGTACTAGGATCAGGATGAGGACTAAATGCCAGCAGAAAGTATGTTGCGTGTGGGGAAGAATGAACTTGAAACCAAGTTCAAGCTAAGATTTTCTCATTGTTTGTGCTGGGATTTTGGGAGCATCTGCCATGAAGGCTTCTCCTTGGGACACAATGTTCCAGCTGGCCCAGCATGGGGCGTAACCTTATACCCCTGCGGACACCATAGTTTCCCCATGGTGTCCAGTCTTGCACACAGTGACTCCTGTTTTGGATGGAATGACAAATGGAGTTGGACCTGTATGTACAGGGTTCTATTAGTGTCAGAGGGTGGGATAAGACTAGGGGTAAAGGCAGCTGCCCAGAGCCAGGATCTCATACCTCTCATAAAGCAAAATTGAAGAATAGGCTAGAGAGCAAACATAAGCATTGAGATACCCATGATTTCCTGATTTCCACTGGTAGTAGCTTGGGCTCAACCATTCGGTGCAAAGGAATGGAAGAACAGGTGAGCATGGGACGTTCATGGATATCAGCTCTGGGTCATTCTGGATATACCAAAAAGACTTGTTTTTTTCCCAGAGAGTCAGAGTTAGTCAGCCTATTGCAAGTGGGCAAGTGATAGCTGAGCTGTTTCCCTCTGGGGTCTCAGTTCAGTCGCACTGAGAAGGTAGCTTTCAGGTGGGAGAAAAAAGATTAGAAAAAGGACTCTAAATTCATGGGGAAGACACAAAACATTAGCAGAATCCTGCTACAACACAGGATGTTGTACAAAAGTCTTTGGGAAGTGTGTGCTTTCTGGCCTGCTTCAGGTCTGAGGAAGTCTTCTATTCAGCACAGCTCCATCACCCTTCATGATGACTGTGTTAACAGCTGATGCACTCTTTATAGCACTGTCTGACACATTGACTCTTGCAGCTCCAGCTGCAGCAGTCCACACATTACAACACAGTAGCCAATTCAAGTCCAAGTCCTGCAAGCCATCCAGTGACATCTCGTCAGAGGCTTGTAGCAGATATAGAACAATAAATATGGTTTCTCCATACTGTATCTTGTAAAACTCTTTCTGACATCTCATATGTTTGCTAGTAAAATTCACTCACACCTCAGAAGAAACAATGGGAGGTGACTGGGAAGAAGGGATGGAAGATGTACTCCTGGCTGTATCCCAACCTTTGGACCCAGGGCAAAACAATTTGTCTCTGCAGCTCCTGTTCCCCTATCTTTTTCCCAGCTCAGATCAGCAGTTTTTTGAGGTAGGCTTCACATATTTTTTCCATAGTATACCTAACCAGGCTTTGATCTCAGTGGTCTCTAGACACTTCTGGAATTTGATTAAGAAAGCAAGTGCAAAGTGGAAGCATGGGGTGAGTCACATCTGCATTCTCTCAGCCTCTTGCCTTTCCTCCACCTCTTGTGTGGGGTGTCTTCCCCAGGGTGCTGCACAGGGCATGGGATCCAGCTTTGAGGAACAGAGGAAAGGTCCCTCAGGGGCTATCACTGCAACCACAGCTCCAGGGTCTCCACGTGGTGGATTGTCTTTCCAGCGAAGCTATTTGCTTGGGAGGGGAGTGAAGTGGACGGGGCCATGAAGGACAGGGATTTGTGTGTTACAGAAATTGGAGGAGGATGTCTTCGTCAGCTTCAATGATAATGAGGAAAACAGAGAGGCTGGTGCTGCCTCTGGTAAATTCACTCCTGAGGAGTGATGGGCTGTCATGTCAGTATGTTGTATTTGGTTTTGCTCCCAAAGGCTGATTTAATTAAGAAAAATTCAGTAAGGAAAGTGGAAATTCACACACAGAGGGAAATGCCTCTGCTGATGGAGGGGTTGTGAGCACAGCAGGGACTGAGGACCTGGTGGTCCTCAGGAGTGTTTCTACACTTCTGCTTAATTAGACAGGTCCAAACAGGTGGACCTGCCAAAATTGTTGATGAGCTGAACTGTGGGGACCTCTGAGGTTCCTCCCACATCACCACCCCTCCAGATAGGTTGCTTTTGGACCTTAGACATCTCTTTGCTACTTTTTATAGAAATATTCAGCCTCAGGTTGGCTCTTGGCACCCTGCAAAGAGCACTCCATGACCACCTAGTGGAGCGAGTGATAACAGCTCACACACATCAGAGACACTCAGACAGGGACAGAAAGAAGCAATAACATGCTGGTGTTCTCTGTAATTTTCTCATCTTTGTTTTTCCCTCTGTTTTCTCCTGGAGGAGGGGAGTAGAGAGAGCAGCGAAGACAAAGTGAACAACAGAGCAAAAGTGCAAGAGAAAAAGAGAAAGAAAAAAAAAGAAAAGAAGGGCATTTCCAAATCTGACGTTTACAATTTTTCCATACATTGAAGATAACTGCCCTCCCTTTCTCCCCAGACCCAGTGGTTGGTACATCTTCCCATCTGTGATTTTGTGCCTTGGGGAGCACCCTTCCACAGAACTGCTCTGCCCTGCATGTGCTGCTTGGCAAAATGTCCCTGTTTGTCCCCAGAGCCAAACCTCTAGCTTCCCACACCCTGTGAATTCACTGTAATTGCCATAATCTGCTGCCTGTTAAATCTGATAGCTCTATTATCACTGTTAATGACAATTAATTAGTGAGGTTGTCACAGGGAGTGGTTCTGTAAGGGAAGGTATTTGTCCTTAATTTCACATAAAGGCTCTATATTAAATCAGAGGAAGGCACACAACTTCAAGGGCATCAGGATTCGGTAACTTTTAGTCCTTAGCAGTGAAATGGAAATGCTCCGCCTACTTCCTCCTGGGAGCCGGCTTTGCACTTTTGCCAAAACAAAAAATTCACTGGAAAGGAGTTACCAAAACTCCTACATGTCAGGGAAAAAAAAAAAAAAACAAACACACAAAAACACAACCAGAAAAAACAGAACAAACTACAAGAATGCCAGCAGGGGAAGAAATAGGAGACAGGATGGAGAAAGCAGCAGGTGGCTCTGGGGAGATGTGGGGCAGGCAGGGCAGGATGGCGATTGAAGGTGGAATAAAAGGAGAAAGGTCGGGGTTTTTTGACATCACTGGAAGTACCAGACCCTCTCCACACCTCAAAAGATTTGTTGAAAGCTGGTGAAGGCTGCCACTGAAGAGTGAAGGATATTTTCAGTTTTGATGATGAAACATGAACACTTTTCCTACAGTCATTTTTTCCTGGTGAAAACCTGTTCAGTAAAAAGAAAAAAATAATGCACTTTTCTCATTCTTGATTCTATGATTTCCTCCATGACCCAAAACCTTCATAAACCAGAACCTAAATAGCTTCTTTGCCAGAAGAGGGAAGACACTGGAAAAGACATGGCTGTTCACCCTGAACCCGTACACATCTAACTTTGCAACGGGATTGCCTAAGATGCAGGTTTCTGTTTTTGAGAAATGCGCTCCCAAAGCTGCTGTAGCAGGAACAAGGATTGAGAAGATGGAGATGTTAACAGGAAACGGTAGCAAATAAATACATCCCTAAGCCCTTTTTTTCATGTGAAAAGACATATTTAGGATCTGTTTCACATTACAGCTGGATGAGAAATGAACATCCCCTCCCACAAGCCATTACTGAACTAGAAGAAAGGCTACCAAAATAAAACCCCTTCTATGCTTTGGTCCATGCAGAATCAGGCCCATTCACTGCTGAGCAGAAACAGCCCTCCATCATCTGTCACGGATGCTTATTGAGTGAAACTCCTACTTATGAACAGCAACAAAGACCTTAATCACTTTGGCAGTGAGTGCTTTTGCTTTCCAATATCTGATAAAAAAAAAATCCAAATCTTTATTGTCTCCCTTTAATTAGAGCAGCAGCAACTTTGAGAGATGATGGATGAGTCTCATGATGACTTTGCTAAGGCGGCCTCATGTTGCGGCCATGTTCAGGAGGTGAAGCTGCTGGTTATGTTTGGTTTACTGCCGCTGCTGCTTCTGAGGGTCTGATGGCTGGTTTCATTTTTAAGATGAAAAAAGACTGGTCCTGAAAGTTCCTTAATGTATGTTTGGGACATTGTAAAGGGAAATGGTTTTGTAAAAGATGCCACAGGGACACACTTCTGGTTCTGTCCTTTAATCTTCATCTTTGTTCTTTTCCCCTTAAAACCAATGCCAGCAGGTCACCTGCAGCCAATATTCTCCCTCTGAGGTTGGAGAAGGAGCAATTTCACATCCAGATGGGTAATTTTCTGATGCTTAAAGCACTGACCTAAGCATTCAAATATGCAGGTTCATCTCTTTGCTTTGGCATGCAGTGATTAACATTCTTGGAACTGTTATTTCTGCTACCGCAGCCTGCCTTAGTTTCCCCAACTATAAAAAGTCAGTAATGCCTAGGAGAGGTGCCAGGGACTTAAGAATTATTTGAGGGTAAAAAGTCATTACTTGAAACATGCTTTTGCAGGAAGACAAATACATACTCTGCACAACTGTCCTGTTGTTTTTGAACCAGAATTGTTGATATCTTTCCCAGGATTCACTGGAGATGTTCCCTTCACACGTCATTGCTGTCAGCACACACAGATGTTTGTGAAAGAGGCAGATGTTGGCAGTCTCTGCAGATAGGGAGCCAACTGACAGCAAAGTGCCTCATTGCCAGGACTCTTCCTCCTCACATACCTTGATCTTGCCCTGGCCTGTCTCAAGGGGGTGCCTGATGGGGTGTCTTTTCTGGTAAACATGGACGACAAGGCTGGAACTCGAAATATGTAGCAGCCTGGTTGCTGGAGACAGTCATTGAGATTTCCCTTGAGTCAGTGAGGAGAAACAGTCATTTTTAGGGTGTACCTTTTCTTGCCCCAAGGTGCATGTCTACATCTGATCACTTGACCCGTGTCATCTTAGCTCCACTGACTCTGAAGAGCAATAGCTGTGAGTACACACCTCCACTGCAATCATCCAAAGGCTGATGAGATGAATCTCATGCTCTGGGTCTGTAGCAGCAGCTAATCCCTGTGACACGAATGCCACTTCTAGAGACTGTGAGCCCACCTAACGAGAGCAGCAGCAGCACGTATGTTTGACACTTGGGGCAGTTTGGTCGTGTCCTGCCAGGCAAGTCCACTTCAAATGTCGGTTTTGAGGTGTGATATTTGTTGTGATGTCAGCCTCAAACCACCAGATCATTGCAGAAGGGAACAAAGCCATTGTGTGTCCTGTAAACACAAGACTAGGAAAAAAATAGTGGCTTCAACAGGAGCAGGAATTTGCAAAGCCACATTTCCACTGGTGCTGATTTGCAGCACATATTTACATATATACAGACACCCCTCCTTCCAAAAAATACAGCAGACCAGATTCCAGATCACTGTCTCAGTTGCCACTATGTAAATCAAGATCAGCTTGAATTGTGATGGTGTTTGCTGCCCCAAGCACACTGGCAGATGTTCCACCCGCAGAGTTTGCAGCCGCAGCCAGAAAGCTGTGCCCCATGCGGCAGTGGGGAAAGAGAGATTTCCCTGGGAAAAGAAACTTCTCCATCCTTTTACAGCTAAATATATACTTTCAATTGCAGACTACAAAGTGAGTGATTTTAGGTGCTGGGTTTTGATATCATAATGTGCCCTATTTTCCATCTTTCAGGCATGAATAATGGAGTGTTGTGTCTGCGAATGCACCAGTCTTTCAGGATACTGGCAAAGGAAGTGCAAATCTCCAGAGCTCTCCCGTGACCGCTCTCCTTTCATCTAATCCTGGGGCCAGGCAATTGCTAGAAATGCACTCAGTGGCCAGCAAAGAGCTGGCTTTATTGCTGACAGAAAAGCTGGGCATGGAACGGTGTTCAAATGTGGGGAAGGAACTGGCCAACTTCACCCAGCAAACAGCAATCTGCCTGTGGGACTGTAGCTGGGTTCACATTGTGCAGAAGCACTGCATATAAATCCACAAATAGGCCCAGCTGATGGTTCACACAGCTACAGCAGGTGAGTATTCGCTCAGTGAGGGAAAGCCTCAGATGGGCCGTGAAGGCATGAGGCCAAGGTGCTGCTTTCGGACATGTCTGGGGCTGTTCTGAAGGCCAGTATAAGTTTGATCTAGTTATGATCCCATCTTTTGCCTGTGTTCAGGAGCATCCTTGCTGGGCAAGCAAATCGCCGGGCAGGCAGGCTGATTTTTTGTGAGGGGACAATTTACTGGACTTACCTACTCCAGGCATCCAGGCACTGGCCATTATTTGGTTACATCCTTCATCTCTTGTGCCTGACCATGGGAAAAAGAAAGTCACAGAATCTAAGCTGACCATTATCCTAGGGCTAGAAAAGAATTGGGATGCAGGAGCTGGAGTGCCCACTTCCATGGGCGTTCTTATTTGAAGCTGTAAAGGTGGTTATATGCTTACCCAGAGGACCACTAGTCTGCCAGAAAAGTCCTCACTCCAAGAATCATAGAATCATTTACACTGGAAAAGATCCTTAAAAACATTGCATCCAACCATAAGCCTAACACTACCAAGTCCACCACAAACCCATATATCTAAGCACCACGTCTACACATCTTTTAAATACCTCCAGGAACTCCAAGAATACAACATTTCTCCCGGGTTTCTTCACCAGTGCCCCTGCCTAAAGAGCTGTCAGTTTTTCCCCTGGTGATAATCTATTACATGTATTACGCAAAAGAAAATTCACCCTTTCATCTCCACTCCTTGAGATGGGTATGTGGATGACCAGGTTCTCAACCTGGAACTCAAGATCCCTAAAACCCTGGAAGACATCAGTCCAGAGGACAATTGTAACCTGTGAGGCCTGAAACCTCTCTTGCTGACAAGCAAACCTGTCGCAGAGTGCTTTATGCAATGGAGGTTAGAGGCTTAGTTGTCCTCCTGTTCTCACCATTGTCCATGATCACATTTCTCCAATGCCAGGGTGAGGAGCATTGCAGCCACATCTCAAGTCTGTCCTTGGGAGAGATTAATTTACTCTTTGACAAACTCTTGGGATGGTACAAAATAACACGAAACCAACCAACCTCCATTCTCACTTGGATTTGGGAAGGATCGCCTTCTGCACCTGAGGACTGGATAGTGTCAGGTCCCTGGCCTCAATCTGGTTTCCAGTCATTGCAGTTTTGACTGTCCCAGTGGCTGTGACAGAAAGATGCTAAAGCAAAGACCATCACAGAGCAAACAATCTTCTTGCGTACACCTGTGTACACTACTCTTGTCACACATCTTGCTTTTACTACCCAGAAATGAAAATTTTAAAAATTTAAATAGTATTCTGTCACAAGTTGAATTTGTCCTGATTGGATGCTCTGGTGCCTCTGATTTTTTTTGAAGGCTTTGCTGGACAGGAGGAAGGTGTTTACAGCAGAATTCAGATCCAGGCTTAGAATTGAGTTACATTTCAAAGTGCTCAGATCTTGCCTTGTATTAGGAGGAATTTGGATCAGCTGCCCATGGCAGCTGTCTCCACAGTTTGGAGAATTCAGAGCCAGAAATTGGCACCAATATCAAAGCTTTCTCTCATGACTCTTCAGGGCCTTGATGTTAGTATCACCCATTGATTCATTATCTCAAATGATGTAAGTACAGCCCAGAGGCAAGTTTGAACTGAAACTTTTGAGATCCTTTCCAAGTTTTCTAAAATATTCCAAGACTTTGACCTTACCAGTCTTTAAGGTGAGTGTGGCTGGCAAATGTTTTGTTCTTTTCTGAAAACAGAGATAAAATCAAAACAGAAAAGCTTCTGTTCTTTCAAGGATAAAACCCCCAACTTTTCACTGAACCCAGTGTTTTGTGAGATTTTGGCAAAACGCTTCCCTGAGTTCAGTCTTCAATGTGAAAAAATGTGAGCATTTTCAAAGTCGACGCTTTCCACACACAGAAAATAAATAAAATTGTTTCATTTCCCTCAAAACACTATTAAAATGGTGTAATTGTAAACATTTTAAGTTACCCTCTGGATGCAATGATACTTCCTAATGTATTGGATGACCTTCTAGGAGAAATTCTGCCAATCTCTGCTTTTCTTAAATCATAACTATCCAGACTTCTTCATACTGAATCAAGGGATTGATGGATGTTATATTTACTTCCATTCACACTTCAGTAGCTGACAGCATCACACACACCACGATTGTTCCCTTTGGTACTTCATGGCTTCTGCAAAGCCAATGCCCAGATAATTATTCTTTCACTGGCTTCCCATCTGACTGTTGGGCCAAATTCTTCTACCATGGAGGATGATCCCTTCTGGAGGATGACTCATTGTATTACTACTTCAGAGAGTGCTTTCCAGTTTATTAGATGGAAATTTTCCATTTCATCATTTCATTAACCAGTAAGATTTTTGTGTTATTTCTTTTCCTTTTTTTTTTTTTTTTTTTTTTTTTTTTTTAAGTATCGTAGCATACTGGATGCTACCCTGCACTCCCCTATTAGTGTTTCAAATAACCACTCAAATAATGAGGGAAAGTATTATTTTAAAGGACTGTATTCTCCTGTATTCTCCCACATCTTCTCTTGCAGCTTTTATAATTAGGTGCTGTTATGACTTTCCTCCAAGGAAGCATTTGAGGATATTCTTTGCTTCCAATCATCATTATAATATATCCCCTTGTAGTCATCTCTTTTTGGGGCTGGAGGATAGTAGCACAGAAGCACAGCTTCCTACCCCAGAGTTCCATCAGCTATGATAATTTTCTGCCTACTCCAGGAGGCTGAACAGAACAGGAGAAGGATGTCAGCAGGAGATCTGCAAAGGTATTTTTCCTCTCTTGTACTCCTAAAGATCCTTCTGCTGTTCAAAGTTAAAGGCATTTCCCAGACAAAACCCATAATGCCCAGCCAGACTAAACCGTATGTTCTATAGGCTTTGGTTCTATAGGGTTTTGGCTTCTGAAACGCAAAATTCTTAGGTTAATGGTGAGGACAACTCCCCTCTGTGAGATGGTTTATGATTCCCACACGTTCCAGGGCAGCATTTTCCTAAGGGTCCTGCCTGGAACCATGTGTCAAAGTGCATTTTCCAAGCTTTGTTCCATGAACAAAGTGCCTGGTTTCCCATGGGGTCTTATGTCATGGTCAACTAATGTTGCTGTCTAAGAAGATAGTTGCACTAATATTTCTGTATTATTGTTGCATTCTTTTACCATGCTTGGGAGTAAGGAAGATCTCTTTGTCTTATAGTCTCGTTTATCTAGAAAATGGTAAACCTACACAAGTTTTCTTAGGAAGCAAGAGCTTGAAACTTTCAGAGTGCTATTGGCACATGGAGTTTTGCCAGTCCTTTTCTACCCCAGAAGCCAGCATTGAGCTCAGGGCTATTGTATTTTCAGGGTCAGCCCACAGCTGTGCCAAGAGACAAGAGCTATGCCATGTTCATGTGTTCCTGTGGTTCAAGAGGAGAGTCCAGAGAAGATCAGGGAGTACCTCATCTCACAGCTGCCCTTCTGTTTCTTCAAAGAGATGCACGAATAATAACAGAGCCTCTGTGAATCTCCAAGTGAGGACCTCTTGCAAATGCTAATGTCTGTGTGGGGTTTCTTGTGACCTTCCCCCACCATCATCTTCATCCAATTTCCACATCTTGGAGGGGCTTCTCAGCCATACTGTGTCCCATCAGCCATGCTGATATCCTTGTCTTGCTCCATGGGGGATGGGGTGGAGTCAGTCTCCATCACCTCTGCAAAACTGGCTTTAGCCTCATCACAGCCTCCATCATACTGTTATATGACTCTGAAAAGAGAAGACTCCTTTACTCTGTGATGGTGCTGAAGGAAGAGGATGTGCTACAGTAAACAAGTTGCTTGTCCTGAAACTTTAGCAGCAGCAGTTGACTACAGATGACTCTGTCTTCCTATTTATCTGGTTTTTATGCCTGACCCTTCCTCTGTCTTCCTTTATTCCTGGGGAACAAGAAATCAGGATTCAGTGTTGTCTATATAATGAAAACCCCAGGCCTTGATTCTCAGCTGATATAAACGAACATATATCCACCAGCTCCACTAGAGTCAATATCCACTTGGGATAAGCACCAATCCTTTTCCCCCTGGTCCATTTTGGTCCTCTCTGTAAAGCTGTAAAAAAAAATGCACATGTAAAAAGATGTCTTTCTTTTCCTCTTTTTCCCGACAGACATTATAGAAGAGTAATTTCCCCAAAGTGGTCTGTAGAAGCAGCATAAAGTATGGCTTGATGAGTTTGCAAGCTTTTCTTTGTGGCGCAGACTGAGAGCAAGGGTGGGAAACTTCGCAGCTCACAGCCTCAATGCAAAGAATTTCTGCCTGCTTAGCTGGTCTATTGCCTCCTAAAATGCTCTTTCGCTATGGTTTCCCTCTGGGGCTGCAGAAGCAACTGTTTGCTTAATGGTATTTCTTGGCTTGTTGGGGTTTTTTTCCAGTTTTTTGGTGGTGTGTGGTTTTGGTGGCTTGTTTGTTTGTTGTTGATTTTTTGTTTTGTTTTGTTTTGGTTTGGTTTGGTTTGGTTTGGTTTTTTTCTGTCTTTCCTTTATATATACAAACATGGTGTATGTAGAGAAGGAGAGGTGTTGAGCATAGATTCAATGTTGATTTGACAGAACATAGAACAGAGTCCTCTCTCAGGAGAATGCAAATGTGTTGGGAAAGGAAATCCTGGATTGCTTGAATTTCAATGCTAACAGCCCCAACATACGTTTGAGTCTTGAAAGGAGATTTACAGAGAAGATTTGCATTGAGGTGGTTGGACATTTTCTCTTACCATCTTCCCACTGCACTCCTGAGAGCCACCAGCTCCCCATTCATGTGTTGAGGGAAACATTTACACCATTGTCTTTCAATGGCAGCATGCCAGATCCTGCTTTGGACCTGGTTCGCCTCTAGAAAACTATCACAAAAAATAACTTCTAGTGTCAGAAGGACATCTTGGACATCCTCAAGCTCCTTGGCTTGTTAATTGACTAAGTGAGGTCCTGCAGATCTCAGCACTGGAGTCTGTCCTGTGCTGCGGTATACTGAGCAAGGATGAAGCAAAGTCCAGGACCAGAAAAGCCAATACAGCCTTGCACTTTAGGGAGATCCTAAAACATGTCCTAAGTGCCTAAAAACTAGGCTGTGTTGTATTAACTCTATGATCAGGAAAGTACAGAGGTTCAAGGTCATGAGATGTTAACACCTTTGTTTAGTTAAACATATCCCACTGCAAATAAAACCCTGTGTTTGAGAACAAAACACACTTTCTTTGTTTACAACTGTGAAGATCAGGACCTTTGTCCATGGGCATTGCCCAGTCTCTTTCTCATGGTTGACTGATTTTTTTTCTACCCTTGGAATATACTTAAAGTGTCTTGTCTGCTGTGGATTCCCTGGTGCCCATGTTTTGCCTGTCTCTTTTGAGTTTATGGGACTCTCTCCCCTACCCTGCTGTTTTTCCCAGGCTGCATTAGCTCTGAGAACTTCTCCTCTGCTTTTAAACTAGTTGAAACTGATAAACAGATTCAGGAGTTGTTGGGAAGAAGAGTGAAGGAAAGACCTAGAAACAATCAGATATCAACTTAATTCTTTAAGAAAAAGGCTGTGGGTGTATCTGTCTGCTGTAGTTTGGAGTGGACAACATGGAGGCACTGCAAATCAGGAAATCTCGAAGAAAGATGACACACATTCACAACTGACATGAGACCAGAATTCAGACATTTGGGCTGCCTTTTTGGGAGCAATTTTTGGATCATGTCTGCCTACCAGACTCTGGGCCAGACCCTGCAGGTCATGCTGCAGGTCTCAGTAAGAAATGTAGATAAGCCGGAATGCTCTTGTGGGCATATTTAAATAGAGACTGCAAGTTCTGGGAGGCATTGGGCACTGTGTTAGCACAAAGACACCCCAAGGGAGCAAATTTGGTTCCTTTTCTGTGTTCACTGACCCATTCCTAGGAGAGAAAAACAAGAGAATGAGATCAGATGAAGTGCTAAAGGCAAATATATTCTCCTCAGGGAGCTAATGTGAGGTGAGCTCTTTCCTCCTCTAATGCTACTTTTGTGGGAAGAGAACAAGCTGGCAGTGGCATTGTGTCACACTCATTAAAGTGACCTCTAGGCCCCCTGCTCATTGCCTTACCCTTTCCACGTCCAGCATCTTGCCCTAGTGCTGTCTCCAGCCCTGCCCATCTTCTAAGAACTGATCCACTTCCAGCCAAAACTCCAGCAGAGTCAAGGACTGCCAACATGCAGGAAGCTGGCGAGAAGTTCAGAAAGCTTTTCTTCTTTGCTTTTCTCTCAAATCTCTATTTTCAATTACTGTCTATAAGCACAAACTATTTATAATCAGGAAAAGGTACTCCACCTACGCTACCAAGAGATACAGCATGGTTCAGAGCAAGGTTCAGAGCTTGGGAATCATTCTTTTTCAGGTCCCTGGTTTTACTGAAAAATCAATAAAAAAAAACTGATGTAAGTCAAGCCCAACTGTTACCCTCCTCCTTTTCAGAGAAATGAAAAAAACTGAGAAAACAATAATTTAGGGTCAACCCAAAATATTTCCCTTGACCAACTAATTACATTTTTTGCTACATTTCAGAGTTATTAAAAAATAAACAGGTCCACTCTGAGAGAACCTGCGCTTTGAAATGACAAATGGAAGCTGAAAGGTTTTGCTTTGAAATTGCTCTGGTGTTTCTGATGTGAAACATAAGACAGGTTGAAAAGAAACATTTTGACATCTCCCTTCCATCATTCCCATACTTTTACTTTCAGTGGAAGCCACCAGCTGAACTCAAACCATATTCACTAATAATACACTGCTCCCAACCCTCCATTTTTAATTGAATTAATTATTTGTGAGAAATGACTCACTGGACTCTACACAACATTTAGTCCAATTCAGTCAAAAACTTCTAATTTCTGCTTTCTTCCTTTGGAGTTTGCTGGTCATCCAGCAATGGTGAGGACAGTCATGATTTACTGATTACAGCCCAAATGAGAGGGAGATCACTCCCTTTCTACCTGAAGAAGGGAGGAAGAGGGGAGAAATGACATAAAAATCCTTCCTGAGCAAAACCTTGAGGCAGTGACTCCAGGAGGACTGCAGAGCTCATCCCATCACCAGAGGTATGTTTGACAGATCAGAACAAGGCACACTGCAGCTCCCAGGTGTGGGAGCAGACCAGCAGCCAGATGCAAGCGGAGAGACATCACTGGCCATTCCTGCTCTTAGGCTAACGGTGAGGAAGAATACAGTGAATTCTTCTAAGGGCTGCCTCAAGAGTAGTTTGCAAAAGACAATCTCTTCTTTTCTTTGTGAAAAACCTCTTTTTTAGCATCCCTTTTCAGCCAGCACTTTCACAGACTGCAGTTTAAATTAGATAATCATTGGGTTGAGGTAAATCTTCCTCTTGTTGCAAGCTGGACATTCCTCTGCTGGTTTTCCTGCTCCTTACTCATGTCTCTATAATTGCATCAAAGAGAGAGGGCAGCACGTTCATTAGGTACAGCCACAAAGAGACTGAGACGACATTGTTTTCTGATACGTGGCATCTACCCCATGAGCACACACGTGTGTGCCATAGCCTAGCAAAGTCCTTTTTAAGGGATTTTAGGTTGAAGCATACTGCTAGGAGGGAGAATTTTCCAGGAGCAGAGGATCTTGCCAATGACTCTGATATTTCCAAGGGCATGTGGAAATGTATCTTTGTTAGTCCCGAGTCTGCAACAGCACCATCTTTGCTCAGCTCTCACTTTAAATGAGCTGTGATCAATTAAAAGCTCTGCTCACTGCTTATTCAAAGAGCATATAAATCTTCAGAGTCTCTATTTTTTTTTTCCCTTTTGGACGGCCTTTGGAAGTCTGAAAATAAAGCCAGTGCCAATTCTAAATATTTCGTGTCTCCATGTTCCGAAGTTCAAATGAGCCTGACAGCTCTGGTACACTGCAAGGAAACAACCAAACAGACCAGAATTCTTGGGGGAAAAAAATCACATCCTGTCACATCTGAAGGGAAAATATTCCTTTTGTTGTTCTTGCTTTTTGGATGAATGTGGACTTGCAGGAGGACAAACTGGAAGGCTCTGGCACTGTTTGTTGTTAGATTGCTGTTGAAATCCAACTGTAAAGACCCAAAGGAGCCTCTCACTTCTCTGAAATTATTTCAGTTTGGAGAGCAGATATCCCATCAAGCTGCTATGAAGCTACTGCAAATTGACTTGAAGAGGTGGGGCATAATATTCTTCTACCTGGAGGTGCAGCTTCCTAACTTGTACCTCTTCATTAAAGACAGTGGGCAGAGAACACTGAGCTTGCATGGCTGTTTCCTCTCTGATCCCTCTTTTGAGGGCAAATGCAGGACCACGCTTTCCCAGGCTGTCAATGTGGCACTTTGGAACTTGTCCCACATTCACTTAAGCTAAATAAATCCACGTCAGACCAACTTTCTCATGTTAATCAAGTCACTGGAGACAGTGAAGACAAATGGTGTGGGACACTGCCTATGCTTACTGCAGAACGAATGACACTCCTGCCCCTTGTTAAGGCATAGTCCCTGCAGATTTCCCTGAATTAGCCCTGCTAGGTGCTCCAGGACTGTGTTTAGCACAACTTCAGGTCACTGCCCAGGCAATCTTATCCTCAAACAAGAGCCAGTGCTGGCTAGGGACCAAAGTTAGACTTCATCACTGGGCTTTGGAAGTGCAACCATGAATGTCTTCCACCTGCCCTCCATTGCTTTGGAGATACTGATAGCCACATGGGTTTTAGAGCAGGCAGAGGATGAATTCTTTCCATTTATAAATATGATCTGTCTCCTGTAGCTGAGAACGAAAGGCTGCTTCCCTTCCTAGACCTTTACCTTGTAGGTCCCCCTATCTGCTGGACTCAGGCTGCAATAAGAACAGCAGCACTAGTGTCCTGTCTTTAGTATAACTCTGCTGTACATGATAACCCACCTAAGCCAGTCAAGGAAAGTGGCTTGTTTTACATAAAGTGATAATCTTATCTGGTGTCAAAAACCAGGGAGAAGAGGCAAAGTTCCATAAAGCCAGACCTGGATGCCTAGACAATTCATTAAAAGCCCTCCAAATGCAATGGGTTATGAATCCTCAGTGGGCCATAATGTTTGAGTAAACCAGTGGGCAGCTGACACCACATTTATCTTCCAAATGTTACCTCTTGCTTGTTAAAACACATTATCAGAGCAGATCTGTGTTGCTGGAGGACTGGAAACATAAACACTCCAATTAAAATCTTTATCAGTCAGACAGTGCCTGAGAATTAAAGTCTTACGCTGAGCCTCTCTGTCTCCCACCGATGCTCCCTAAGATACACTACTGAAAAAGCTTTGCAAAGTAGACTGGGGAAAACACCGTCCTTTTGCTGCTTGTCACCTAATTGTGTGTTGCTACGGTTTATTTTTGTTGTGTTTTGTTTTTTATTCTGTCCCCCAGCATTGAAAATTCATTAGTCACAGGGGCGTGAGGTTAAACACCACTGTGTGCAAGTCACATTTTATTTTAGGTTGCATAAGCTTCACAGAATTTCTGCCTAATGTTTTTGCATTCTCTTGTGCCCTCTTCTCCTCCTTTCCATTATTCTTGTCAGTCTAACAACTAACAAGACTGATCTTGCTCACTGCTTTCTGATCTCTGCTCCCCCTCCTAGCTCTCAGTTTACAGTAGTTTTTATTGTCATACAGCTGAATAGGAAAGATTCAAAGGACCATGAGAGATTTGTTTCCCATCAGTCTCTGTTGAAGTACAGGTGTCTATGTGCCCTTGAAATCTCACCAACACTGGGAAACTGGAGAATCTTACACTGATCTTCAAACTAATTCTCATGCTGCTCTTGTTCTACATCCTCCGAGCTTCCTTTTGGTACTCAGGTTCATGGGCCAAGGAGTATGGAAGTAAAAAGAGGTAGGTAGCAGGTTCTCACCAACTGGGAAGCTGACCTATGGTGCCTTTGAATAGCAGAACATGTGTTTTTGGCTCTGTATTTTTATTCTTGTTCTTTATTTCGCGATGTCCTGGTTTGGGGTAAAATGAACCAATTTTCTGTTTTACAATTTCACTTTCTTAGCTGGGCCTCTTCTAACCAACTAAACTCTGAAATTAACAGCACACTGCTCAGAGAAACTGTTTCGTCTCACAGAGATAAGACCCAATTATATCAAGGAATGATATGCAGACAGGCCCTTGTTTATCCTCATTGCTGGAACAACCAAGGTCAGG